>CM031238.1:828863291-829365791 GCA_018340775.1 Taxus wallichiana var. yunnanensis
TTCTACTTTTGAATATTAGTTTCTCTAAAATCACTGACCATTTATACAATAATGCGGACATTTGTTCAACTCGGAATCTAGTGTTGCATGTGCCATTTTCGATACCAGGAGCTAGGATTTGTGAATGGGATATTTCCGTTAAAACTTTCCTAGCACGTTCGAATTTGGACGCTAGACTGTGTTTTCAAAAAAGGGTTTTAAAGCACGTAACGAGGAGCCCCAATGTATGCTAAACTTGTGCATTTTGCGATGATGTACTTTTTTTATTTAAGAAATCTCAAATTTAATTGTTTGATATTTCATAAACAAAACGCGATGTCCAATTTGTGTACAATTTTTCTCTATGGTCATTCCTTTGTCTGGAAGAATTTTTATTATGGAAATATGTATATATTTGATTGGATCATTTATGTAAATGATTTTATAAATTGCATAGTGTTTTGAGTATATTGGTGAAAAAATTATTAAAAAATCAAACAAAAGGTCATAAATATGGCAAAGGAACCCCTATTTCTAAGCTCATATTCTCTTTATTTCATATCATTCTTTGACCATCCTTCCTAATTTTTAGAACCTCGATATTATATGATTATTATCTATTACATGTACATGGAGTTTTTAGTTATATAAATAATTAGACAATTTTTGAAAATACTTTATAGGTATGGCTCAACCAAGATTAAATTTTGAAAATGAAGAGGAAAGAAGAGCATATCAAAGATAATATCGCAGAAGAAGACAATAAGAAATGATAGATGCACAACGAGAGGAACAAAGGAAACATCGAAATGATAACATGAACACATGGATGAATTAACAAATGAAGAATTAGATGCAGAAAGATGAAAACATGCAAATAACATGATAACAATTCATGCATGATCATTTCAAGATGACTCGCATGTATCAAGAACAAGGCTACAAAATTTTATTCATTCAGATCAGTTGCCTGAGGAAGAAAGACAAGAATGTAAATATTTGATTACATTATTTATGTAAATGATTTTATAAATTGCGAGTATGTTGGTGAAAAACTATTAAAAATCAAATAGAAGGTCATAAATATGGAAAAGGAACCCTTTTTCTAATCTCTTATTCTCTTTATTTCATA
The DNA here is from genome assembly GCA_018340775.1 of Taxus wallichiana var. yunnanensis. Classification (NCBI taxonomy): domain Eukaryota; kingdom Viridiplantae; phylum Streptophyta; class Pinopsida; order Cupressales; family Taxaceae; genus Taxus; species Taxus wallichiana. The sequence goes on from CM031238.1 coordinate 828,864,403, forward strand.
TCATTCTTTGACTAGCCTTGCTAATTGTTAGAACTTGGATATTATATGATTGTTGTCTATTACATGTACATGGAGTTTTTAGTTATATAAATAATTAGACAATTTTTTGAAAATACTTTTTAGGTATGATTCGATCAAGCAAAAGTTTTGAAAATGAAGAGGAAAGAAGAACATATCAAACACAATATCACAGAAGAAGATAACAAGAAATGGCATATGCACAACAAGAGGAACAAAGGAAAATTTGAAATGATAATGATAGACAAAGATTTGTAGAATGGAGGGATGAATTAAAAAATGAAGAATTAGATGCAAAAATACGACAACATGCAAATAACATGATAAAAATTCGTGCATGATTGTCTCATGATGACTCACATGTATCAAGAACAAGGTTGTAAAGACATTCATTTAGATCAGTTTCCGTAGGAAGAAAGACTACACAGACAAGAACTTCATCGAAGCATCTCAAAGGCATTATCATAGATTGGTTGGTAATGTTGAAGACAATTATGGGGAGGAAATTCAACATCAGTGGATCGTGTGCTTGGCGCCAAAAACTTGGCCCAAGATATAATGGATGTCGATGTTAGAAATAATGTAGAGAATAATAGTGTGCAAGAGGAGACAACATTACAACCAATACAAACAACGAGAAGAAGAAGAATGCAAAATAATGATTTACAAGAGGAGTCAAAAATCAAACCTAGAAGAAGAAGAAGAAGAAGAATGCAAGACTCGCATATTGAGAGAGAACAAAATATATTTGATCCCAATGGAATGCTTGGGAGAGATTTGAATACCATCCAAATGATTTTTGACATGGTCTTGATAACCTTGCTTCGCCGATCATGTGTTATATTTGTCAAGAATGCTACCTTGGAATAAAATTTTCTCGAACACCTAAAGGACATCTGTGTGTACTAGATGTCAACAAGAGAAAGGTCATGATTGATTTTAGCATCAACAATATAAGTCTTGTAGTGTATGGATCCTGGGCCACAACCACTAGAAATTACAAACTTAACTCAAGTTGAGGAAATGTTGATAGCCCATGTCAACCCAATCCTATAAGTGACACATGCAACTAGAGGTCAATATAAATATAAAGGTCACACGATAAGTTTTCCTCAAGAAGTAAAATAAATTGCTAATCTTTTTTCCACATAGATTGAAATATTTTTCAATGATTATTGTTTGGAGGAGAGATCAATGTGAAACAAATTACAACTTTACAGTCAATAGAGAGCGAGTTTATAATGCACTAAAATATAAAATAGAACATGATAAGTTCTATTTAGATGTTTAGATTGATGAAAATGCTCTAAATGAACTTCCACCTCATTCTTTAATGATTATGTCTTCAATAATGAACTTTGTCCATATGGAGTTTGATTCTAATGCGAATGAAATTGTATTAATAGGTTCCAACCTCATGGAGATGGAGAATAGAAATATCATTCAATGCATAAAACAATACATGGACAAACAAATAATGCCAACTCCAGAATTGTAGGGAACCGAATCATGAGTTTAAAGCCACGTAAATACTTTGGAACATTGATAACGATTAACAAATCATAATCATCTCCTAAATGAGTATGAACACTAATATTACTTGAACATTCCCCCTTAATACATTGTTTCCCACGAAACATGTGATTTCAAGGCCGATAGAGAGTCCCCCTTAGGAGAACACCGAGAGAGGGCCTTCACACGAGCATGTGCCTCCATGGTCTCACATGGTTTTTCTAGGTCCAAAACCTAGAGGGTAAATTGGGTAAAACTATTTCTCTTACGGTATTTTATGTTACCATAAACCAATTAGGATTTCAAACCATCGATATATTCATGCTAGTTTACCAAACCCACTAGAGGATGATACTCTCTAGTTTCTATAGGATTACCACGAACCTGGGCGAATACCAATTTGTGTAGTGCATATAATTTTATAAACAAAATGCTACTTGGTACCAGGTCCCATCATTCAGAAAGATATCATCTATACTTTATTGAACAACAAAGCAACAATTAGGGAAAACCAACACAAAACTGAAATAAACAAACCAAAATTGAGGTTTTGGTCCTGACGCGTTCAATAGGGAGAACATCGTGAACGGAGGAGGCCTATTGAACCAACTTGAGCCATATGCCAGGAAACTGATTTCTCGACCTACCATTTTCCTCGCCCTTCATTGAGTTACTTAATTAGAGACATGAAGCTTGCAATTCTCCATAGTATTTATCGAGAAATTAATGTCTCAACTGTTGCATTGTCTGATTTTTGATTTTTTGTCAAGCACGACCTCGACATCCCAAGCACGGAGTGAAGCTGATATTCTTGTACTCCACAATTTCAACATTAAAACTGATAGTAGGAATGGTGGTAAGGCAATTTCACCGAGTTTCAGCTTGTAATCAAACACAAAAAATTCTTCACTAACTATTTTGGTAGCAATTATAAAAGGATTCTGTGGCATATAGTGGGCTTTGTTGATCTCACCATCATGATTGATCTATGTTATATAACTTGCACCTTCCCATTAGCACAACCAAACCCTCCAAAACATGAACATGATCATGAGACATCATGCAGAAAATCCATCTGCAGTGTTTGTCAAGGAAAGCCTCCAAGATATGCCAATCATCATCAATGAGTTATGTGAGCATATGGAAAATGTGCCCCATTCATATATGGTCAATTGTTTGACGCGGTTTGAAACATCCTTAAGGGGTATAAGGTCTTGTTGGGAAAAATGTCACAATGAATTCACTGACATGTTGCATCAAATTGGATCACGTACCATTTTTTCACATTAAGTGCAACTGATATGTATTGGCGTGATCTACAGGCATTAATGCCTGAAACACCACTGGATAATCCACGAGAAGCAAAAAATTGAAAAAGGCAAAATATCATCGAATATCCTCATATAGTGGCACACTACATTCACCTACGACGTACACTTTTCTGAAAGGAGATATTGCAAAAATAAATAAAAGTTAAAAATTATTGGTCTAGATATGAATGACAACATAGAGGTTCGCCACATGTGCATAGATTCATATGGTTAGAAGGGGCACCAAATATGGACAACCTTGATTGGACTAAAGCTTTTCAACAAAAAAATGTAGAAAATTACTTTTATTCTATTGTCCATGTATGGAATCCGTGGGAGAACCCACACCAACGAAATATACACGTAATTTATCATTTCTCATTGAATCTATGTTTTATATAAAATTATTACATTCTGAAAATATATGATATATTCTTATGTGTTATGAATTACAGGTCTACCAAAATTTTACACAACATCCGTGTCTTCAAAATACGAGACAACTTACACAAGTGGATATGGAACGTGACTACGAAGAGATTATGAACTATGTAGAACGACATACGATGTGTAGAGAGGGTGCACGCCTATGTAAGAAAAGAGGAAGAATAGTTTGTAGGTAAGATGTTCAAAATTTTGAATAATTAAATTGGAAGAACTAATAAGGGATTGTTATCTTTTGCAGGTATAATGCACTATGGCCATTGAATCTCGAGGGATCAAAGCTATATCAAGACTCAGAGATAGGAGATAAAAAGTTTGAACTTGTGAGAAATGATGATAGAGTAAATACACACAATCGCTACATATTACAATTGTGGAGAGAAATCGTAGATTAGGAACCTGTTCTTTCCAAACATGTCGTAATCAAGTACATTGTAAGGTATGTAGCAAAAGAAGAGAATAAATGTTTTTGTGGATTGCAAAAGATTGAAACTTATCATCAAATGTTGATGTGGATTGCAAACATTAAAAAACCAGATGAAATGGCAGTAATATCCTATAAGAGACTTCTAACTAAAACAATCGTTGAAAGAGACATTGGCGCACAAGAAACATGTCACATGTTGTTACAACTTCCATTGATAGAGAGCAGTATAGTATTTTTCAATTTAAATGTCTCATGTGAGGTATTCAAACCCGTAACAACAACTGATGAAGATGACCATGAAGAAAATGTAAAAACTTTCATTTACGGGTACAATAATAAGCCATTTTCCATGGAAAGTGTGTCATTTATTAAAGTCACTAGATCTTGGACATATAATCCAAGGAGAAAATGAGATAACAAATGGGAGGTTAGGATTTTGGCAACTATTATGAGATTATTCCCAAGGTTGTTCCTCCATCCCTTAGCGTGAATCACATAAATGGGTTGATTTTTGTTGGTCAAAGTTGTTGCTTTACAATCTGCTTCGTGACATAGAGAGAGATATCAGACTTAGTTTTGATTAAATATGTTCAAAGTGGGATTCATTAAATTATAATCCATTGCATGTCAAGAGGAGGACTACTATAGAATACATTGATAATAACAATGATTCTGAAGATGAAGTTAATCGACATATTCAACAAAATACAAAAAAACATGAATGGGAAATCATATCTAGGCTTCATCATGGTCAAATTTTGCAAGTGACTGAAATATATATGTTGGGAAGAAGAGATATTGAGAGAAGCACAATTAAATCATGAATATCTAGGTGAAGAATACACAAGTAAAGCAATAAAATTCATAAACATAATGAAAGATAATGGGTTGGTTATAGACAATGAATTAGCCCCAAATTTCAATTATGACACCTTGGGTGCTAAACAAAAATAAACACTTGATATAATACTGGCACATTATAATCGACTTCAAAATAACATGCCATTACTCATGATAGTTTAAGGAACAACAAGAACAGGAAAATCTTATGTGATTAGTACAATTCGTTAAGCACTTTTTGATGCATCATTCCTTGAACGTTCTCCTCCTCTATTACTTACACCAATAGGAGTTGCATCATTTAATATTCGTGCCTCAATAATTCATTCACAACTTCGAAACCCTATTACATATTTTACAGAATTAGAAGGATCAAGACTTACAACATTCCAACAAGATATATGTCACATAAACTATATATTGATCGATGAAATGAGCTTCATCAAACAAAGTTTTCTAGAAAATATAGACTCCCGACTTTGTCAAACATTCCCTGAAAAACAAACATTAGTTTTGGTGGTGTTTCTATGATTTTGGTAGGAGAATTGGGACAACTTCCTCCTATTACCAAAAACCACCATATGATAGTAATAGATGTGCAAAGTTGTTATGCAAAGCATTCACGACATTCATTACACTAGATAAGGTATTTAGACAAGAAGGAGAAAGCGAAGACTAAAACAAATTTCGACAACTTATAACTAATCTCAGATATGTGAATCCGACATTAGATGATTGGATGTTGTTAATGAGTAGAAAAATGTTGCATAAAACAAAGATATCAATGAAGAATTCGATAATTATATTCACTTGGTCATGAAAAAGAGTAGCGTGAATGACCACAACAACAAAAAATTGCATTCTTTGAAAAGACATGTTGCACGTATCATTGCAACTACAACAAGTACCGCCAACACACCGACATGAGCTCCGAATGATGAACTTCATGTTGAATTATTAATTTCTAATGATGCAAGGGTGATTTTAACATCCAATCTTTGGATTGAAGCAGGTCTTGTAAATGGAGCTCTGGGATATATTCGAATCATAATATACACACTTGGTAGGGGTCCACCAAAACCACTAACATATGTAATGATTGAATTTGATGGTTACATCAGAATACCATTTGAATATAAAACTCCATGCACCATCCAACTTACACCAATACAGAGGGGACGCACACACCAATTATCCTTACGGTTGGCATGGGCATTGACAATACATAAATCCCAAGGTTTGACTCTTTCCAAGGCTAAAGTTGATATTGAACAAAGCGAACAATGGGCTTAACATTTGTGGCTATCTCTCGAGTAAAGTCATTGCAAAGTCTAAGAATATTTCCGCCATTTACATTTCAACGTTATGAAAGGATGAAGAAGGGAAAACTACTTTCAAAATGGAATGCAGGGAAAGAAAGACTTCAGTCCTTGGAATATAAATAATGTCCCCTATGTAACACACATTTCATTCTATGATTTTGTCATTTCATGTGATGTACATTCGCATTTTGATTCATATGAAATAATGATTTATTTTTTGAACAAGATATTATGGTTACTAATAAAATCTATAAGAACTTTGTGTATTACAGACATAGAATGTTTATTACCCATACTTATTCTCTTAAGAGAGATGGTTCCCTCTTTAAATGCATTTATGATGTCCCTTGTAAGATATTTGAGTCTAAAAGGATTAATTGTTAACATTTTCTCATTTTAGTTGTTGTTTGTGACATTTTTATCGAATGAATATTAGAAAAGATAACTAAATTCTTGTTTTCTTTTTCCCAACTTTATTTTTGGTATCATTTTATGTATAATGCAACTCCCGTGGATGCTACTAGCATACCTATATTATATAAATATATGTAAAATATGCCGAGAGGTATAGTTCGAAAGGTACTTATGTCACACATCTAAAATAGGCACCTCGTGAACTATACCTCTTGGCATATTGTTTGGTATGTAAAATATGCCAAGAGGTATAGTTCACGAGGTGCTTATTTTAGATGTGTGACATAAGTGTCTTTCAAACTATACCTCTCGGCATATTTTACATATATTTATATAATATAGGTATGCTAGTAATACGATGTTTTGTATATTTATGATATTGATATCTGATTTTAAATTTAACATGCATTTGATTATTATATGACAATTTTAATTTTTAATTCTCTAAATTAGAAGCATTTCTTCTCTATTTGAAGAAATTCATTGAAAAATTATACAATATGTTGATTATTCTGTTAAAAAAAAGATTATTAATAATACAATATAATAACACTATTTGATGGTATGTTCATTGAAAAATTATATTGTATTATATGTTGATTATCAATAATACAATATAATAATCAGATGTATTATATAATTGAAAAAATAGAGAAGAAATGCTTCATAACACTATTAATAACACTATTTGATGGTATGTTCATTGAAAAATTATACAATATGTTGATTATTATGTTGATACAATATGCCATCGCTTTACATGGGCTACAATTCTGTGACTCAAGGAAGATCATAATACAAAATTTAAACTTGAATCACAGCCATGTCGTCACTGCAGAAGAATGTACTGAAAAGTCTAAAACAAATAAAAGCCTATTGGCTTTTATCCCTTGCAATCATTACAATATAAGGCCTTTAGGCACTTGATCCATAGATTGAAGACGCAAACACTCATATCGATTTTACAATTTTATGTTTTAGGTGATATCTAGATCTTCTGGTATTGAATAATCAACCTCCTTCAACTTAATACCAAAAATTAAATTGACATTCCTTTAACTCTTCAATTTCCTACCAAGGACCTAACTGGCATTCTTAACTGAAACAAATTGTCACTTACTACCGTAGAAGATCTGGCCCTGGTAAATCTGGTGAAAACATATTGAGTGATGATACCCACATTGCATAAGTGTTATCATTAGCATCTGATTTATCACAACATACCAGGGATGGCATATTATACCGATTAGATTCATTTGGATAAGATTTCATCATAATAATATCATCTTCAAGGGATATCTCTGTATTCTGAACTTGACTATCTGGCATTAGTGATTGACTTGGATCTTGACTATTGTCTGTCCGGCTAGTTTCAGCTGCACTATTAGTAAAACGATGCTCGATAACCTTGCTGTCATTCAAAAGTGAGTTATGGTATTCTGCAGGACCTCTGCAGGGAAGAAATGCATCTCTGAAATCCATATCAATGTGAAGATAATTGTCAATTATTACCTCCCTGAGATAATGTCCCTCAGCAGATTATCAAAAATACTAGATTCTGAGAGTTCACTTGAACATTGATTATCATGGTTGCTACCAAGTCTTTTTTTCAGACGAGTGTTCCAGTAATTCTTTATTTCACTGTCTGTCCTTCCTGGTAAGCATTTAGCTATCTGTGCCCATCTGCACAAAAAATATAAGTACTATTCATCTTTAATGAATTTTTTAACACATGATGAAATGAAATATTTTAAGGACTACTCAAGATCCATAAAATCTAGTGGATCAGAAAAATGCAGATATGACGCAGAACAAAGTTTTTAGATGATCTGCATTCAACTGAGGACTCATCTGAAATTATATTGCTGAAGCTACCTTTGGTAAGCAAGCTAATAAGCTTGTGCAAATTGTAATTGATTAGGTATTTCATTGTGCAATATGCTACTTGAGATGACCTTATCTAGCACTCATAAATATGATAGGGTCCATGCTCTCTTCCAATCAAAAAATCAATACCAAAAAATACTAAACATTATTAATATTTTGGTTGGTAGAGACATAAGCCCTACCAATTTGTGCGTGCTAGATTACTTGATGTTTATATTAACTTCTTTCAACTTGAGATCCATCTAAAATTGTATTACTAAGTATTCTAGATTGTTGTCAATATGAGTACCTTTGGGAGCTAGGCTCAGCAAGCTGTGGTTCTCGTTATGATCAACTCTGAATTTAAATCTGACTTTCAAAGAATATAGGATGATACAGCTGTGTAATTTTTAGTCAATTTTCATGATCTATATTTGATAAGTAGTGGTTCACACAATCAGGAAGAATTTAAATATCTGTATATTTTCAGAAAATAGAATTAAAATCAGCAAAATTTGAACCCTTGATTTGTGGCTTGCAAATCGTACAACCTACCCCTACACTCCAAGAATTTCTATAAAAAATTGTGGAAATTTTAAGTTTATAGTCAAAATTTCGACTCTACAACGTACATAGTGTTTAGACATAACAATTCAACCCAATATTAATTATTTAATCCTAAATTTCATATCCTCACACCACACCCTTTTGACTGGTCAATATTTAGCCATGCTAATGTACTTATTGATAAGAACATCTCATAAATGTACTAATGTCATTTACAGACAGATTCACAATATTTGATAATTGTGGAGAATATGAAACATTGAAGTATTTGGGATGGGAAAATAACTTAGGATTCCAAAATGGGTATTCTCTTTAAAAACAGGGTTTATGGTTGAGAGACCTGCCTGCGTGTTTTGTGGATTCTTGGTTTTGATTATATGGTCGAAGGTTATTTAAAAAATTAGCTTGTTCATACAGAATAGCTAATAAAGACCTGTAGTTTATGGATTCTCTTGTCTTGTTTAGAAAAGGTAAGATATTCATATCCCTATGATTGAAATATTGAGTGCTTTTAATTGAGAGACCTATCTATATGTTTTGTGGAATCCCTAGTTTTTTAATTGTTTTGCCCGTTCCAGTGCAGTGTTTGTATGGTCAAAGGTGTTAAGTGAAATATGCCCTCCTAAACAATATAGGTTACAGCTTGAATAGTAAATACTATACCGAATTAAATAATAATAATGAAATAATTTCAAAATAATATTTTTTATGAGTAGTGTACTCATTGGGACATTAGATTACATAGATTTTCGGCATCTCTACTCATACTTCTGAGAAAACATATAGCTGATTTACAATTAGTATACTGAATTAAAAAATAAAAATAAAATAATATTCAATTGTAGAAGTTCTAATTCCCTTAAGAAGACTTGTAACATTTCGTTCAAATCTCATTACAGTGTTCTGTTCTATTGCAAGCAAACTTCAAACCTATTGTAAAGTAATCCAGATCTCTGATCTGTGTGTGTTAGGTGAAAATAAGGTCCAATTAATTACCTGTTGTCCATGATCCTATGAAGAAAAATGATGGTTCTCTCTTCCTCCTCACTAAAATTGCCTCGTTTAATCCCTGGTCTTAAGTAATTCATCCACCTTAGCCTGCAACTCTTGCCACAACGCTGTAGCCCTGCACGATTTCATTCCTCCACCTAAGTAATGATATTTCTCAATAAATTAAGTAGTTATATTTAAAGATCATATACATTTGTAGCTTCAAATATTGATTACCAAATGGAAAAAAACAACACCCAAAAAGTGCTAAATAGCTTACCAGCTCTATCTGGAAGAGATGACCAGCAGCCATGGCCATGGACACTAATATATCTTATGAGTTTCATGTCTTCCTCAGGGGACCAAAAACCTCTCCTTATTGCCTTCTTTTTGCAGCAAGTGTGCTCCAACTTGGGTCTCATCTTTATTTCTTCCACAGATTACTTTCCACCATGTGAAATATATAGAGATTCCTATTTTCCATTTGGTTATGATTCAGAAGATCCTCTCATCTATATAAATTAATGAAATTAAAACACCATATCTGTCTGTAATGGTCTTATAATGTGACCAGGGCCATAGAGGGAGGGGTACTCACAGACATACCATGCTACTCAAAGGGCCCAAAATTTTGATTGAAAAATATATTTAAAAAAACGAAAAATAATAATAGAATCACGCCCCATGATCATTCAAACTATAACCTAAATAATACTTACACCATAAAACTGTGCTGTAAATCCAAAAAGGCTCTCTATGATGTAAAGGATAAAAGAACATTACAGACTTCAATAGGAATTGATCTGATCACAACGTAGTACCAAGATTGAAGCATGACATATCCAAAAGTAATGCTAGCTTTATATGGTGGGTTGTGGAAAATAGGGCTGAATGAGAGGACAACTAGGTAGAACGTCTTCACCATGTGTCTTTTCTTTGTGTAAAAGAGCTCATGTGTCTTGTCTTGAAAAGCTTCTGCTGGGTAAATATGTAAAATTGCATATTTGCTGAACGTTCCCTTTTAAGCGCAGTGTAAGACAAGTTTCAATGTACTTTTTGTTGTGACAACTACGGAGATAAATGAAAGTGTGTTCGATACTTTTTTTAAAAAAATTCAGAGTCTATTAAGGATTAAATCTTGGTATAAAATGAAAACTTGTTTTTTTTTTTAAATTATTGAATGAAAAGGTGCTGACACTATAAAAGATGAGACGTTTTGATATTAAATGGAAAGTTTAGTAGTGTAAGAGATAAAAAAGTGCATGTAACATTTCTTTCGTAAAGAGTTCAATTGGAATCAATTTTTGATATTGAATGAAAGTTCCGACACTTTGAGAGATAAAGAAAATATATGCAACATTACCTTTGTCAAGAGTTCATCTAAAATCAATCCTTAATATTAGATGAAAAGGCTCCTGGAAATAGATAGAGTGTAAATATGTAGCGCACACGCGCCCACACACACACAATAGATCTGTGAGATCATCTACATTGTATTTAAATTGCAACTATTTTATATGGCATATATTAGTGAGTTGAAATGTTGACAAATAAATGAAAATATAGTATCCAACAAGTATTAAATAGCTCATTAGTTTATCAACATTTCAACCCTGCTAACCTATGTGATAAATAGGAACATCCATTTAGATCTCACTCTACCACATACAATTCAAAAACATGGTTATATGAATCAATTGTCATCACTATTCAAAGAAGCACGTGGAATGCAACAATGCTCTTAGATCTCACTCCCCACATGTAATTCAAAAACATGGTAATATGAATTTATTAAAAGAAGCACAACTAGGTAAGAGTTGGTAGTCTATGTGCATTTTAAGCTTTTAGGTCATATTTTTAATTTGCTATAAGGGCAAAAATTGGCATTGTCCAAATTAATATGATGCCACATGGCATGAGAATCCCATCAATTGCTTATGTACCAATTATGAACAACTATCTTGAGTGATTTCGTATGTTGTAGTAAAAAACTACTAGTTGCATCACTATAATGGTACCACATGACATGGTTTGATTGTTAACCCATTAATGTTATGCCACATGACACAAGAAGCCCATAGATTACATGTTCCCAATTACAAGCGGTGGTAGTGAGTGACTTCATATATTGTAAGTACCAATAGCATTAGTTGTTCTACATTATTTAGGATTATGGCACCTAAACAATTAAAGCAATTTTATAAGTTGGATCCTAACGATGCTGATAAAAAATGCAATTATTTGGAACTAAATTATAGCGATTAAGGGCAATCAAACCAATTGGAATCAAAAGGGAAATATTAAATATTAGCTTCATTTCACTCGCGTCAAGTAAAAAAATCTATTTGTGATTGCATAATCAATCAAGCTTCCACTTGAAGGTCTCATTTGAAGCACAATAAAGTTCTTGAAAGGACCTCATTTTAGAGAGAATTGTGAAGTTTAGATTTTGGTCATTAGAATCACTCATTGCAATCTAAGTATACACAAATAACAACAATTAACATAACGGTCATAGAATGCACTGAAACATCCATTATATTCTAGATCAACAAATGAATTACAAAAATTGTACACTCTAATGGGACACCAAACCCTAGAAAAAACAAAAAAAAATCTTTCTCTTACTATCCAAGACAAAAAAGTACAAAATCCCAAGAAGATCCCAAAGAAATCCCTTATCATAATAATGACTCATCTATATGTATATTTCAATCCACATGCATATTCCTACAAATATACTTTCTCTAGAAGGATCTTGAGAAGTACAATGGCGCACGCACAATATGATATCTATTTCTTGTATCATTATTTTTTTGTTGCCATGTGTTCCATTAATCGATGGGTGCACCGATAAAACTAATTGTCCACATGTCTCACTCATGTTATGTAGTCACCTAGTCTTTTGTGTTTGTGCTTCAAAGCCCTATTCAACATCTCCCCACATTAAAATTCATGCTCGTCCTCAAATAAGGTTTTGCATTATGTCTCCCCCAAAATATCTTTTCCACAAAAATCAATAATTTTTCTCTAGAAAATTTTTATCCATTTACGACTTGAGAGGATTTATTATTTAAAAGAATAATTATTCCACCCCATGCACCCATCAATTTTTCCCACTCACTATTCCTTTCATAGCCTTGATTACCATATTTTATAGTTCTTCTACTTTGGCCTTGGGTTTTTAGCAATGCTTCCATGCTCATGTGCTCCTTTATTAGTATCTTTAGGGCTGGTCTTCATAGCCTCCGGAAAACAATAGTTTTGATCTTATATTCATGAAATCATCTACTATAGTATCGAACCCATCACATGGTTTTCCTCTTTTCTCGACCTCTACTCTTAATCATGTGTGGGTTGCCTTATACATTTATATAGTAATTTGATTTTAGAAATCCTTAATCTTATCAAACAAATCCATTTCTTGCTCTTTCTCAATAGCATTGCACTTAAATATTGTGATCAATATATACGCTTTCAAATACACCCTTTTAAACACATTTTGCGTATATATTGACATAAACAACTCCTTCATTTCTATGTTGGCATCTTCTACTGGGATCTCCAAAATTCCATAGCTAGCTATAAGTTTGGAAATTCTCGGTTAAAATTGATCCAAAGAAGACATGCCCTTTGTAAAAATCCTATCTCAATAGATGTATGTGTTATGGTGATCTCATAGACCATTGTAACACTCTTGTGATGCATTTTAGACATTAATGCAACCTTCGACTCACCTCTCCATTCATTATGCTCAATAACTACGTTAAATGCACTTTTTCCTGCTCCAACCTCAACACCCTTTGGATCTTATTTGAAATTATGCTTAGTATAAAATAACTTTCATGAGTGGTGGAGAAGGTATGTATGTTTCATAACCAAAAATTCCACCAACCCTTGTGGTAAGTTATGCACCGTAGTATAACCAATAACAACCTTAGGGACCTCAAAACCATGGCAAAAATTATCAACTTCATCATCCTATACAAATCTAAATCCAAGGACTAACTCTTCTCACACTATTAGTTTTTACATGGTGGGAGTTTTGCATGCACATCCTTTAGTGGAGTACACTCTTACTGTCCAACCAATCATGAGCCTTCTCCTATCTCAAATTTTGTCTCCTTAAATGGAGGTCTTTATGATGCCTCCTTGTCAAATCCTCCCTTCATAAAGGTGGGCTCTTCCTCATATAGGTGATGCTCACTAGAGCTCTTCTTGAGAGTCCCACTACTTGAATTTTCTTCATCTTCTTCCTCCTCATGTGTTTCAAAGCTATTGGACCCATCCAACTATTCTTCCAGCTCATAATCTCCCATATCCTTTACATATATTGTGTTGGATTTATTTGAGCTAGTTGGTGATGTTGGTGCTCAATCCAAGTGCTTGGATTGAGCTTGTCCTTTCCTTGAATTTATGTAAATGTAATCGCTATGTCCTTCATATCGTTCTTTGTGCTTTAAAGATCATTCTAAGTAAAGGAGAAGTATCAATTTGTAATGATTTTTGCGCCTTTTCAAAGTAAAGTGAAAGGATTCAACGAAATGTCAAAGGATTGGTTTAATGGGATGGTTGATCAAAGAATAAAAGCTTCGGACTTGCGACTGATTGAGATACATCTACATATTTCATGAAGAACTTGCAATCAACACTGAATGATCCATTTTCTCCAAAAACTGAAGTTTTGAAGGCTCAAAAGCATGCACCCCAACCACAAAGTATAAAGTTGCATGACCGGTTGAAAATCTCATTTAAAATGGACTTAGCCATTTTAACAAAGACTGAAACATTTAAATGGTCATCAAAGATCTACATCGCCAAGCAGTTCAAATGCTCGTGATGCAAAGAGCCACATGGCTATTTTCGGGTCTTTTAAGTCATTTAGGTTTCATGAAACTTCAATTCGTAAAACAAATAAAAAATAGTACAATTTCAGACCCGCGATGGGAAAGCAAAGTCAGCAGGACAAAGGGTGAAAAGCAGGGATACGTGGCAACATTTCGATGAAGCCAAAAATTTTCTAAGTCCGCTCAAGTTTGAAGTTGTGACGTGAAGGTAAACTCGACAAGATGGACAACTCGAAGATACATGGAGTTTTTCTATTAGCTCAAGTTTTGTGGTTGTCATTTGGGATTATAGAAAGACCGACAAACCCGAGGAGCATGGAGTTTTCTAATTGGCCCATGTTTCATGGTTGTCGATCGGAAGTCATCAAAATTAAAATGTGAAGTAGGCGTGGGGCTTCCTCATCGCTTGATGCTTTGTAGTGGGCATAAGAGGTTAAAGAAGGAACCGACATATGCAAGAAGAAGTGTGGATCTTTTCTATTGGCTCACATTTCATGCTTGTCTATTAGGGGGTATCAAAGGACTGAATTATAAAGTAACATGGATATCTCTTATTGCCTTATGATTCGTAATGATTAGTATAAGAAAATGACAATCTAACATTTGCAAAGAAGCATGGCATCATCTTATTGGCTCGTAATTCACTAAGGAATGAGACATGCCCGCTATGGAAATAAAGTAAAGGAAATAAAATAAGTAAAGCCTGATTTTATGAGCCAACTAGAGACTGAAACATGGAGAAAGGAAAAATAATGCACACGTTGGCAGAGGCAATCCCTGAGCTAATCAAAGGTTGCCACGTGTCATTCTCATGTTCATCCCAACACACAAAACTTCAAAGGGCCATATCTTTCGATCCGAGCTCTAAATATTACAAAATTTATATCGTTGGAAAGGTCTCTTCAAGCCCTTCACTTTGGCGTCATCAGATTCAAAAATTGATGGCAGTTAGTGGGAGAAAAATAGAAAATGTCTTTTGCATTCAAGATGTAGTCCCAGTGTCTTGTTCAACCACCCATCTTAATGAAGTATGGTGTATGTTTCTTCTCTAAACACACAAGACAGAAGGAATGAATGACTTTGGTAGGATGCCCATGCTCCTTTACAGAATATTAAATCTTCTTGTTGGTGGGTGAAGGGGAAATCAGATATTTCTTCTTTCTCTATCTCTTTCTCGGCTTTTACATATTGTAACAATCTACCATTTTGTGCAAGGAGGTGGAAACGGGGTAGTTGTAGAATTTTTGATCAAGTTTTTAAGTTCCAGCTTTCTAATTTCTTGTAAAACTTTGTATGTGTCTAGTTTTGTGAGGAAGAGCTAAAGTGGTTGTGTTTTACAACCATTAATAGGTTTTGAAGGCATTCGTTTATGTCCCCTATCCAAAACTTATATGAATAGACTCGATTGTTTTGATCAAACTATATTTTCCCATTTCTTATTTTTTAACGAATGAGTAAAGCAATATAGTTTCTTTGACAATCTTGTACTAGTTTTACTTTGTTAAGTACGCAAGGGTCTTTCTTAGTTGTATTTTTCTGGTCATTGTGATACTATTGCAAAATAGTGTATATTTTGCAATAGTTCAGTCTTGTTATAAAATCCTAAAGGCAACATCACTTTTGAAGATCTATTGTAATCCCTTTAAGGGTATTTTGGGTGTATAAGACAAATATATCAAGTGTTTTATCTCAGCTCTAACTCCATGATTTTTGGTTAGGATTGTGAAGATTGTAGATGGCATTTGTGCAAATTGAGTATCAATGAATGCAAATTTTATTTCACATATCATGTTAAATTGATTGTTCTTTTCAAGCATCACAGATAAGGATGGATTCATTCAATGGGAACATTAACTTACCAAGGTCATAAAAGCAATTAAAAACAACCATTTATCTTCATACCAACTAAGCATATCATACCTGCCTACCATGCATATGCTTATTCTACAAAGATGTGTTTAAAATTTTGTCCATTACCAATAGTTTTTTCTAAGAATCCCACAAGGTTTGTGATCCAATGTCATTTAAAGCAAACTTGGTAAATAATGTTATGCCAATGTAATATATGAAAGTTGTTCATTATCTATATGTTTGATTTGTATTTGATGTGTCAAGTGCTTATAATAAATCAAGTGACAACTCTTTTGAGATAATTATTGTATTTTTGGTTGCACTTGCTTCAAATTAAGTTACACCAACCATAAAGGAAACCAAGCCATGAAAGATTTTCCTTTATTCAGATCCCCCAACTAGGTCCTCTCACCTTGGTCTAGACAGAGCCGAAGTAGCAGGGTCAAACCATCCCCTTTGTGAAGGTGCCTCCTGATCACCTCCCATATTTGAGTCAATGAGTTGAGTGTTGAACAAATCCCTACCTATCAATGATAAATAACTTTTCATTTTTCATCATTCCCTTAAAGCCAACCCCTCAAGTTAGTCTGCTTATCTCCTCGAGGTTTTATTTTGGGATCCAACATGTGATTCTTTCACACTTCACCTTACCCTTTGAGGGTATCTATGGTGTTAGCGCAACATAGCCTTTCAAAAAAATCAAACTTCTACACTATGGCCTCTTCTACATCCCTTACAAAAACTCTTGACTCATCGGCCTAATACTTAGGTTTGATTAGATGGACTATGTTGACCCATTAATTTTTAATCATGGCCCATAATTTCTCATACTCAGACATGAAAAAATAATCCTCAAAATTCTCATCATTGGAGACCTTTATCTGGTCATGGTTGAGAAAACCACATCAAAATAATTCCTAGTTTGCATCTAAGGTAGCGATTTTAACACTCACATGTTTGATGCCCGCAAGTCTAGCCATGGAACACTCTAAATACCTCGCAATCATAATGAAGGGCTTAACCTTCTAATCCATCCATCCATAATCCATGGTCTAAATTCTCACAAAAATGTAATGTGAGGTTATATATATATCCTTATATGAAGCTATCAACTCTTCAATGATACTTTTCTCTCCAACAAAAACCTTCTTCAAGTTCTCATACCAAATTTGCATGTAGGACTTGTATTTCTCTCCTATATACCCTAAACACTCATATGTTGCAAACCTCAATCATGATGTTCCTCATGCTAAAAGTAAAATTTTCTAAGATTCCATAGTTTTTGTGGACGAGTAATATCAAGAATAGATAATAATGGATTTAATTCCCTTCATCATGGGCTTCTTGGGCATTTTATACTAACTCCACCACCACATACTTCACAAAATTAACTTGAATATTCTCTATGAAAATCCTTCTCGCATGAGGTGTATTACTTTACGTGACACTTGTTTTATGTGATTTACTAAGGTAAGTTATATGATAGTCATTCATGGAAAAATTATGTAGATGCATCTTGTACATCGTTCAAGACATGGAAATAAGTATTGTCCATAATTCCCTAGTTAGTGATAATATGTTCTTGTTCTAAGGTAGTTTTTAACATTGTCTATACATTTACACATTGTTTGGGAGTTCACTCACTTAACTAATTTTGCACCACCTATAATTGGATTCTTCCCTCAAAATACAAGTGATTCCCATGCATCCTCACTAAATCCCATGTAAGAAACTCTTTTGAATTTCCTAGCTATTATGATTGCCATAAGGTTAAAACATGAGTATCCTTCAAATGTACCCCAACTATATCTTAATTTGTATTTTCGACCTATAAGTTCATTTTTTCCTTCATCATGGTGGTGGTACCATCCTTCCTATGGTTAAATTATTTGAGGAAAACCTCCCCACATGTGTCTTAATGAATAGAGTATATGGCAATAATTTGGGATACCTATTGACATCTACTAGTGTATCTATCAACTTCTTTATATTTTTAGTTTCTTTTGATCTGACATGCAACTTTGTTACGGGTTTTTTTCTCAAGATTCATCGCTTCTTAATAAAATGTTTGTGCTGGTTTCCTTTTCCACATATTCAACCCACAATATTCAACCTCAACTTATTTCATCTCATATCTAGTTTTCATGCAATCAACTATCTTTGGCTCTCAAATTCAAATCAAAAACATTAATGCTCCATTATACCACCTTAGATGCCTTAAATATTCACGTTGAAATTAAAACTAGACACCTACTTTAAAGATCCACTTCCAATGTTTTCACCGCCAACATGCATGTAAATCCTCCATATCATTGCTCCATGTTACTTTCTTTAATGCTTTTATTCTCCCCAAAATATGACTCATTTGGTCTATGGTTCCCATTTTTCCATGACATTGTTCAAACATTAATTAGGTTATTAGTGGAAACTTTTTCGTACTTATGTGGTTGTGTTTTAATCTAACAAGAGATGCCTATCTTGTTTTGTATTTTAAGAGCTATATGTTGGGTTATAAAATAATATCAATATTATATGTATGTATGTATGTATGTATGTATTTTATTATTGCAATGGAAGCAACCTTAAATTTTGTGCACGTGTAATGAGATTATTATAACCATTTAGATGTTATTACATGGGTCAAAATACGACGATTACAATGAGTATATTCTAAATCAAACAATTGATCAAACCACATGAACTAGGTGATGACTACTAAAATTAGAATTAATTATGAAATTTAGTAAATATTTGAAATGAATTATTCTAGTAGTATGAGTGTCATGTAGGTTAGAGTCATTTGATATTATAATGTTTCAATAATTGTAAAATAGCGCAAGTCATTGATTGTTGAAAATGTGATTGTTAGAACAATATTTTAAAAATATTGGTGTGATTAAAGTGGTATAAATATTGTAACAATAGATTCATATGAATTTAGTATTTTAGATTATTATATGTGAAATTGTGCGTGTAAATATGAAGTATTGTTGATCATAATTGTTAAAATATGATAGTATTTATATATGTTCGAATAGTGATTGAGATGAATGTGTTGATAAGGTTTTTGTGATTTTTGTATTTGAGTTGAAAACGTGATATATGAGTTACACGTGATATGTATGGGTGGACGCAAAATTTTTGGCCCATTTAGGGACATTTAATGGGGATTCATTACGTTTTGTGGGAACCACTTAGGTTACGTCCATTACCCCGACAAGCTAGCGTGGTCGTGCATGACAACCAGGGTTACATCCGTAACCCTTACATCCATAACACTTACAATTATAACAATTATTTTTGTAAGTGTTACGGCCATAAAGGTTCAACCTTGTAATGGTTACATTCATACCGTGGCCTACATTTATACAAGAGAGAGAGAGAGAGAGAGAGATGTAAGATATTAGACGAGCTATTCGGGTGAGCAACACAACTCTATGTGGGCTTCATGTTTTCATTATGCCTAGCTCAATGTATGTGATTTCCATTTATCATTCACCTACCAAAATAATGGGCATCAGATGATACGATGAATTTAAAGACAATGATAATTACTAATAGAATTACCATCATAATATCCAAATCACAATATACTTCCCTATTACAGGTTGGTGAGTCTCATCACATGCCTCCAAGGGCTCGAAAATCATATTTATACTAAATTAAGTACATACCTATCTATATAAAAATAAAAAATCACATGATAATCCATCATATCCCACGATCACCTCATGAATAAATCAAATGATCCAACCGTAATAGTAACATGCCTCCTAAAATGGGGTAATTAGTCATCAAATAATTAAAATCCAAAAGTGTTTCCCAATAAGCACTTGTTTAAGTTATGTAAAAATCTCAAAATCTAGGATATTATAGAAAATTGAAAAGTTTATCAACAAGTGTAAGGGGAAAAACTCCAGCTCCAAATTACACATTTAATAGAACCTTATTAAATATAATTTGTTTTTTTATAAGCTACTGATTATCCAACCATAAACACCCTCCTAAGAGGTCCTATGGTTGATTTTATTCCAACTTCACGATGATTAAATATCACAATAAGATCAATACTAGGATTATCACAATATATTTGTTTCATAAAGATTGCAAAATTTACTTAATCATTTATTTGTTACTTGCGATGGAAAGGAATACACAAGGATTCCTATTTAGCTTATCTAGAGGGAAAACATGAGGGAAAGATAATTGAGTTAGAAATATCACATTTACCTTGAGGGTAATATCACAATAGGTCTAGAATGCTTCTAGGGGCATCATGCAAGGTATGAAGTACAACAAATCATTCTCACAAGGATGGGAACAAATATGCTATAGGGTAATTTTCACATGAGACACAATCCTTTCAAGTTCTCACACAACAAGGTGAGAATTTTAATTTACAAATATCTAATCGATCCTAAAATTATATGTTACGAGCACTAAGAAACACTTTTACCCATAAATACATAATGAGGTTACTTTCAAGAGTTTAGTAAGTAAAATGTATAAAGTACATTGAATGAAACTTATGAAAGGATCATAAACAACATAAAGCATGAGTAAGGATTGGGCATCCTAAGATCTAAAAGGGGTCGCATAGTCATGAACCACTTCACCTAGGATTACCAAAATAGTGGATTAGTTGAGTTACTTACCACTTAAAATACGTCGGTAAAGAATTAACTATGAGGATAGTCTTATGCAAGTTCCTTTTTAATGAAAAAAACTTCATTTCATGTTATTATGAGAGTTATTTTGCATGGGTTGAATCATTTTAGTTTATTTAATGAAGGATAATGTCATGAAAGGTTTTGGGAACATTCAGTTTCAATATGTTCATTTATTTATTTCATTCCATTTCTTACATATTAGTTTCATAATGATTTAACTCAATTTGAATTGAATCTAAATATTGCAAAGTCACTACTGGAATAAATGATATATAAATATCTTGAAATACGAAATGACACAAGAAAATTAAGATGTAATTATGAAACCCTAAGAAAAAGAGATAGATGAAGATACCTATTTGATTTACGCTCAATCTAGAACTGATCTAGGCAGGAAAAGTGTTAAGCAAGTTGGGTAGAGTGTTGTAAATGCTCAAGATAAATTCTAAAACTCACAAACAGATTGCATGGGTGCCCACACTAGGAAAAGGGTGTTTGGGTGTTGGAGACTATTGTTGGGTTCCCATGACTACACAAATAGTTAGAATCTAGTTTTCACTATGTCACAAGAGTGACACAATTGTTTCTTGTTGGGCACTTGATAGTCACTCTTTGAATGATGAAGGTACATGTAACTTTTAAAAGAGACGTTTAAATGCATAGGCCCACAAACCACATCAAACCCAAAATGGAAAATGAAGAATGGGGAGTCGAATTGACCTTGACGGTCGCCCCTAGAGTGAACTTACAATTGAGCATTGCACTATACCTTAGACCGCATGTAGTTCTTGCGAGTGTGTGTAGAAATTGCTCCTAGATTCCCTTGTGCAAGTTACACTTGATAGTAGGTTGTAGACTTCAGAATGTAGCAATGTAATATAATATGTGGATGGAATATAATCAACTTCCCTTTCTATGTTATGTATGGGTCCCTTGTCCCTTGAATGGATATTAGATGGATGTATTTGAGTGCTTTAGGTTCCTTTTGAATGCAAGCTAAGGTGATGATAATAATGCTTAGTGTTTGGTCCTTTATTTTGAACACAACTATGCATTTATATGATTCCTTTGCTTGAATTTTGTAATTGAAAACTGAAGGCCGAACCATAAGTGAAATTATTCCTCAAAGATAAAAGAGACCCAAAATGAGTAAGGTGAGAAAGGGTTAGGGTGGGCCAAAGTAGACAAGAGTGCCTAAGCATACATCCCTAGTTGGCGTTAAGTGTCTGAATCCATAGAAGATAAATCAGTAAAATATTGAATGGGTTGTAGGGTGTGTAAAACCAAATAGAAAACAAGAAACAAATAAAAGATGCCAAAGATAGTTGTTAATCGTTGTTTTTCCTACTTAGTAATCATATGAATGCTAGTATGTGTTTAGGACCTAGAAATGTACCCAAGTGTGTGATTTTGTGTCTACATTTTCCCCACTTTATGTTTTTGAGTGAATACTTGATAACATAAAGTAGATAAGATATGTGTACCTTATGATTCTATAGAGTGTGTGGCGAAAAGCGTGTCAAGTGGACAAGTGAAGCGTGGAATGATGTAAAGTGAAACGTGGAGAATATTAAAGGAAAGTGACCTTAGGGGTGAAGCGTATGTGTTGTGCCATGTTGTTGTAGCTTGTGATTATTGTTGTAGGCTAATTCTTGTTGTGTATTAAGGGCGGACTCTGACAAAAAAAGAATGAAAGAGTAGTCAAAGTCATGTATATGATAAATCCTAGAAAAATGAGCTTTGAATACCACCTCAAAATTGCTCATCGACTTCTGGATCATGATAGATTCAACCATGCCACCAAGACGAGGAGGTAAGCCCCCGATTTTAATCATTTTTTTGCATTTTAGGTTTTTTTTTTTTAGCATTTTATTTTTTTTTTGCATTTTCATGGGTTTTTTGAAATGTTTGTTTATGTATACAATTTTCTTGTTTTGTCAGTTGGTCGGCAAGCTCAAATCATGCAAACCATCAAAACATTCCTCAAAACCCTCCGAACATTCCTCAAAACCCTCCTTCCTCAAAACCCTCCTCCAAACATAGATCCGCCTCCTGTGGCTCCTTCTGTCCCCACTGAACCAAAGCAGAACACAAGATAATATCATTGGAAGAATCCGAGAAAATAAAATTGTCATTGAGAACCTTATTCAGACTATAAGACAAAATCATGCCACAAATCCATCCCGCATGACTTTAGCCAACACATTGCAAACATTGATTGGTGAAGTCGACTCCGCAACCAACCAAATACATAGATGGAATACCTTTAGAGGTGATTATAGGTGGTGGTATGTGGATAAATTATCCCATGCGGCCGTAAAAGAAAAAAAAAAATGGAAAAGACCTCATTTGTGCATTATTTACTGACCCGAGAACCAATGCCCCCCGCAGCTACTTGTAAAATGGTTCCCAATCCATTGTGCCACGATGACCAAATCAAAAACAATTTTTTGGGACCGATGGTGGATGGTTTTTTATTATCCACCATGCAACAACAATGAGGTTCCTCTCTATTTTTTGAAGAAATTATATTGCATGAGTTCATGCTTAATGAGGTCCCAAATTATTTTGACTTTTCTAACTTTTTTTTTCGGGCGAGGAGGTGGCTCTCACAAGTAGTAGACTCTAGTGCACGCATAGGTCAACCAAGGATCCCCATGCCCCAAAACCCCCACGCTTTTCGCTTATCCCTCCTACAGTGAAGGAGGTTGTGGAGATTGACACACTGCATGCATTGAGGGAGCTCACTGACACTCTGACCCAACATAGTGACCAGATTAGCATCTGTGATGTTGGTGGAGGCACCAGTTCTAGCGCACCACACCACTGTGGATCATGTGGTGCCGTATGCACTGCAGGTGAGACATCATTTGCTGGTTCACATGATTTCTTTTCTATAGATGAGATGTTAGGGGATGTTTTTGGATCGTGCCACTGATATTGGTCTTTCACAGTAAATTTCAAATAAATATAAATAATATATATATATATATATATATATAGTTTAATTCATGTTTGAGATTTTAATATATATGTATTTGATTGTACGTCATGTACATACATGTAAAAACTAATTTTTTATTTTATTTTAAATAGCAAGAGCCGGTGAAGGAAACATCCGACGTCGACATGCTAGCTATCGCACTAGCAAGGGCATGTTTCAAACGTAAGTTTCAAGTCAGACAAACTTACATTTTTAATTTCATTTGATTGCACTAGATTATTATTATAATGTTTCACGTGTATGTTGTACATATATAATATGTTTGTCTTTATACACAGAGCCTCGGGGTCATCATCTCGCTCTCGGGAACTAAGGCTACGGCACGCCTCACATGAGTTTTACGCAGGTTAGTTTCTCTTTACACTTTGTTTCTAATTGTGGAAGTTCACGTGGATTACATGCTTTGACCTCTCATGTGGTGCAAATCATGTAGATTTTAATATTGATTTGTACATGTTTTTTGTATAGCTTATGACTGCCAGAGAGACTCCTCCATATATGCAGATCTATGGAGGTCATCGTAGATACTCGCCATAAAGATCTCGTAGATCCACTAACTCGAGGTACAATTTTTCAAATTTGTTAAATTTTGAGGTTCATTATTTCTTATTACTTAAATCTACAATATCAAATTTTGTATGTATGTGAAATATTTAATTTGAAAATTAATTATTTGTATGTAGCTTACCCTCGTGAGTCTATTGTTGTCCCTCGCGATGCGTCAATGACAAATTGATAGGGATCATGACATCATGTAAGATTTCACATGCATTTTAACTAAATTGTACAAGTTTCTAAATTTTGAATGTATTTTAAAATTTTGGGTGTTAAAAACTTGTTGTTTATGAATGTGCAGGTTAGGTTATAGACCTGCTTAGAGACGCCTAGGACCACATGGATGAAATCCGTAGTGGCATCTCCCTCCACTACATCCCCAGGTCGTGGACGTGCTACTTCTAGCAGGGCGAAGAGAGGGAAGATGTTTCATGAGTAGATTCATAGTCCACCTGATGTACATAGATATATATATATATATATGGGCCATCTGGTCCTAGTGAACATGTTTCTTCATATAGTCCATTGTATATATATAGCCTTTTATGACCGCATGTGGTCCTATATACATTATGACACTTAGTTCGAGATGTACACATGTTATGAACTTACATATTTTCAGAGACGTGCATCCAGAGCACACTTTGTTTGATTCTTATATATCCATGTGTGTTGGTTTTCATAACGATATTACTTCTATATGTTTGATTCGATTTCATTGCATGTATGATATCCTTCTATGTATGTTTTCATAACCATTTATTAGTTCTAGATATGTATGTTTGATTTAAAATTAAAAAACCATGTCCCGAGCACTACATGGTACAATTGTTAAGCAAACCTATTCCATTAAGCAAAACCATGCTAGGTGAACTACAAAAGGGCAATACGTAATTACTTTTTTTTTTCTTTTAAAGCTAACACTCATCTGTTGCATATCAACTAATGCGAACATTGATAGAAATAAGTGAGGTAGAGTTCATCTTGAACTATATGAATATAACGTTACTTATGGTGCAACATTGCATGGTACAATTGTTAAGAAATTAAGGGAAGCATTTACATTGTTTTAGAGAAATTAAGGGAATCAATAGATGTACACACCTTATCTCTTTATAATTTGGTGCTATATGCCAATCAACTAAGAAGTTAAACATTCAATTTGATTATCGTTTAAAGTAGATTCACTTCTCTTTCATTTTCATTGTTTGTCTCTTTTCTTCTTGACTTACCATCCTCTCTTTCCTTTTATTTGCTTGTATGTATTCAAGACTTCTTTCTTTCTCCTTCTTATTTTGCCATTGTTCACTCTTTTTTCTCTTGACTTGTCTCTTGTTGCTTTGAATATCCTGTCATAAATATCTCCTCAAGCCTTTGTATTTCCTCATGTACAACAAGTATTCACTCTCTCCTTCACTTTCTTCATTTATTGATCACAACCATTACATGCTTGCCTCAAACTGAAATTTGACCTTTTCTCGCCACTTTCCTCTTGTTTCCCATTTCATATCAATGAGTACCTATTTATTCTCTAAGCATTTCATTTTTCACTTCCTTTCTCCTCCATTATTCTTCTTTCATGCTATGTTCTCCATTATGAGAATTCTTTTCTCTTCTTCATGTTTCTCGTGCATGGAAACTTTTTCCTCTTATTCCTTCATAGGCTCTCACTTATTTGTTTCCTTCACTTCTTTTTAGCATGCTTCATAAGTGACTTGATTGGCCACTTCACTTTCCTTCTAAAATTCCATCCAAATATGCAAACTTGAAGCTACTTGCCTTAGCATTTTATTGATAATCTTATTCATATGTTCACATTCTCACCATACTATTAGAAACAATGAATAAATGCATTTCATTCCTTTAACATGACTTACCTTTACTCACCACTTTTCACTAGTTCTCGCTTCACTAAAGAAATTATGGCTCATTTAATTTCAACTCCATTTAGTATTCTTGACCTATATTCAAATACTTAATCCACTATTAGAATAACAAGGGAATGCTTTATTCTTGTGAATCTTCAAAGCATGATAATTAGGGTATTAGATACCCATTAAGGGATGAAAAGTATGTAAAAAGTTTCAAGGTAGCCAAGAGCATGACCATATTACAATGCAAACATAATGAGCATGTAAGCACATAGTTGGGGCAGCAGAGGATGGAGAGAGATCACCACAACAACATAGCTCAAGAGAGAAAAGCAAGGACAGTGATGAAGCACCTAAGAGGACAGAGGCAAGTCCAAAGAGAACAAGAGAGATGGAAGGTAAACAAGTGACATTGAATGTTTTGAGTCCTAGGAAATGAACGAGGCGAGGAGTGAGAAGTCATGCCTCAGACGTCATGGCACCAAACCAACTATGCACCGACACATCCGGGTGGCTAGGTGAATGCTAGAGGAGGTGGTTTGTTTTGGTGCGCGTGACAAGGTCGTTGCTTTCGGGCTACTTCGTTCGGGCGTAGTCCCTTAAGAGCCCTGAGACCAAAATATCGTTCAACTTCGACAGTGACTACTCGACTCCATGGCACCTAGAGATGTCTCATCTAATCCAAAACCTCAAAGCATAGGGACCCTCTACAATAGCCTCTCTCAGTTTTTTCCTTCTCAAATCGGTGCTCTCGCTGCCCTATTGTTTGCAAACGCGTGAAATAGTGCAGTTTGAGCCAATGTAAGGTTATCAAACGCTATATTTTGCAAACGGTGGGTCATGGCACCAAACCGAATGCACCGACATGTCCAGGGTGGCTAGGTGAATGCTAGAGGAGGTGGTGTTTTGGTGCAACAAGGTCATTGCTGCTTCGGCTACTTCTTCGGCGTAGTCCCTTAAGAGCCCCGAGACCAAAATATCGCTCAACTTCGACGGTGACTACTCGACTCATGTGGCACCTAGAGATGTCTCATCTAATCCAAAACCTCATGTAGGGACCCTCTACAATAGCCTCTCTCAGCTTTTTTCCTTCTCAATCGGTGCTCTCGCTGCCTATTGTTTGCAAACGCGTAAATAGTGTGCAATTGAGCTGAGCAAGGTAAGGTCACAAACGCTATATTTTGCAAACGGTGGGTCGTGCACCAAACCGAATGCCAACACATCTAGGGGCTAGTGTGAATGCTAGAGGAGGTGGTGTTTTTTGTGCGCGACAAGGTCAGGTCGCTTGCTTCCGGCTACTTCGCTCGGGCGTAGTCCCTTAAGAGCCCCGAGACCAAAATATCGCTCAACTTCGACGGTGACTACTCGACTCCATGGCACCTAGAGATGTCTCGCCTAATCCAAAACCTCAAAGTAGGGACCCTCTACAATATCCTCTCTCTAGTTTTTTCCTTCTCATCGGGTGCTCTCACTGCCTATTGTTTGCAAACGCAAATAGAAATAGTGCAGCTTTGAGCCAAAGTAAGGTCACAAACGCTATATTTTGCAAACGGTGGGTCATGGCACCAAACCGACTGCATCCAACATCTCCGGTGGCTAGGTGAACACTAGAGGAGGTGTTTTTTGGTGCGACAAGGTCGCTTTGCTTCCGGCTACTTCTTCTCGGCGTAGTCCCTTAAGAGCCCCGAGACCAAAATATCGCTCAACTTCGACGGTGACTACTCTGACTCTATGTGGCACCTAGAGATGTCTCATCTAATCCAAACCTCAAATGTGACCCTCTACAATAGCCTCTCTCAGTTTTTTTTCCTTCTCATCGGTGCTCTCGCTGCCCTATTGTTTGCAAACACGCGAAATAGTGCAGTTTGAGCCAAGTAAGGTAAGGTCAAAACGCTATATTTTGCAAACGGTGGGTCATGGCACCAAACCGACTACACCGACACATCCGGGTGGCTAGGTGAATGCTAGAGGAGGTGGTTTTTTGGTGCACGACAAGGTCGTTGCTTCTTCGGGCTACTTCATTCGGGCGTAGTCCCTTAAGAGCCCTGAGACCAAAATATCGTTCAACTTCGACGGTGACTACTCGAACTCCATGGCACCTAGAGATGTCTCATCTAATCCAACCTCAACGGCATAGGGACCCTCTACAATAGCCTCTCTCAATTTTTTCCTTCTCATATCGGTGCTCTCGCTGCCCTATTGTTTGCAAACACGTGAAATAGTAGTGCAGTTTGAGCCAAATAAGGTCAAAAACGCTATATTTTGCAAACGGTGGGTCATGGCACCAAACCGAATATGCCAACATCCGGGGTGGCTAGTGAATGCTAGAGGAGGTGGTGTTTTGCATGACAAGGTCATTGCTTCCGGCTACTTCTGCTCGGGCGTAGTCCCTTAAGAGCCCTGAGACCAAAATATCGTTCAACTTCGACGGGTGACTACTCGACTCCATGGCACCTAGAGACGTCTCATCTCTAATCCAACACCTCAGCATAGGGACCCTCTACAATAGCCTCTCTCAGTTTTTTCCTTCCCAGATCGGTGCTCTCGCTGCCCTATTGTTTGCAAACGCAAAATAGTGCAGCTTTGAGCTTGAAGCAAGGTAAGGTCAAAACGCTATATTTTGCAAACGGTGGGTCGTGGCACCAAACCGATTGTGCACACACATAGGTATGGTCTTGTAAACACTTGGGGAGGAGTTTTTTGGTTCTCTAAGCACCAGTGCTTCTGGGCTACCTCCTCCGAGCCAAGAACCCTCCACGGGTACATAAATCATTGTTAATTGCTCTCTTTTCAGAAACAATGAAAGCTTCTCTTAGCTTCGAGAATTTAAAATTCTCTACTAATAGTGCCAACCACGTGAAGGTGGAAGCTTTTCTGGCACCACTAACCTGAACATAAAAGTGTTAGTCAAAGAAATTTAAGTTTCAAATCAAAACCATACTAGATATATACAAAATACACAAATTTAAAATAAAATATATGAACTTAAATCTATCTAACTAACAAATTTATATATATCAAAGAAATTATATATACTAGACATGAGCATTGTAAATTCATTCCAATGAACCATCAGATCGATCTACTCAATAGCGAGACAAGATTGCTTCATGATCTCGACTCTCAACCTTCCAAAGAATCTTGTTATTAGGCCTTCCTCGATATCTATACAATTGAATATTTGTCGCTAGAACTAGATGCAATATAAGAGTATTTTCCTGTGTCTCAAAGTCTTCAAACACCCAAACAGAGGAGTTTTTTAATGGATACCATCGAAGCCAAGTTCCAATAACTACCACTGACCCTGTAGGATACTCAATATCTTCACCATCTATAATAGGAGAAGTCAACTTCTTTCTTTCCTCGATGCAACGACATAAGAAATAGTCTGTTCCTTCTTCATTGTCTTCTGTCGCAATAATTGCAAACACATGTCCTACAAAAAAAAAAGGTTAACAACTCAAATTTAAATTACATATTAAAATTTCAATGGACATAACTCAATACAAAAATTAAATAAATAACCATAAATACCTTGTCACGCACCAAAATCAAAATTTCATCAAAGTCCTTGGATGTCAGCAACTTCATCTCGTAAACAAGTCATAATGCTTGTGGAGGTTGATAACTAGAAGTGGAGTTAGAGGCCTACAAATCCATCCATCCACCCATTCTTGTGAATCACACTCAACAGTGACAAATTCGATACAAGATGCACAAAAACATGTCAACTTTCTTGTCCATATGGCCCACGAAGTAGCATGTCTGAGCTACAAAATGAGTGCATATCACTAGACCCAATGAGTGTCATACAATCCTCGTAGTTAGCAATTTGTTGTTCCTCTATCAACCAAAAATATCTGCGAACTCGTGGAATTTTCTTGAGAACCTCGGGCCATGTTGTCAATACACCATTCCACTATGCTCTTTGCATCTTTTAATTTAGCACCATCTTTGTACTTCAACTCTTCTCTTGCAAGAGCTCTTTTCACACATGCCCTTGCACCATCATGCTCTCCTTTTCCATGTCCAAATTTCAAATGAAACTCCAAATATGTTACACACACCATCTTGACGTGCATTCTTCATCCAATAAAACATTCATGCATTCTTAAACCGAGACGTGTAATTATCTCACCATATATAATGTTGTTTGAAGTGGATGTCCCTATCGATAAGTTTCCATAAAATAACTAGAAACACCTCGCACAAATTCAAGAGAATGAGTACGATCATCACCGATATAAAAGTGGTACTCTCTTAAAAAAATTTTTTCATTCTCTCTTATATCAGTCAGAGAATGTAGAAATGCTATATGCACAAAAATGGCAACTTGTACCGAGTTGTAATATTGCGATTGAACCTCCATTTGTGGTCAAATGTGTAATTCTCTACAAAATCACCACCAAACAATAGTACCAATAGAAATGTGTCCTTGCATATCTTGAACTATTCATCCAACCATCGAGCTCTATGTGTATGCCTAACATACTCATAAACAATTTCATCCTTAAATTTTCTCAAAATTTAGAAACAGCATTTGTTCTCAGTAACTAGCTCACACCGTTTAGACTCTTTTCCATCTTTCAACTGGTATGCAACTGATTTATATTTATCAAACTCAACTAAATTATGTCCTATTGTACCTTCAATTTTCTCATGGATGTAACTTTCCAATTTAGGTAATCCGCCGCATGTACTACAACTTCCATCTAAACAATCCTGACTATAAAAAAATTGTCCAACTTCTTTTTCACAAAATATAGTAGGAATGAAATCCTTGGAAGATATTGGTGGAACTTGAACACCACATTCCGATAACATAGTTTCAGAATGAAAATAGAACGAATACGTAAAAATTTAGCATAATGCATCGCAAATTCAACATGTTGCCTACAACAACAAGTGGTGCGAGCGTGGTTGATTTTCACATAGAATGGTTTCAACATTTCAAAAAAATGTTGACTAATTTTAATTTCTAGATTCTCTTGTTCAAACTTACGAAAAAATTGAGTTTGAGTCATATCTAAGAAATGCTTTGGATGTGGTTCACGATTAGTAGAACCAACTCTCCATTTTATAACATCTCTTGTATTAGGTGAAACTCTAGTGTTATCATGCCAAAATTGAATAACAACTTCTCTTATAACATCAAAATTATTTTTGTCCTTACGCGGTGCTCTAGCAGAAAATGCCCAAAAATCGGCATTATTGAGTGATTGAAGGATATTACGCCTTTCAATTGCTTTCATTAGAGTTTTTCGATTAACTTGCAACATTCGACTTGTTTGCGTAATCAAACGTTGTTTTTTATTGATTCACTTACAACACTAGTAGCAAGTACACGACGCACAATATTACTATCCCTAGTGCATCTCTTGACACCAACAATGTGATATGCATCATGAAGGTTTTCAACAATTACAGAGGTTTGACCACGTATATTAGATGTTGTCAATCCTAAGGTGTTTAATGTAGGTCTCATTTTAATCAATTTCATCAAACTAACCAACAACTGACATCTTTGGGAATCATTTAAAATTTCAAAATGATTATCCCAAATTTCAGTGGCTTTTCTTCTTATTTGTCATTCAAAAAGTTTGTCAGACATTGGTTTCAAAATGTTTTCATCAATTTCAATAAAAATTAGGTTTCTTACGTAAAATCCTAGAGGTGTTTTTGTCAAATTTTTCCTGTCTACAGTTTCAACATGAATTTCCTTATTCACATTTTCATTGTCTCCTTCAATTTCAACATTTGCTACATCATGAGTATTTAATTCTTCTTCAACATTGACAATAAAAACATCTTCATCACGAGTATTTAATTCAACTTCAACATCGATAAAGAGAAACATTACCTCGGTTCTTCATTGCTTACAATAGTTGGGGTTGAAGATGAACCTCTTCTTGATTCACGAAGATTCCGCATTCGCTCAACATTTTGAATTTTGTTGGCCTCTAATTCGTTTGGTGTTTTTTTACTTAATGACTTCCTTTTTTGACTTCGTTTCTTGTCTCCCATGATGTTTTGCTTCCGTGATAAGAAAAATGTGCGTAAAAGATAGAATTTCACAAGAAATTCATACGGTAAGGTCAGAGAGTAAAAATCACATGGTAATTCAAACATTGGATGTGTGTAAATATGATTTATGAACCACGAGCATGCTTTATAAACCATGATCACGTTTCTAAAGCACGCTCACGGTTTGTGTTAAAAAAAAACGATCGCGCTTTTAAAACCACGATCACGATCTATCTCAAACCTAAGCCTCGGAAATCTTTGTTTTTCCCAACCAAAGCTATGGAAGGTCATTATGAAGTGTAAAAGGTCAAAAACCTCAAATTTTCTCTTCCAAAGACTTGAACCATGCTAAAAACTGAAAACATTTCACAAAAATGGTGCCATCGCATAGGGGAGACTGTTAGCTTCATAGAAATATTGATTTTAAAGTGAATAGAATAAGATAAATATCATTTTATAATTTTTTACTAACAATAGGTTTTTAAGACATATTTTCCCATGAATGTTCATGTCTACGTTTAAGACTATAACTTTTGTTTCGCTTATCAAAATGTGATAAAACTTATACCATCCCAAGCGTGGACAAATTCTATACACGTTAAAAAAATATATTTATTTCGATATTTTTTGATATAGTTATGGCGGGCAAACGGAAAGCGCTCCGTTTTCTAAATATTTTCAGACCACTTTCACGGAAAAAATCATTAAAAAAATATTGCTCAAAAAATACAAAATAAAATCCATCCCAAGATAGACAACTACATCTAACTTTTCACCAAATGAAAAAAAAATAACAAGATTTCGTCATCCAAATCGCGGGCAAACGACTACAATCTTATAAGTTTTTTCAAAAAAAACCAAGTCATATAATTTTAAGTGTTTAATATAGCTAAACTTGTCCATTTTTTTAAAAAAATTTTTCTATTTGTGTTCATGTTCGATTCTTATTCTTTTCGACCTATCTGCAACTATGAGCTACTATAGGGGTGATTTGTTCACTCAATGTATTCCCCCTTGTTTGGGGTACATGCATCATCGATAGGAGTGTCCGAACCAAAAGAGAGGACCTTGTGCTGATCTGAAAATGATACCTACATGGGGTAGGGGATGTGCATGGTAGAAACTAAGGAACATGCAAACAAAGTGGCTAGTAACATGTCTTAGTAGAAAAACTAACAAGCATGCAATGGAATATAATGTAATCAAGCAAGTGTGCAAGCAAAGTGGACCGTGAAAAGAGGATTTCATACATGGAACATTGCTCACAAAGTCACAAGACAATTATATAGAAGTGGTCAAAAGCATACAAGACATAGGGAATAACCCAAAAACAATAACATCCAATGGTAAATAATGGAAATTAAAGTGTATTAGACAACCATGTTGGCATATAGTCCTGAAATAAAATTCTACACATGAAATAACCGTTAGCATGTTACAAAGATAAAAATTATGTCAAGACATGTATGCATCAATGGAAATTAATGTGCTAGTAAGTAGAAGTAGTAAATGATGAAATAATAACACATGTAATGTGTGAGAGTAGGAAAGGTAGATGCCCCTAGGAGCCTTAGTGGGATTGGAAAAGGATACAGTGTCGAGCATCATTGTAGCATGTGAAAATCTACATTCACAACTAGAGACCAAGTGAACGCGTATGTGTATATATAAAAGGATAATGACATACTAAGTATTTGACTAGCATAGTAAGAAAAGTGCTTCATTTAAGTAGTATAAGTAAGAAAGAGTAAGTGAAACCAAGATATGCAAATGCAGTGTATGAGTTTGATGGAATGGTATGCAATGTGTGAATGTGATTGGAGCAATGTGCACCCCAATAGATGTGTATGAAATGAGGTTTATTTCTAAAAGACCCCTCAACAATCAAGAATGAACCATAGACAAAGAGTGTGTCATCGGGAAATGGTTTGAGAATGTGTGCTAGAAAGATAGATCATGAAGCATAAATCTTGAAAATTGAATGTGGTGAGGTTCATTTCAGATTTAGACCCTTAGCAGTCGAGTATGAACCATGAAACTAGAGTGTCTCATAGGGTAATGAAAATACATTTTGTGTTTCGTAGATGTGTAAGAGTACGAGAAATATTATATGTGAAGCATGGAGCGTAAAGCATAAGTGTAGAGACTAGTAACAATTGATAAATATTGAAGGGGGAAGAAAGCATAATGCCCCCAAGTGTGTGATGTAGAGAAAGATCAAGTAAACTCATCTAGAAGATCATTTATGTCAGGGTCGTAACCAATAGGATCTGGATTAGAGACTTGGTAAGCAATAATGTGAGGTTGATCATATAAATAGCCTTTGTGACGTAAATTGTACATACCCATTGCATATTATTCATCAGTAAAAGGAGGTTGAGGACAATCATGTGTATACCAATGAGTTAGATTTTGACTATATCCTAAAAATGAGTCATTACAAATAGAGATGCAGCCAAAGGGCATGGGAAATGTGATATCAGTATGATTTGGATCCAACATGCCACCAATTTAATCAAGCCAAGACTACCCAAGTGTGAGTGCAGAGAGGAATGAGGGGAGCATGCAAGGAAGATTGAAAAATGGAAGATGTGGAGGCCATAAGTAAGAGTAATGAGTACACATATGTGATAAAGGTGAGGAGAGTGAGGCGGAGCAAGGAGATCAAAAATTACAAATCCTAGCTGACCCAAGCTATCATGCATTCAAAAAACCTCGAGCAAGTAGGTTTGAATGGAATATGAGGCCAATAAGAATTATGAATGAAGAGAGTGCATGTGAAGGGATCTAGGCATGGAGCAGAATGAACTTGGGGAGATGCGCAATGGGTGATAAAATTTCTAATGTATGTACAGTCCCTTAAAAGGTATCATGGCATTAGTGGAAGGAAGAAGCTTCTTGA
The DNA here is from genome assembly GCA_018340775.1 of Taxus wallichiana var. yunnanensis. Lineage (NCBI taxonomy): Eukaryota > Viridiplantae > Streptophyta > Pinopsida > Cupressales > Taxaceae > Taxus > Taxus wallichiana. Next base: position 828,899,837 of record CM031238.1, read on the forward strand.
ATTGGTATTCACTAGGGCCAATAACAACAAAAGTATCATGGAATTAGGATTCATCTATTTCAATGAGAGTAAAGTTAAGATTATGTAATGTGTCATTGTTAAGTTCTATGACATTAGCCTCATCATCAGAATCATCAATGCTAGCATTATCTTGTTATATAGTGTTATCAAGAATATTGGTAGGGATGGAACCAGATGTAGAATTGAGAGGAGCTATGATAGGTGGAGTAGTAGCCATAGGGGTGGACATGGTGGGTGATAGGATATCAGTAGTATGAGTAGGAATGGATGGAGTGCATGGAGAAGTAACAAAAGAGTAGGAGTGCTAGATTTCCCAACATCATATGTACCAATATTGCGATATGGAATAGGTTGTGATGGAGGAATAGGCATGGCTAGTATGTTCATAACCATCATGTAGGAATTTAACACACCGATGAACTAGTAGATGGAACAACATGCATTACATGAATCCAGGGTCTGCCAAGTAAGCAATTCAACTGGAATGTGTCATCGATAACAAAGAATACATTAGGAACAATTTTAGGCCCAACTTGTGTGATAGTGACCATACATGTGTGAGTAGTGGAATAATATCTCATGAATGACTTGAGAGGATTTATTAATTAAATCATCAGTAATGCCAATTTTCCTAAGGAGGGATAGAGCATATAGATTTATAGTAGATCCATTTTCAATGAGAACACACTTAATACAGATGGCACCAATAGTAGCGGTGATAAGCAAAGGTGCAAATGGATCATCACCAAGTAGAAGGAGGAATATCCTCATCACTAAAATATATAGCATGTGGTAAATTTTTGAGGGATTGAATGAGGTGAGTAAAGGAAATAGGTGAATTATTGATTTCAATGAATGGGATGAAGGACAACCTTTAATGTACAAAACTCGGGTGCATTGTACAATAAATCATAAAGAGATATTTTTATGGTGTATTCTTAAGTTTCTCTATGATGTCATAACCCTTAGAGGTAGTGGTAGGAACTGTAGAAGTGATAGGTGGTGGGACAGAGACCGGCAGAGATATAGGAGGACGAGTGTGTGGGTGGTGACTACATTTATGGTTGGATCAGGTATTGGAGTAACGAAGTGAGGAGGATGTTGAGTATGAACTTACATAAAATCAGTAGTAGTAGTATCCATGCCAGAAACCTTGGTGGGAGTAAAATAAGGATAGGAAGATTGATCCATGAATTCAGAAGAAGGAGATAGATTTTGATACATTCTTAGAAGGTAGGGTTTGAATTGGCAAGTTCACCAAATGATTTAATTTAATTTGAATTAAATCTAAATATTACAGAGTCACTACTGAAATAAATGATATATAAATACTAAAATACAGAAATGACACAAGAAAACTAAGATATAAATATGAAACCATAAACACAAGTGATAGATGAAAAAACTTATCTAATTTACACTCAACTGCACAGATCTGGACTACGAAAAGTGTTGAATGAATCGGTGAGTATTGTAAATACTTGATATAAATTTTACAACTCACAAACAAAATCAGATATGGGTGCCCACACTAGGACAAGGGTGTCTCATTGTTGGAGACTCGTTGTTGGGTGCCCGTGACTACAAACAGCTTAGAATCTAGTTTTCATCATGTTGTAAGAGTGTCACATTTGTTTCATGTTGATCACATGATATTCATTTTTTGAATGCCGAAGGTAAGCGTAACCTACAAAAGAGATTTTCATCTGCACAAGCCCACAAACCACATCAAACCTAAAAAGGAAAATGCAGAATGGGGAGTCAGAATAACCCCAACGGTCACCTCAAGAGTGAACTTACAACCGAGCATTGTACTACATCTTAGAATCCATGTAGTTCTTATGAGTGTGTGTAGAAATTTTTCCTCGGGATTCCTTGTATAAGTTGCACTTGATAGCGGGTTGTAGCTAGAATGTAGCAATGTAGTAGAATGTGTGGATGGAATAGAATGAAATTCCCCTTCCTATGTTGTGTATGTAGAGTATGCATTCCCTTGTCCCTTGAATGGATGCTAGATGGATGCCTTTGAGTGCTTTAGGTGCCTTTTGAATGCAATATTATTAGCTAATGATAGCAATTGTTAGTGTTTGGTCCTTTATTTTGAACACGTAACTATGTATTTATATGATTCCTTGTTTGAATTTTGTAATTGACAATTAGAAGGATGGCCCATAAGTGAAAAATATTCCCAAAAGATAAAATATACCCAAAAGGAGCGAGTAAGGTGAGAAAGGGTCAGGGGCACCCAGAGGGGAAAGGAGTACCTAGGTATTGGTGTCTAAAGCCATAGAAGATAAATCAGTAAAATCTTAATTGGGTTGTAGGGTGTGTAAGACCAAATAGAAAACAAGAAACAAAGAAAAGAGGCCAAAGATAGTTTTTAATCACTAGTTTTCTTACTTAGGAATCATATGAATGTTAGTATGTGTTTAGGACCTAGAAATGTACCCAAGTGCGTGATTTTGTGTCTACACATAAAATGATACAATCACATGATAATAAATAACTCCTATGATATAGAATATTTATTTTGGTACAACATAAATTAATACATATATTATGATTCACAATTTTTATAAATTATATTAAAAAAATCAATCCTTTTCAACTAATACAAGTATAACTATAAAAAAATGGAAAAATTCAAAGACAACAACCCAATTTATTTTCAAATGAATTATACAATTTAAAGAGAACTATTTACAATTCAATCCTTGAGTACACTAATCATTTACATTTTTTTGTCTCTTGCCACCTACATCAACAAGGGATTAGGAAACAATTGGCATGCATTCCACTTCTCTAGTCTCACAATGTTATCATAAAACCACATTCACATTCCACAGAGAGAGATCATTATTTTCCACAACATTTCATATTAAAATCACTTTTCTAGGTTTGGGAGAAAGAGAAATGTTCATTTTCTTCACATAAGCAACCAATTTATTTGCATAATCAAGTGCTAGGAGAGAGAAATTTTGATATTTTCCTTAATATTTTGTAGTATAATCACATTTCAAGGGATGAGATAGAGAAATGGGTTTACATTTCTATGCACAACTTTCATATTCATAGCCACATGAAGGTCAAGAGGATAACACAACATTTTTCACGCAATCAAAATTTCCATTTAATATTTGGCTAGAGGTGTTCGGAGGGGCTATTTATAACTACTAAAAATATTCCCAACATTAAATTTAATCATACCCTCCAAGGGTGTCTCAAAAGTCAAATTTTGATCAATAATACTTAGTCACACTACCTTTCAAACTAGCCCAAATGGCTATGGAATGGCCTTAGAGAAAATGTCACTAAACACCCAAAAGGGAATTTATCACTTCTAACTTATTCTCCTCTATGGTGAAATGAAGATAATTTGACATGATTGAAAATTTATCAATAACGTTAATTTTAGAGGCACCTTTTGAGTCAATTGGTGAAGGTTGGCAGTTTGTTTTTGAGCATTACAAGCCAAATTTGCTTCAAAATTGGCTCTGAAAAAAGTGATTTGAAATGGTATATGATGTAACCAAATATGATACACAATTTTTTTACGGGATTAAAGAGGTTTGACGTGAAAAACCTTGTCTCGGTTCTGAAGCATTAAAAACAAGGAAATTGCAAAATAGTTTCACAATGTTGAGAAATCACCTCCTACAACCAACTCTTCAAAGCGTCTCCAAAATCCACTCCAAAAATGTACCAAAAAATGATTATTTGAATTATCTTGAATGTGCAGATATATTTAAGTATCATATAATGTGTTCTAGAGATAAGATTTAAAGTAGTAGGTTGGATTTGCTTCATGCATGTCAATTTTGAAGAGGCTTTCCAACATTTACAAGGGTTTTTTTACATTGCATAGTTTCATTTTTTTTTTAGAATTATCTTATTTACAATAGGGATTCCCAAGCTGAAAATGTATGGAAAATCATGTTTTGGTTTGTTTAAAACAATTACATGTTTAAGTTGGTTGTAATAATGCCCAAAACAAGGTGTTTTCATGGTTAAATTACTAGATGTAAAAATCCATTTTAATAAGGTTTTCATTATAATTATATTAATTTTATCACATGCATATCCTAAGATTAAAAATCTATTTTACTCAAAAATATGAGTGAAGTATGAAAAAATAGGAGGAGAGGAGAAATCCATGCCTAAAGTATGAAGAGGCGATGGTCATAGGATGGCTTTAGGATCCATGATTGGTCCGGACACGCATTTTTCCAACCATCTAATGTGTAATGTGTAGGATTCCACGTATAATAAACATTCCTATTGAATGATTCCACATTTTTCATACATGCCTAATCGGGCACTTACAATTGGAACTCACAAAATCCATTGTCAAGAGACCTTACTTATTAGAGGAATTTGTCAAAAAAAGTATATGCCTCATGTATGCTCCACATTTCCATATATTCTAACTAGAGAAATTGTAATTACAACTTATATAAAATCTACTTTCAAAAGTGTTTGGTGACATCCAAAGTTCTTAGCGCATACATGACCACTTTTTACACCCTTTTAGATTAATAAATCTAAGTATTTAGTGAATTACTTACACTAAAGATGTAAGGGTATATACATGGGGTTATTCTAATTAATTAACTTCCAATATTAATCATACAATATCATAACAATTCATTCAATGCTTACATGATATGCTATAAACTTGAAAACACAAGGGAATGAGTGAACTTAGTTTATTATAGATGATTTTGGGAAGTTTTGGATGTGTAGACTGTTGAACTGTGGATATGAACTCCGATAATGTTTTTTTCATGAAAATATGACTAGAAATTAACTTGGGGCCGGACCATACAACTCTTTCAGTCCATCCATATGATCTTGACCTACTATATGGTCTTCAACATTTTTGGATTATGGCTATGTAATTTTCTCGAGTGTTGCTCGCATAGAAATGCCTCGTCACTATCAAACCCTAATTTTTGTTGTGGTGTAAAGCCTCTTGAAAATTATGAATAAGATCTCAAACCCTATCTATGTGTGGGAGATCCCGCATAAAAACATTAGTTCGAGTAAAATTTTAGTGGTGAATCTTCGTTAATTCACGAATATTCCAAATTTCAAATTTTGGTTTTGGCCAATTTTAGGGGTCGATGTAGCTTGCTTATTTTGCCTAAATTTTATGGGTATAAGTTATTTTTTGGGTCCGTTAAGCTAGAAATTTAAACTAATAGTTGATTGTTTATATTAAATTCACCTTTACCACGAAAGATAAATTTTCCACATTCACCTATATATATATATATATATATATATATATATATATATATATATATATATTCAAATTATAATTGTTAGAAATCACAAGCACTGAGAGGGGGGTGAATCAAAGATCAAAACTTTAGAGCATTTCAAAACAAAGTTTCTTGATTATGAGCAAGATTTGTAACATGAACATATGATCAAGAAAATGCAATAAGATAATAACTCACAACACAAAATTTATAGTGGGAAACCCATAAAGGGAGAAAACCCACATTGAAACCAAGGCTTTATTAGGAACACCAATTCCAAAGCTTACAATAATCTTGGTTTTGTTGAGCACCCACTCAACTTATGAAGCACCCACTTCAGAATCTCCAAGCACCCACTTGAAGAAATATAAGCACCCACTCAACTAGTTTAAGCAAGTATGCAACTTGCAAGGAGCACCCACCCCCTATGATCTAAGCACCCACTTAGAAATATATTACAAATAGTTTGATCATATAGATCTTATATTGCTTTTACAATGGATTATGATCACTCTTCTATTTCTCTCATTACTCACTCTTCAAGTTCAGATTTTCAACAATCTCCTTATCCTCTCTCGAGTCCTTCAAGCATTCATCTGATCTAATTTTCTATTTCTGGACCTCTTATTTAATCAACAGATCTTCATTTGAAAAAAAAAATCTCCTCTCCCTACAAAAACACTCTTCTCGGCAGCACCATTGCTCTCTTTTTCTTCAACACTAATCATGCATCCAATTTTTCTTAAATAGACAAGTATATATTCTTCCTCTTAACTCATGATTTTTCTGTTTTAATTACTTTTATTGCTCTTCGCATTGTTGGTAGATGCAAGACACGTTACAAAACAGTTTCCCAAAATTATCTAACATTCTTCCATGATTTTCTCAATGTATAGGTGGAGGTGTTACAAGATTCCCTTTCTACCATTTATTTATTCCTTCAATTTTTACTTTTTCTATTCCATGGCAAAGAGTACAAAATGCCCTTTCCAGAAAGTCCAAAATCACCAAATTCGACACCTAGAGTGAAAGTTATTGAAATTCAGGTTTACAAAGTAGCTCATTGTCCTCCTTTGTTAAGGGGTTCGAGGTGACATTACTTGCCTCACTTCTCTTCTTTGCAGGTTTTTGAGGTAGCTTTTCTTAAATTCTCCTCTCGACGGGTTTTTGGAGTTACTTTACTCGAATTTGCACTTGGCCATTACTTCATAGTTGTGCCACATCACATTCCTACATAACTCCTTTTCTTCACCCTTCTCTCAGGGTTTTCACAATCGTTTTTTCTCTTGTTTTTATTTGAGCATTAATTTGCGCTTTTCCGCATCGTATCTCTACATTGTGCTCTTCTTTGTTTCTTCGTAGGTTTAGTGACCTTTTCTTTTCTTAGGTTTACAAAGTGCCATTACTTCGCATTTTCCCCAAGTCGGTTTTTGTCTTACTCTCCTTCCATCACCTTTTATTTTTAGGATTTAAGATGTGTTTTGCTCGCGGGATTTCGGGCTCCATTACTCATCATTGGTACGAGTGAGAAAACCTGAGTTACTCCCAACTCCTTCTTTACAGTTTGTGGGATGACTCTACTCAACTCTCTCCCAACTCATTCTTTACGGATTTGTGGGATGACTTTACTCTACTTAGGATTTCGGGACTTTGCCTACATCATTACTTAATGGTCTTTGCATATCATATCACTAAAATACACTGGAAAACTCAAATTACTCATTTTCTCCGATTTTCTAAGTAATTAATTTTTTTCTTTCACCATAGAGACTTTACAAGAACTTAGAACATCTATAATTGAATTTTAGATGTGTAACACCTCATATATCTAATTCGCATATGTTTAACCATGTCTGCATACCACCTTGGAAGGACTCACCACACACCTTGTTTTCTTGAGAGGACTTTAATTGAGCTTTACTTCACCATTCTCACCTTTTTCCATCAATTTCATTTGACATCAATGACAACACCAATGACCAGGGTTCAACAATAATTCTAATATTAAACATCAGCTTTCAATTCCAATTTTAGTGTGGGCATTGACAATCAACAAAAAATCACTATCGTACAATATACAGGACCTTAGGTGATGTAAATTCTAACTATTCCATTGACTATAGAATATGCTATCGATCAGTAGCATATATGCTTCATCCTTTCTTGTAAGGCTACAAGTAGTGTATACGCTACCGGTTAGTAGCATGAATATATGCTACCAGTCAGTAACATACATTCATGCTACCATCTGGTAGTATGAATGTATGATACTGAACAGGTAGCATGAATGTATACTTATGTCCGATAGCATATATTCTTCATGTTATTAAACGGTAGCATATATTTATGCTATAGACCAATAACATGTGGTACGGATATGTAGCTAGGTTTAATAGTTTACATCTGGCTCATCCATGATTACATACTTAAATTACATTTGGATTGGTCTTAGGTAAAATGGCCTCTGGTAATAATAATCGTAGACACCCTAAAAATACATACATATTTCTATCTCGCCGCTATCCAATTAGAATTAATTAAATTAATTCCATCGATTAAATACCCTTTTAGAATTAATTAAATTAATTATATTTCCTAACTTGTATTCCCACCTCTTAGAATTAAATAATTTAATTCTATTATGTCATGGAATTAATTAAATTAATTCCTACACCCCCTTAACTAATATAATTAAACATTTAATTAAATAAATGGTTAATTATTCCCTCACAATTAAATACTAATTAATTTAGTTATTTAATTAAATCCTATTATCTACTCTGTCTTTTTGTAACCTGTGGTGTCCCCACGTCCCCCCTTTAATGACCAAACCCACCTTACCTTGGACTTCCTTTTTGGTTTCCAAGTTAGGGACAGAAGGGGCAATCCAGGCGAGGCTAGTCCCCAGCGATGCACGCGCTTTCCTACAAGACAATATGCATCGATTAAATTAAAGCGCCGGAGTCAAACCTAAGACCTTGGGAGAAAACCCAAGACTCAAGCCACTACGCCACTTTGTGTGGGCTAATCCTATTATCTACTCATGTTCCACTTCACTCTACTTCTAGAAGCCTACAAAGGTGGGGGCAGAAATAATATACGTGTAACCACTTCTTGGATGAATTCAAAGATAATGATTTCCCCTGTAAAGTTGTAACTACACAAACATGGTCATCTTACTATTTCAAGTAATTATAATTATTACCTATGGAGCCAATTCAACCCAAGATCCACTTCTCATGGCCTCACTCTCGCTTATAAAATCTTGTCAATTCTGTACAAATCCATCCTCGGAGCTTTGAAAAATTACATCTAACTACCGTTAATTTGACATATGCTTCCTTTTGAAAAACTACTTGTAGCATCTGCGCAACTACATTTGGATACTAATATATGAAGCACCCCCAATTTGCATTCTATAATCTTCCATAAGGTTCCACAACTCAAATCTTTCACAACCTTTACTCAAGGTTTTCTCTAGAAGACTACAAGGAGGTTAACAAGTTGTTTATCTTTCCATTTTAGTTAGTTTTTCATTGCATTCATTTTGGCGCGTTAAGTGGGACCCACCACATTTTTTATTTTATTTTAGTTAATCATTTTGTGATCTAAATTTTTATTTGTGTTCCTTGTTCTTATTTAACCTTCTTGTTCAATTTTTTCGGTTCTCAAGTGGAGCATAGAAGCATAAAAATCAATTCTTTAACTACATTTTAACATTTTTTATTTTCTAGAGCTACACGTGCTTTAGCATGCACAATCTTTGTGCTAGCATTAATGTTTTTGTGTTATTGTGTAAGTACGTGTGCTACCGTTAACTTTGTCTATGTTTCCGCATGCTTGTATACACAATACCATTACAAAAAAACATTTTTTTCACACTAGTCCACACACTTGAACGCTAGCACACCCATTTGAATTCTATCACATGCAATAAAAATCCTTTATTACACTAGCACATTCAATTACATGTGCTAGCATTTCGATTGTGTGCACTAGCATAACCCAACTTTCGAAAGCTATAACTTTTCTCCCCCAAACTTGAAATGACTCCATTTTTGATGGAAAGGTCTTAAGACAAACTATACAATTGACCAATAAGTTTTTAATTTAAACTTATAGAAAATTAACACTTGTATTTTTCCGAATGTTAGATTCATATTTTTTCTCGAAACTACTCAATATTATGTGTAGGATTCCATATTTGTTTTCTAAAGGAAAATTAATAAAAATAGTGCATAAATTTGAAATATTTTACAAAATTGTATTGTTTTTTCTAAACATAACAAAGTGATCATGTGTGTGCTCTTTTCTCACACTTTAAAAGTTATCTTGGAAATCCAAACGTGATCATTTTCTTAGGTACTTTTAAGGAATTGACCTATTTTAATTTCTTGATAAAAGATTGTTCACATGTATGTTCTTTCCTCGTGCTTTATAAGTGAACTTAGAAATCAAAAACATGAACTTACTTCTATCATCTTGTCCTCTACCTACCTGTTGGCAATAAACATTTTGGGTGGAAAAACCTGTGGGTTTCTTTCCAACACTCACGGGAATCAAAGTCCCTCTACTTAAACAAGACAACTTCCATGTTTGCATGTGCGTGAAAAGGTGGATTTCTTGTGGTGGCCTTTCGACCGAGGATCCAACAGGGGCACTCCACTAACCCTACGGAAAAGATAACAATTTCTTTCTAGAGAGGACTTTGTCTGTAAAGTGGGAAAGGGGAGTGAGAAATGAGATAGGAGAACTAATGTTGTAGGTAGAAATTCGAGTCCTGCACACACTAGTTATAAATTTCAACACATGTATTTATGAGAAGAAACAACTATGCAAATAGCAACAAGACTTATTAGAATTTATGAGCACAAAGTATCAATAAATCCTTTCATCAAAAAAGGCTAGAAACTCCTTTTTTGTATTGATGCTTAAACAAAAGTTGTACATAGTGTGGGAATGGAGGAAAAATTGTGAGGGGGAAATGGAAGAAAATGGCTATCTCCTTTGTTCTCTCTAAGTACAATGCACTCTTGAGTTTACAAAATCAATCACCAACCCTTTGAAATGGGAATGGATTTACAATTTATAGGAAGAGAAATGAATCTTCATATACCCCCAATAACTCTTTGTATGTCTCGACATGACTTAAGACTCTTCGCCTTCTTAGGAAAACATTAAGTCCCTTTTTATAACATAAAGGTGACTTATTACATTAGGAACATTAAGACATATGAAAAAGTGCAACCCCAACGCAAAATTAGAACATTGAGAAGAGAGATAAAGTTGGAAGGGGGAAAGAAGAGAGAGAGAGAGAGAGAGAGAGAGAGAAAGGAAAGAAGAAGAAGGAATAATGATGTTGACGATGAAATATTTTGCCTCCAATAAAGTCCACTGATCCTTCTAGATGACTCGATGGAATGCTCCAATGTGATGAACTCTGAATCTCTAAACTCTTTGCACCCTAAGAAACTTCTTCATCTTGGCTCACAGACGCTTGCCAAGTTGAATGAACTTTTCTGCCTATGACCGCAACTTCCACCCAACACATGATACTCCTACAACTTGAGCCATGAAGTGAGTATCGCACTTAACACCCTCTCGCATGATGGAGCCGGGTATACACCCATAACTAGATCATACCAAGCCAAGAACACATATGCTAATCAAACATCCCAATCAATAAGATGAAAGCAATTCACTAGAATAACTTTACATAAACCTTTGCAAACAAATGAGTAGCAATATCATATATTATTATGAAACTCAATGAAATACAATGAGAATGGACCTTGCTTATATAGGCAAGGAATAACAATCTAAGAACCATTCAAGGTCGTAGATCAAGCCAAAATCATGGAAAGAACTAGTCATCAAAGAACTAGTCAAGTCCATAGATTTATGAGAGAACTAGACATCATGGATCTAGTCAATACCATAGATCTAGGAAAAACTAGTCAATACCATAGATCAAGGAAAGAACTATATCTAACAACTAGATAATATCTCCTAATAAATAAATAAATAAAAAGAAATATCCACACACATAAGTGGGTGAGGATAAATACAATAAAGGTAAATAATGTACCTAGGTGAACATGAGATAAGCTAAATACCTACTCTAACACCCCCTCAAGTGAAGCTAGGGGCCAAAATGGAAGTGACATGTCCACAGTATGAGTCCCATAAACTAGGCTTGATGAGGTACTCATGTACAATATATCCATGAAGAAATCTCGAACCAAAAGAAGGAAAGAATCCTGAAGGAAAGGAAAAAGAAACAAGAAGAAGGATGATGTTCTCATGAACACCCCCAAGAACAACTTTAAAACCCCAAGCATTCCATGCAACTCAAGGTAGTAAGGTGATGCAAAATGATTTGTAAAGATGTCTGCAACTTGTTGAGTCGAAATGTACTCCAAGCAAAGAACTCCATCCCTGAATGCGTTGACAAATTAATTAGATGTGTATCTCAATATGCTTAATCCACTGGTGCATAAATGGGTTGAGAGAAATATGAATTGCACTTTGGTTGTCACACTAAAGTATAGTCGGTGAATCATGTGGGAATCCAAACTCTTTCAATAATTGTCGAAGCCAAAGAATCTGCTGACTCATTTAGAATCGTTGCCCTGTACTCCTCAAGATGAAAGTGCAATAGCTTGTTGCTTTTTGCACACCCAAGCAACTGGAGAAGAACCAAGACAAAAAATATAGTCAAAAGTGGAATGCATGTCATCAATAGAACCTACCCAATCTGAATCTGTATACCCAACCAACTAAGTAAAGCCCCTAGTGTAGTGTAGGCCAAAGTGGGAAGTGCCATGCAAATAGCGCAAAATCATTTTAGCAACCTACCAGTGACTACTATGAGGAGAATGTGCAAACCGAGATACAATCCCTACTGCAAATGAAATATCAGGGTGAGTATGGGTCAAGTACATGAGACTCCCAACCAACTACCTATATAATGTAGGATCACAAAGTGGTGTGGTACATGTGGATGTAAGAGTAACTCCAGACTAAAAAGGAGATGGACTTGGCTTGCAATCATCCATATCAAATCACCTAAGAAGATCATGGGTGTAATTTTTCTGACTCAAATGAATCCTTGAATCATCTGAGAAATCTACAAACCAAGGAAATAATGCAATAGCCCAAGATCTGTCATGTCAAACTGTGTAGAAAGAGCCCTCTGAATACTCTGAATGTGGGAAGAAGAGTTGCCAGTAAGTAACAAATCATCAACATACAAGACAAGTATCACAATATCCTCACCAACATGCTGGAGATACACTATATGATTAGAGTGGCAATGAAAAAAACTAGTAGATAGAAGAAAATAATCCATCTTCTCATACCAAGCCCGAGGGGCTTGTTTGAGACCATAGAGAGACCTTCGGAGCCTACAAACAAGAGAAGAATCCTGAACAAATCTAGTCAGCTGCTCCATATATATTTCCTCTTGTATATCTCCATGTAAGAAGGCACTCTTCATGTCCATCTAGTATACAAGACACCCTTGTGATGCAAAATAAGCAAGTACAAGGCGTACAGAATCCATCTTGGTAATGGGTGCAAAATTCTCATAGTAATCAATACCTTCAACTTGTGAAAAACCCTTTACAACAAGATGATTCTTACACTTGTCAATGGACCCATCAATTGTGTATTTGGTTCGGTATACCCACTTACACCTAACCATCTTTCTTCCTTTAGGAAAATATACCAAATCCCAAGTATGATTCTTCATCAAAGAATAATACTCAACTGTCATCGCATCATCCCACTCCTGTATCCCATGAGCCTTTAAACTAGATTGCGGATCTTCGAAACTACCCGACAAAAAGTCCGTAAACCTATAGAATGTGTGTGATGATGCCTAATGGGTGAAAGATCCTCTATGAAAGGTGTTTCCTCATAAACTATAAGTACGAGCCCACTTAGGCATGACAACATCAGTGGGAGTAAGATCCTCAACACATCTCTATAACCTCCTCATCAATATCCTCAAAGAAAGGATCCTCAAGATGAGATGAAGAAGAAGAAGGAATGGAAGAAGATGAAGAATCATGAGGAGTGAAACACTCATCAAACTGAACATTTTTCAAAAAGAACATCATGTGTATCAGATCTAAAAGATGATAAGCTCTCATGTCCTCACAATAACCTACAAAGATCAAGGGTTTATTCTTCTTATCCAAATCTTTCCTTTTCTTTTTTGGCTTAAAGGCCCAAGCATGGCTCCCAAAGACTCGAAAAATGAGACATCTCGGCTTAGTGTTGGACCAAGCTTCCTCTGGAGTCAAATGCTCAAGTGCTCTATGTGGTGTTTGATTATAAATATAGTTAGCACAATTAATTGCTTATGCCCAATAGATAGGAGGTATATCTCTAGAATGCATCATATAGTTAGCCATTTCCTTCAAAGTTCTATTCTTCTTTTCTTGCTAAGCCATTATGTTGTGGAGTATGAGGAATAAAATGTTGGTGAATAATGCCTTGAGTTGCCAAAAAGTTAGAAAACTCATTGCTGAAGTACTCCCCCCATTATCAGTATGAAGGTTCTTTATGCTACTAGAAGATTGTTTCTCGACCAAAGCCTTGAAGACTTTGAAGTGTGAAAAAACATCACTTTTGTACTTGAGAAAATAAACCCAAGTACGCCTCAAGAAATTATCAATAAATATAAGTGCATACTTAGCTCCATTAAAAGATGGGGTAGGAAAACCATCAAATCACTATGCACAAGCTCAAGTGGTGAAGAAGCTCTCTTAGACAAATTCTTAGGAAAAGGATCTTGGTGTTTTTTCCCTAATGCAAAACCATGAAAAACTCCCTCAAGACAAGAAACTCTAGGAAGACCATCTACCATACCATGAGTGCTCAACTCCTTCAAATATCTGTAATTGAGATGTCTAAATCTTTCATGCCAAAGCTTACTCTCTGAATCTACATGAGAAACCAATCCTATCCCTATAGAAGAAGTGTCATCAAAACCCTCAAAGTGATATATTCTAGAACTATGATCAACAATACCCTGAGCAACAAGTGAATAAGGCTCCAAAAAGTTTCTTACTTCGCCTCATGTGGTGTAAAAGTCATTGTTTTCCTTACTAGAATGAAAATTTTGATATACAGAAAGTAAATTTGTAGTGATGTTAGGAACATATAGTGCATCTTGGATATTGCCACCATCAAGTTTTATATCACCTTTTCCCTCAATAGAAAGAAAGGAAGAATCTCCAACCTCAATTTTGGAAGTAGAACTCAAACCTAGAGAAACAAAAGAATCCTTGGAAGAAGTCATGTGATGAGAAGCACCAGAATCTATAACCCAATTATCTGCAAGTGGTGACTGAGATCTTCCAACAACATTAAGTGTTTTTCCATGCTAATTAGAAGGAGGTGGAGTGGAGATAAAAATTTTGTGTTTCTTGACTGCATCCTTTAAGGTTTGCATTCACTTATAACACCTATGTTCTTCATGATTACAACCCCACAAAAGAGCATGAAAGGCTAGACTTATTCTTGGATTTAGAAGACTCCTTGAGTTTTGAGTTGGTTTCTTTAGGTTTAGGAGCATTTTGAGATGGAGAAGGTGTGGATTTGGTTTTACTTTTTGTTTTCCCTTGCCCTTAGGATTAGATGCAACTAATGCCTTTTGAGAGGTGGAAGACTCAAGGTGAGACAATTTGGATTCTTCCCTAGTAAGTCTTTCACAAAATGTTTCTAAGTTAGACATTTTGAATGTGTCACCTAAGGCATCCATGCTAGAGAAAAAGTAGAAGCAAAAATTTGGAATGGTCCTCTCAACTTGGATAGAATCAAGTAAACACACTCTTCATATTTCTTATCTCTTCCACTCCCCTTCAACTATGTCAACAAATGCTTGAACTTGATAAGATAGTCTATAATTGTTGGAAAATATTTAGGATTAAGAGAGGTGATGTCAATGTCAAGTTACATGGCTCTCATGATCCACCTTACTAAACAAATCCTCCAATTTCTCCCAAATTTTGAAAGGAGAGTCACATTGAAACAAAATACTCACTTACATAAGCTCCTATCAAACCTATACACTCATCAAATTTTCACTGGTACTAAAATTTCTCATATTCTCTAGTGAACACTGGTTGTTCTGAAGAAGTTAAAGCCCATAATCCTTTCCGCTTAATTATTGTTTCCATTCTTGGTTTCCATGTGTGGTAATTATGTGTTGTTAATGTCTCAACATGATCTAATGTAGAAGTATATTCCATCCTAAAAAAAAATCACCAAAAGAAATGTAAGAACCAATGCAATGCAACAAGACCCCAAGTAATGCAACAAGAGCCCCCCATATTTTGGCACTTTATAATGAGTGTGTGTTACAATATGGCACTTTATAATTATAGTTAAATTCTCAAAATAAATATTTCCAATGGAAATATCATGGAAAAACAAGCACTTTTGCAAAAAATGGCACTCAAAACCGAGTTACCAATCAAAAGTTACAAGCTTTTCAATATTATGCTCTATTATTTATTTTAGTTGCCACTAAAATAGAATAAAATACTCTTGCCTTCACCACAAAAAAAAAATGAAAGGGGTTGGAGTTAAGCACCTACTAGTAGGAATCACAAGCTTTAAGCCCTCATATGACCATACCATATGATCAAGGCTGGCTAAGTAAGCCGAAAGTGACCTACCCGAAAATGATTTGCACACAACAACAAAATACGAGTAAATCCCAAAATATATGAATATATAAAGATTTGGGTAAAGTTATTCGAAGAAATTCTTATCGTATCAAGCAGAGCACGCTTCCATTGGATCCGAAGGCATGAAAACCCATTAAAATCCTTAGCCCTTGGTCATATGGTATGGTCATATGAGGGCTTAAAGCTTATGATTCCTACTAGTAGGTGCTTAACTTCAGCCCCCTTTAATTTTATTTGTGTGGTGAAGGCAACAACAATTTATTTTGTTTTAGTGGCAACTAAAATAAATAATAGAGAAAAATATTAAAAAGCTTGTAACTTGTGATCGCAAGAAACTCGCTTAGAGTGCCACTTTTTGCAAAAGTACTTGTTTTTGTGCTCTTTCCATTGGAAATATTTATTTTGAGACTTGCACTATAATTATAAAGTGTCAAATATGGAGGAGTGTTGTAATCAATTATGGACACAATTTCGGCTGAGCCCAACGTCCTAAACTTCTGGGAGTTACATTTTGTATCTATCATGGATTCTGAGAATGATATGCTTTTCTCTGAAGTGTGTGGACTTCAAGAGGATATTGTAAAATTTGTGGAAGAAAATAGATCACTCAAGAAGTGAAATTCTCTTCTACAATCACTCATTCACGATAAGGATACAATAATACACTTCCTACAGAACAAACTTGTTAGCCTACAACATCACCATCATATTGTGGACAGCCATATCCATGCTCCTAGTCCACTTGCATCTATTTCTCATGTACCCACTAACATTGATTTATTAGTCTTTGAGCTTGTTCCTACTCTTGATGCTTCTAAACCTGTGAGGCTTGTTACTGCATGCTCTTCCACATCTGTGCCTATTACAGTACCACATGTTGTGTATCCTATTTCTTCTCACCTTTGCATGGATTTTTGAGAAGCATACCACCGCATTCGATTCTCACATACTTCGTTATGGGTGTCACTAGTGGAGTCATTGTGCAGACATTCACATGGTATTGTTTCCTCTTTTCCGCATGTTAAGTGGAATTCTCACCATCACATTGGTTTTCGTGTAGATACTTCATTGGGATCACACATTGTTGCAGAGCTCCTTTCTTTGTTTGCTTGACTTTTTTAGGATCATGAGTCCTGCATCTTCACTCGAGCTTGAGAAACCCGAGATTTCAACCTGTCAAACATAATCAACCTAACACACATTTTGATGTTCTTTTGGATGCACCCATTGCACATTTTGCACTAAGTCATATGCATGCATCTTATTCATCCATCTGTATTGATTTGGGGTGGATATTTGATCACTCATGGCGGCGCAACATAGGCATTCATTGAGAGGACTCTACAGGCATGGCTCCTCCGCCATTCGGCCTCTTGCTCCACTTTCTATACCTTATATGCATTGTGATGCTTCTTGTTTTGAGTATTTTTATTTAGCAGGTGTAGTGTGTTGGTATCCAAATTTTTCTCCTTTTCGGTCTAAAAGATGCCGTAGATATGTCGTGGAGCTTAAGGACATATTATACCATGTTATATGTTGTTGGTAGCCGGGGATATGGTCTAGCTGGCACTCAGGTTTGTGGAGAAATGGATAGCACTCCAATAGGACTTGATCTTGTCCTAGTTGTTTTATGTTGTGCCTTGCAACCAAGGTAAGAGGACCTATTTTGTAACCTTGTAATGGTGAAGGAGATGAAGATGTCCTTCTTTTTGCTTGGAATTCTATGATGGAGACCTTGATGAAAACATGATCAACACCCCAGATTTGAACTTTCACAAGTTGTCACTTCTCAAAACATGGGTATGTTCTCAAAACAAGGCAAAGGTTACTAGAGACATTGAAATCCTGATCTGTTATGCATACTTTTGCAAATGGATTTTGATCTTTTGTGGGCATACAAATGCAAATCAAGGATAGTACATGATAGGATCTTTGTTGTTAGATGATTTTTGGTGGGGGATTGACAAGACAAACTGGGATATATCAGATCTTTGACAACCTCTACAATACTTGAAATAACTATCAGATAAAATGCTTCAAATAATCAAGACATTCTTTCAACTAGAAGAGGCATAAATGGAAGCCCAGGCAGCACTCTTCACACAATCTTTGAGAATTCACCACAAAATCTTGAAGTAAAGAACCCAATTAAACACAAAAATCCATGATCAAACCATGCCTAAGGTACCCCCAAAGGCTTACAAGAAATATCTAGTATTCAGGAAGGTAAAGTGATTTTAAATTTGTTTATCTCCTCATTAGATGAAGGCTCTTCTGAATATGAGATTGCAAATGCCACTAAAATATCAACCAGAAATGGAGATCTTGTGTGATTCTTAAAGACTTTCAATGCAAGATTGCAATAAGAACAACAAAATTTATTTGCAGGCATTTAAAAATGATAACAGACATCATATTACCCAAAGAAAACATAGATTTAATTCAAAACTTGTTAGATTCAATAGCAGGGGAGAGTTACATGAACAATCTCAGAGTTTGTGTTATGGCTATACACTTGTAACCAACTCACATACATGAATTTCCAACACATGAGACATTAACCTGGTTCTTTGGTGGATTTCATAGAAGATGAGATTTCTCTCAAAATTTACCCAGGATTTTCAACTCTCTCTTTTACAATTTCTCCAAAAAGCATTATATACCTCATGCCACATTGGAGTCTTCCTTCCCAAGAAAAGAATATGCTATGGGATCAAATTTGTCACAAAAACCTCATGATTTAAAGACAGTGACACCAAACGGAAAAACAACTCGCAGGTTGTCAGGTATGCACAAAAAGTTAAATCATTACACAAATTCATATCATTATCCACCCCAAGGGCACGTTTTTATCATTCAGGCATGAAGGCATCTTTTATTCATTGGTTTTTACCTTTTCCCCTTTTCAATTTTACCTCTGCAACTTTTAATGTTGACATTTCACGTTTTTTCTCGGGCCTGAGCCAAAATTACATCAAAAACACCATAGATCGAAGAATTAGGTCATGAAAATGATGCCAATGTTCTCAGAAGGTCAAGATGACACAAAATCATATAAGATTTGATGAAATTTGATGAAGAAATCATGATTCCAAGTTTCTAGAGCTCCCATGGCGGCCAAAATAGATGGATGCACAGTAACCATTGATCTTGTATCAACTTTAAATGTCCGCCCTCCATGTGGAAGATGAGATCTAGAAATAAGCTCAAAATTACCTTTTAACCTTTGGATAAGGCGGGACGCGTGTCAAAACGTGATTGGATCGGGCCCATGCTTCCAAAAATGCTTTTACGACTTTTTAAAGTTTTGGAAAATTTTGCAAAATTTCCCCGCTTCTCCCCTGGACCCACCACGTGTCCATATGTGGGCCCCATTGAAAACCACATATTGATTCTATCAATTTTGCCACTTTTTAAAAAAATGAAATTTTTCCACAAAACCTCCGTGGGCCCGAAAGCCCGATCTCTTCCCTGCCACGTGGCACTCTCTGATTTGCCACGAGGCACGCTTCCATTACACTTTAGCTCCTTTTGCCAAAAAGGAAAAATTTTACTCTGTCCCCCGAGGTCCGAACCTCTGCCTCCATTTTTCTTCCTTGGACACGTGTCACTTCTTGACTTGTTGCAGAGCGTCGGCCCAAAATTTGATTTTTACCATTTGAAATTAAAAACTTCCAAGTCATTGCAAAACCCACTGCCCCATCCTATCCTTTCCTGGACACGTGTCCACCGATGATTCAAGGGCTTTCGGGCCAAAAATTCACTTCATCATTTTGAGCCAAAAAACATCAAAATTCTCCAAGTCCCTTTGCCATCCATACGCCCTTCGTGCCACGTGTCCTCTCCCTATTCGTTGCGGGCCTTCGGGCCAAAATTTGATTTTGAAAATTTTGCATAATGAAAGCAAAATTTCCTAAGGAAAGCCCGCCACCTACCAATCCCCTAGCCAATCAAAATGTGCCACATAGGCACTTCATTGTAGAAGGCGGAGCCACGGATCAAAATTTTTCCTTTTTCCAAAATTTCAAAAATGATAAGTTAGAGACATTTCCCAACAACCCCGACCAATAGGAACCCGCCCCGTGGCCATTACCTTGCATGATAAATTTTACGGGAAAACGATACCCGTATGATGATCGTTAAATCGTGAAAAATTTAAAGGATGCCCCAAAATTCAAAATTTTCAACGAGGATGGCAAATTTCTTGATTTTAAATCAACTGAAGCATGATTTGACATTATTTTCGACCTTGGGAATGTGTCTTCAATTGCAAACAATTAAAATTTTTTTTTACGATTTGCAAAGGGAAAATGACACAACTCGAAAATTAGAAAAACTACGGCACAAATAAGAGCACACATGGATTTTTCTTTTAAACCAGGGGAACAACAAGTTTATGGGAATTTTTGAAGCATTTCAACCGGGGGAGAAATTGCAGGTCACCAATTTGAGAAGTAAAACATTTCTGAGAAAAATCAGACATGAAAAATTAGGGCACACAATGCAAGCTCAGAAATGGCACTAACATTGGCTCCTGCTTGGGGATGGGCACTCCCAGTGAGTGCCACAAGGAAAAAATGTAGACCAAGTGCCAAAAACACCATTGGGAAAAGGAGTCAACACGCAAGGCAACAAAAACTAGAACCACCACCAAAAACGAACCGAGAAAACAACTAGAATGGCTGCCAAGAACGAAGGGCAAACCACACACCACAAACAGCAAAAAAACAAAGCAAAAACAAAGGCTATACAACTATACAATTTGTGCATACCTCAACTTGGGGATTAATCCAAGAAATTTTTAAATGTCTACCATTAACAGGCAGCTCCAGCAATTCCCCATCTAGATCTTTGAGAAAAAAGGTATGTTCACCAATTCTGATATCAATGGCATAAGGGCCCATCCATAATGCATCAAATTTGCCATGCTTTCCCTTGTCTTCATGCCTACTATCCCATAACAAGACCAGATCTCCAACATTGAAGGCTCTAGGAGTGACCTTCTTGTCAAACAATCTCTTCATTTTTCTCTAAATCTAACATGCCTTTGATGGGATGCTCTTCTCTCCTCATCAAGCTCAATAATTTGATTGATCCTTGATTCATATGGGCCAAGCTCTTGATCTTCCAACTGTTGGGAAAACTGAAATGAAGATAATTACAGGTGTAAGGGAAGAAAATCCTGAGTTCCATACACCAATTCAAATGGGCTTTTACCAGTAGCTCTTTTAGGAGTTATTCTATCAACCCAAACTATAAATTTCAACTGTTCACCCCATTTATTCTTATTTTGCTCCAAGGTTCTTCTAATGATCTTCAACAAATTCTTATTGTTGGACTCAGCTTGTCCATTCCCTGGGGTTATAGTTCGAAGAATAAGTCAGATTGATTCCATATTCATTACACATTGCCATTAAAGGTTTAGCTCTAAAACACAAGGCATTATCAGCTACAATCTTGACTGGGACTCCAAATCTGCATATGATTTGATTTAACAAGAAGTCCATTACCACTTGGTGTGTTGCCTTTTTAGATGGGATTGCTTCAACCCACTTTGTAAAATAATCAGTGGCTACAAGAATCCACTTATGGCCAGCACTAGAAGGATCTAAAATCTCACCAATGAAGTCCATCCCCCATTGCTTGAAAGGAGCCTCAATTGATACAGGCTGCAAAGGAAGAGAGTCTGAATCTTTCAGCCTTCCAGAGAAACGTTGGAAACTATCACATTTTCTAACCAGCTAGGTTGCATCTTTGAAGAGAGAAGGCCACCAATAACCAGCTCTCAAAATCTTATGTGTTGTTACTCTTCCAACAAAGTGTCCTCCACAAACTCCCCCATGGAAATCAGCAACTATCTTGGGAGCTTCATCTTTAGCTATGCATTTCAAGAGGATACCTTCAAGGTTCTTCCAAGCTAGCCCAAGGTCTATAATGATATATTTTTGAGAAGCCAGCTTGAGGGCTCTTTTCTAATTTTTATTTAAATGATCAGGACAGCAAAGGTGTCTAAGGTAAAAGATTACATCCTTGTACCACTCAGAATTTACCAACTTTTCAAACACATCTATCCTTTCTTCCTCTAGCTGATTCACTTCCACATTCTGCAAATTACTCTCAGCCATGAGCTTAGCAAGACCCAAACCTCTTACCAACTTTGTGGTTTGGATGTCCATATCTTACTCCTATAGTTTTTTCACCCATCTACATCTTTTACTTGAGATCTCCATCTCTGATAAGATGTCTTTCACCATGGTGTGGGGAACATAAGCAACAACTTTTGAACTCAATATATAAGGCCTAAAACTTTTGTTGCTTTCACCAAGGCAAATGTTTGTTTCTCCATGATTGTATACTTTAACTCAACTAGTTGTAAAGCCTTTCTAAAGAAGGCAATAGGCCTCTCAGCCTCATTCTCATCCTTTTATAGCAAAACAAAAGCAATGGTATACTCCAAGCAAAGGAAAAGATTTGGAAAGGCCTCTTATAGTTTGGGGCTGCTAAAATAGGTGCATGTTTAAGTGCATCCTTAATTCCTTTAAAAGCTTGAATGGCAACCTCCTCCCATTTGATAACTTTGTCCTTCTTTAGCATGCTTGTGATTGGAAGAGTCAACTCAAAGAAAGTTGAAAACAAACCTTCTAATAAAATTAATCTGACCAAAGAAAGATTGGATGCCTTTCTTGGTTCTTAGGATAGGTACCTTGCTGATTGCTTCCACTCTCTCAGGGTCTATCATAACACCATCTTTTGACACAATGTGACCAAGTAGCTTGGCCTTTTACACACCAAAATGACACTTCTTCGGATTAAGAGAAATGCCATACTCCCTACATCTGATCAACATCTTCTCCAAGTGCTGCAAATGATCACCTCTCTGCCTTGAAAATACAGTCACATCATCTTGGTAAACTGCAATGAACTCATTGATGTAACCAGCAAAAGCAACATCCATTTCTCTTTGAAAAGTGGCACCAGCATTCATCAAACCAAATGGCATCCTAACAAAACATATGTCCCCCAAGGCGTAGTGAATGTTGTCTTAAGTCTTTCTTATTCTTTAACAAATACCACTTGATTATATCCGGAGAAACAATCCAATGTAGAAAGAAATTCAGACCACTGTCACAAGCTGCAACATATTTTCCATATTTGGCAAGGATAGTTGTCCTTCATGGATGCTTTATTTAGATGTCTAAAATCCACACAAATTCTGATGTCTCTGTTCTTCTTTAAGGATCGCACAAGGTTTGCAACCCAAGATAAATATCTAGTGGGTGAATAATACCTCCATTTCTCAACTTCCTTAACTCCTCTTGCACCTTCATGGAGAGAAGTTGATTAATCAGCCTTTTCCTCTGTCTGAATGGCTTGGCATTTGTTTCAAGAGGGATCTCATGCTGAAATAAATCTTCTCTATATGCTTTCAGCTCTCTGAATAGGACCAAGCAAGGCAGTTTTGATATTTTTTCAAGAGTTGGGCATAGGATTGTTTTTCTTCTTTACTTAAATTGCTGCCCAAAAAAACCTTCCTTGGTTTATCCTTTGTTCCCAATTCATGCTCTTACACATCCCTTGAGGCAAACATGTTTCTATTTATGATGCAATCAGCATTGTTAAAATTTGACTCAAGTGCAACAAGACCTCTAGGAATGGTGTTTGTTTTCAATTGGATGATATCTTTTCCAAACAAAGTTTCTCTTCCTTCATTCATGCATACCATTGGCTCCCAATCAATATTCTGATTTGCAAACTCACCTTGGTTTTGTATGAACCTTAGCACTTGAGAATCATCATCAAACACCTGCCATGTTTCACATTATCGGGGAAAGCAGCCTAGTCAACACTTCAATATTGAACTCACAATAAGGTGAAACAACAAAACTCCAAATCTAGAACCCAACACTACCAACTTGTCAAGAGCATCATTGAGACCTCTGTCATGATACACAATGTTAAAGGAATCAAACATTTCAATTAGATCCCAAACTACATGTTTATACTTTTTCATAAGCTAATTTTTTATAGCATACGCTTTTCTTATTTGTTTGACAACCACTTTCGAGTCTCCTTTTGCAACAATATCTTTCACTCCATACTTCCATGTGATTCTTAACCCCAACAACAATTCCTCATACTTAGCAACATTGTTAGTGCATTCAAAATTAAGTTTGAAGGAAAAAGCAAACTCTTCCAAACTAGGAGAAAGCAGAACTATACCAACAC
Organism: Taxus wallichiana var. yunnanensis; assembly: GCA_018340775.1. NCBI lineage: Eukaryota > Viridiplantae > Streptophyta > Pinopsida > Cupressales > Taxaceae > Taxus > Taxus wallichiana. The sequence goes on from CM031238.1 coordinate 828,924,051, forward strand.
CATTTCCGAAATTGGAGCAAGCTCCATCAAATAACAAGGTCCAAGAAGAACCTACCATATCAAAGCACTTTGATTTGTTCATCTTGTGTTCTTTTCCATCATCAAAACTAATGAAATTTTTAGCATCTACATCAACAAACAACACTTCATAGGAAGCATTGTTGGGATCTTCAATTAGGTGCAACATCTTCTTTTCACCATAAAGTTTGACAAGGCTGCCCTCAATGGGAATGGTGGAAAAATACATATCCATCTGAACACTGCCACCAACACTTGTAGCCCATTTTCTTGACAAAAGCATACCCCATTTGGTAGGGCAATCAACAATTACAACATCAAGTTTCAAATTCTTACCCGGATAGGCTACAAGTTGCACTACCAAACCCTTCACACAACCAACCACTGGCACTTCCCTTGAATCCATGGCAATACACTTCCCATAGGTAGCTGTCACTTTGATATCCAACTCATTCATGACTTCTAGAGGCATTACCGGAATCAAACATACAATTGTGAAGTAGCCTATCTTTTATGAGAAAAGTTGTGAAGAATGGATCAACATTCAATTGGGAATCAACCAAAGATGTCCCCAAATATACCTCAGGTGTCTCTCCAAGATCTTCAACTACTGGTGGTGTTTCAAGGTCAGCAATGATTTGAGGTGGAGTTTCAACAACATTTACATTTCTGCCTAGAGTAACCTTTTCTTCTTTCAATCCCAAGTACTCACATGCTCTCTTCTTATGCTCAGGAATTCTAAGCAACTCAATGATTGGAACACTCACTTTAATTTGGCTCAATACTTGGGCTATGTCATATGGAACATTATTTGGTAGGATAGCATTGGAAGGGAAACAAGAAGATTCATTAGATGGAGAAGGATTTTTGGCAGCTTGGGCATGAGGAGGACTGTAATTTTTGTTTGGGACAGCAAAACCTTTGGCAAGTGTTTCTTTCCTAGGAATTTCTTTGGGAATGCTTGTGAGCAAGGGTGTTGTAGTTTTGGGTTGAGGCCCAACTCCCTTAACAACCTTTCTTCTAGTGTTATAATATTTCTCTTGAGATACAATAGCATTCATCAACAATTGTCTATCTTCCTCCGAAGGGATACCACCATCATACTTCTTAATCATCAAAGCTCTTAAGTATTCAAAGTCATTGTTAGGAATTTCAAAAGCTTGCACTACACAAAATTCAAGAGCATGAGGGGGAGAAAGAATTGTATCCATTTGATGCAATCTCAAAATGCAGCAGCTGATCCTAACACTTATTACTTTAGTAGATGTTGCTCCTCCTTGTGAGCTTGAAGAACAACCCACCATGCAAATATCATCATCAGTTCCATCCTCATTATCAGCTTCATCAACTTGTTGATCCACTTCACATGGAGGATGAGGAAGAAAAAATTTATCACACAAATCCATATCAGCAACCTCTTTAACAAAGAAAGAACCTTGGCAACTAGAGGGTCAGAACTAATATACTTTCACATGCTTGGGGTTGTATATTTCCCCCTCCCATAGGTCCTTTACCTCTATCATCTTGTCTTTGATCACCCCTAGGATGATTGCCAAATATATCTTGTGCTTGCTACCTAGGTTGACCTTGTGAAGTCTGCCCAATTCCCTTCTCATCCTGGCTAATTTGTATGAGATTTCTTTGACAGCCCCTACCAAAGTTTTCACAACCTCTTCTAAATCAGCACCTTTGCTAGCTTGAGGTTTTTCTAGGTTTATCAATTTTACACCATCTCTCTTGAGAGGTTTCCCAATTTCTTTGATATTGTTCTCAATTTGAAGTGCCATGAAGAAAGCTTGTCTTAGATTGGTTGGGTTCTTGTCTCTTAGGTAATAGGTTGCCTTCTTATCAAATGCATCTGCATATTTGATTAAACAAGATTCATCACCCTCGGATTAACTAGTAGCCTTCTCAAAGTTTTGTTAAACCTTGTATTGAAGTCATGGACTGATTCATTAGGGTTCTTCTTGATATTTTCAAACTCAGATAAAATAAATCTAGGATCAGTCCTTTCACCATATTGCAACCTAAATGTATTTTTCATTTTAGTCCATGAATCAATAGAATTATCAGGTAGAGCCTTGTACCAATCTCTAGAATCTTCTTATAGTTCATGAATAAACAAATTAATATACACATCTTCAAACTCTATCTCAAAATCTTCCATCATATTATCAAAAGTTTGAGATGCTGGTCACTAGTAATAACATTGTTACCCTAGAATTTTGGCAACCTATTTCTGACATCTTGTGGGACAGCATTTGGGTAACCATCCATTCCTCTAAAATTTATAGGACCAAAGGTGTTAACAACAAATGGAGGTCTAGGCTGATCCATATTGTTTGGTGGAGGTGATCTTGGAGGTGAAACAAGCTGATGAGGAGTGCAAGGTCTTTGGGACTCAAGAATGTGATTCACAAGACTGGTATTCTCTAAGTGTTAATTTTCTTGGAAAGTTTTACTCGAATTAAAACATAGAGGTGCAGATTGGAGAAGGAGCTTACTAGGTATAGTAGAAGGGCCTTCACTAGCTAAGGCAAACAAGTTTATGAGAGGATTGCTTGAATCAGAATCACTTGAAGAAGAATGATAATCCTCTACCAAAGGCTGATCTCTCTCACCAATGGCTATATCTTTGTCTGATGTCTGACCTTTAACCACTTTCCAAAATCTTCTCCCTTCCAACTCTGAGTTTCTTGAATCTGAGAACAATTTAAGCAAGAGTCTCTAAGGAAGAGATATCTTCTTCCCTCTAGTTTTGTAGAGATCAGCAGCACAAAAATAAATGACATAAAGCTTAAGACATTGGTATTTTCAAGATCAAATCAGCATAGAGTCGCCACTAAGGAATTTCACCTTAGTTGTGCAAGGATGAACTAAAATAATATGTCAAATGTTTCTAGTACCTTGAAACCTTTGCAAAGCTTTATAAATCAGACCTTCTTCCTCTTAAATCACTCAATCACAATGTAAGCAAAGTGTATGAACTGCTAGTAAATGGAAAAGGGCAGACAAAACTTGAAACCCTTGTTTAAAAACTTGCAGATCTAAACATAGAATGATATTTTAACAATGTAGCAGATCAAATACTTGAATACACAAATTCTCAAACTCTTCAAACACTTCAAAAACACCAAGAATTTCCAAGAAGTCCCCAACAACGGCACCACTCGTGTTGGTATCCAAATTTGTTCTCCTTTTCAATCTGAGCAACACCATAGATATGTCATGGAGCTTAAGGACATATTATACCATGTTGTATGTCATTGGTAGCTGGGGATATGGTCTAGCTGGCACTCAGGTTTGTGGAGAAATGGATAGCACTCCAATAGGACTTGATCTTGTCCTAGTTGTTTTAGGTTGTGCCTTACAACCAAGGTAAGAGGACCTATTTTGTAACCTTGTAATGGTGAAGGAGATGAAGATGTCCTTCTTTTTGCTTGGAATTCTATGATGGAGACCTTGATGAAAAAATGATCAACACCCCAGATTTGAACTTTTGGCATGTTGACAGTATCTCTTGTGGGGGATCTATTATAGTGAAGTCCAGTGTTATTTTGTCATTGTTTGAGTAGTTGATTTTGGGCAACTCATACAGATTTATAGCATCACTCCACCCATTCAGCAGTATGGGAGGGTGTGGTGTTGATCCTGCTTCTTTGGGTTTCATGTCCTTGCCTTGTTACCTTGGCTTTTCTTGGATCGTGACACTCTGGAGTTTGTGTCCTTGCCTTGTTGCTTTGGTTATTGTTCTTGGATCATGGCACACTTATTTGTAGCAGTTGATCAAATTATGTTTGTTGTTTTTTTGCACTTTCGACATCACTCCGTTGATAGTCTCCTTGTATGGAGCTATTCTGGTGAAACCCAGTGTCAGTTTTTTTGGGTTTTGTGATCGAGCAGTGGATTCAGACCACAGTGCACACCAAACTTCTTCAACATTATATGAGTTTTTTGAGTCGAGCTTCTTGGGATGCCTTGGAGTAGGTCTTTACTCTCTTTACTTTGTTGTTACTAGTTTTGGGTACCTTATGGTGTCCCTTTTTTCCCAGTTATTGTACATGAGTACCTCATCAGGCCTAGTTTTCGGGACTCATATTGTGGACATGCCACTTCTATTTTGGCCCCTAGCTTCACTTAAGGGGGGGTGTTAGAGTAGGTATTTACCTTATCTCATATTCACCTAGGTACTTTATTTACCTTTATTGTATTTATCCTCACCCACTTATGTGTGTGGATATTTCTTTTATCTTATTTAGATATTAAAAGATATTATCTAGTTGTTAGGTATAGTTCTTTCCTTGATCTATGGTATTGACTAGATCCTTGATGTCTAGTTCTCTCCTAAATCTATGGTCTTGACTAGTTCTTTGATGACTAGTTATTTCCTTGATTTATGGCTTGATCTACGACCTTGACTAGTTCTTAGATTGTTATAACTTACCTATTTAAGCAAGGTCCATTCTCAAAGGCATTGCATTGAGTTCCATAATAATATATGATATTGTTGCTCATTTGTTTACAAAGGTTTTATGTAAAGTTATTCTAGCGAATTGCTTTCATCTTATTGATCATGGTGTTTGATTAGCATCTGTGTTCTTGGCTTGGTACGATCTAGTTATCGCTCATTTCGGCATGAGATACAAATTACCTTCTTGACAAGGATTCTCGAAGTAATATTCCTTCTCAAATACCAGCTTAGGATGGGAATACATCCTCGATTCACATATAGATTTGTGAAAATAATTGGATATAAGTACCTAATATGTTACCCCCATCATTGTGGGTTCATAAGTTATATTCTAAATTGTGAGGATGTGTGCACATATGGTACATACATGTAGATTTGAAGTAAGATACAACCATTGGAATGACTTAACCTCAGGTATCATGCACACCTTTGATTATTTTTCTACTAAACCTCTTGTCCATAAAGCATTACATTTAATGAATTGCATCATGTTGGGAGATAGCACGAAGGCCAAGGAGCACTTGACATAATCGTATAGTGAAGTGACCCCGAAGAGCATGGGAGTGATCACACAAGATTGGATACAGATGAGATTCTAATAGAACGCACTTAGAGAGAAAAGGATAAACTAAATCTCGTATATCTTATAAATGATGAATATGTTGAAGCTATAGACATAAAACACATAGAGGGAGAGCACATCATCTTAGATGCTACAGATGAATAAGCACGTGCATACCACATGCCACTCAATATAAAGAAGGTAAATATTGGAACAGAAGATGTGCCAAAGGAGGCCATAATTGGTAATTATTGGTCTGAAGAAGAGGTTGAAAAAATAATTTAATTGTTATGAAATTTTTCAAGATTTTTTTCCAATGGGATACCATGAGTTAAAGGGTGTCCATTTATCCTTAGGTGAGATGAAGATAAAGCTTAAGGATGGTGCATGATCGGTTCGTAAGAGGCCTTACCAAATGAATCCCAATTTGTGCATCAAGGTCAAGGATGAAATTGATAAAATGTTGAAAGCATGCATCATAGAACCCATAGAGGAATCAGATTGGATTAGCCTAATGGTCATCAACATCAAGAAGGATGGGAGGATCGGATTTGTGTAGATTACAAAGTTTTGAATGTTTCTTGTGTTATTGATCTCTTTCCCACTCCGTTTATGTAAGAAATACCAGAGGGCATTGCAGGGTGTGAGATCTATTCCTTCATTGATGGATTTTTAGGGTATCACTAAGTTATAATTACGAGTGAAGACCAAGAGAAGACAACATTTGCAACTTAATAGGTATGCTTTGCATATACAATTATGCCTTTCGGCTTGAATAATGTGTCACTCATGTTATCATGTGTTGTTGTTCAGAATTCCAAGATTCTATCCATAATCTCCTTTAAGTTTATCTCGCATGTTTGGACCGCATATGGTCTTATTAAGGACCATTGTGATTTCCTAAAACTAATGTTTAAAAGTTGCATGAATCTAAGTATATATTTGAACATTAAGAAATGTATATTTGTAACATTGTTTGGAACACTAATGGAGCATATAATATGTAAATAATGGTTATTGGTTGATCTAGCAAAGGTAGCGAGTCATTTTGGGATTGGAGGAGCCCACTAACCAAAGTGATGTGTAAGATTCCTTGGACATATTGGATACTACCAGAAATTCATTAAAGGGTATGCCAAGATCACTACGCCACTAGAGGATTTACTAAAGGAAAATGGAAAATGTTATTTTAAGGATGTGTAGCAACATACATTCGAGACATTAAAGGAGAGACTAATAACCACACCCATTTTACGATTCCCTTATTATAATTTAACATTTCATGTTCATGTGGATGCCTCAGGAATAAAAATTGGATAAGTATTGGCTTAGCCGAGGGAAGGTAACATGGACCATTGTCTTTATTTTGAAAGTAGGAAGATGACACCGGCTGAAAAAAATTATACAACCAAAGAGTGTGAGGCATTTTCCATGGTGTACGTGCTTCATAAATTCGAGAAAGATTCTACTGGGCAACACCATTTATCTTTTACACAGATCACATAAAACTCAAGTATCTAGTTAACAAGCTAGTTTTATAAGGGCGCATCTATCGATGGATCATATTATTCCAATATTTTGAGCTCTCGGTTATAGTAAAACTAGGAAAGAGTAATCTAGGACCAGACCATCTATTAATAATTAAATTTGGTGAAGACCCACAAAGTATAAATCTTACTATGTCGACACCCAACTATTCGATTAAATGTGATCTCGGCTGATTTAGATGATATCGCAAAGATTCTTGCGCATAGGTGTTATGCCGAAAATAATGAAAACATTAGATAATAAGTAGCTTCTCATTCGTGTTACACCCTATCGCTTTATAGGAGGGGGCTTGTATAAGATGGGTAGATATTAGGTACTACGAAGATGTGTCTTGAACATAAGTGTAAATAAATCATGGAGGAAGTGCATGGTGGGATCATTAGAGGACACTATGTAGTGGAAGTTACAAGATGTAAGATACTACCTAGCAAATTATAGTGGGAGACATTGTACAACGATATAAGGAGTTTTGTTAAAACCAATAATTACTATCAAAGAATGTGAAAACTAGGACAACGTGATGAGATGTCATTACGACCTATCACAAGCATAGAACCTTTTGAGAAATGGGTAATTGAATTTTTTTGGCCAATAAAACCAGGTGTGGAGGACATGTGTGCGTATATCATCACTCGCACTATTTATTTAATGTGATGGGCATAATAAGAACCCACAAAAACTACACATCAACAAGAACAACACAATTTTAATGGGAGAATATTATTAGCAGATATGGATGTCCATTGAACCTTACCAGTGATAGGGGAAATCATTTCTTGAATGATAAAATTAGAATATTTTTATCTGAATTTATGGTAGCCCATCATAAGACTACCCCTTATCACCCACAAGCCAATAGTACTATAGAATATTTCAAAAATATTGAGCCACACGCTAACAAAAATTTATGGTGTGGACAAAGAAATATTGGGATGATAAATTGTCAAATGTTTTATGGGCATACACGACTACTTACAAATCGTTGAATAAGGAAAAACTCTTTCCATTAGTGTTTAGAACATAGGTAGTCTTACCAAAGGGAGTTCCCACTACCCTCCTCCGCATATTGTGCATGTATGATGCCTTATTAATGAGAAAGAAGTGGAAGAGTGCATTGATTGATTAATATAATTAGATGAAAGGTGAACAATTGTGTAATGGAGCCAACAATAAGAAAAATCATGAAAAAGGCTTAGCATGATAGGCATATTAAGAACAAGTATTTTACAATTGATCGTATGGTGCTCCTATATGACTCTAAGTTTGCATGCCACCTAGGAAAGATCAAATTTCATTGGTTAGGACCATTTAAAGTAACAAATATTTTTGACTCGCAGTGCATGCTAGTTACAAGTGTTGTATGGAAATATGTTTCTCAATTAATTCAACGGGAGTAGGATGAATCCCTACTATAAATAAACTTCTTTCATTATGTTTTTAATAAGGTTGTATTTCCATTTAGAATAGGTTTCCCTTTCATTTTTTCTTTTTTTTGTTTCAATAAGCGTGTTCACGTGTAGGAGCTAGTCTTTTTGTTATAGACTAGTACATAGAAGACTGTGCATGATTTTACTTGTGGGATAAGTAGGAAAAGACACGTGAAGGAAAATAAAAAACAAAATACACACGATGGAAGTTCTTTCATGATTGGTTTGGCTTAATGCACGATTGTGTTTAATCTATTGGAATTTTCTCGTATGAAAACTTGATGAATAAAGCAAATGTACAGTATAATGTGAGGGAGGTAATGTAATGAGGAAAAATACTTGGCAAGTGGCGTGGACAAAGAATGTGTGCAAGGAAGGAGGATGCGTGCAAGAGGGTCTCATCTTGGGACGTAGTAACGTGTCGAAAGTTAGAGATTTATGCGCGCGGAAGAGGTTTATGGGAAAATGTGGGATAATGCAGACAAAGGGAAAGCAAAAAAAGATGCATTAAAGATAAAAAGTGGTGTTGGTGATCACATTTATTACGATCAAAAATTTAAAATCTATAAAAGGATGATGATTATAGTCATTCTTACCTTGCAATTTGAGAATTCATGTGTAAAGAGCTCTTGTGAATCATAGAACAAGTGTAAACAAGTGCAAACCAGAGTTTTGACAGAATTGATCAAGCATCCAACCCCGTAACAAAACTAGAGCTCCTTATGTGAAGTTGAAGTTATGAAGTGGGAAAGTTTGGAGAAGGGTTGCAAAGCTAGGGTTATGAAGAATCTTGCAGGATTAGGGCACAAATTTGGGTTACACTCTTGTGTGTTGTCAATAGGGTTGAAGAATGGACTAAGCAAGTGGTACTTGGATTTTAAGAACTTAGGGCACACATTCACAAAGGCTAGAAAGGTTAAATAAGTTTTTAACAACGTGAACAATGGAAATAGAGGAGGCACCGATGACTAGTTTTTAAATGCAGATCCATAAGAAGTGATTGTGGGAAAACCATGGGCATCGCAACTATGGAAGTGTAAAATTAGTGAGTATAACCACCGTGCAAGGCCATGAAACAAACATTCGAATGAGGTCTTGAAATAAATGAGGTAGTGGACACCGGAAGGGAAGATAATATTTGATGACAAGGTTCCCAAGACCTTGGAACGTATGGGAGTGCTACAATTATATGAGTTACTATTCTTTGGTAAACTCATATGCCAGTAACAATGGTTGATGTCTCTAGTCCATGATGACTACTTCTACTTCATGGGTAGAAGGATGTGCTTAACTACAAAATTGATCACAGGTAACGTGAATGAGAGATAGTGGTGAGGAGATATCTTGTGATCTGTGAATAAGAAGTGGTGGAGGATAAAACCACAAAACTACAATATCGTAGGGGGAGTTAGGGATTTAATGTTTCAAACATTACTAACCCAAATTCTTATTAATCAAATATCATAGGGGATGAGCACCATTAGGAATCTTGTTAATCAACTTATTTAATTTTGCCACAAATTCTCTAGTGGGATCTTACAGTTATTACTTCATTTGCATCATTTGAGCGAGAAGGGCATGAGAATCTTCTGCCGACTTGAATTGTGATTCAAGCATAGCGTTCATATCTTCCCAATCATTGATTGAACGAGGCTACGAATAATATAACCATTCTCAAAAAATCTTGTAATAACTCTATGAATAGCCTGAACAATGACATTTTCATGTTCCACTCTAAGAATGCCACATGATGTGATGAAAGCGATAATATGCTCATTTGGACGTTGTTTTCCATCTCCTTAGAACTTTGGAAATTTCTTTCTTGATCCTCTGGATAATTTATGAAGTGAAGGATTCAAAGCCAATGGATCGGTGTTTTGATCCCAAGGTACTAGCTCAACCATATCTAGAGGAAGAATTTTTAGTTGTTGTGGAAAGAGTGGAATTACAACTGGATTAGGAGGTAGAGTCTCAAACAGCACCTTCAAAACTTTTCTTGAAACGTATGGGAGCAATTATGAACTCGAATGGTTCTTTAAATTCAAATATAGGATTATGAAAGACTATAATTCCACTTATTTCGTCTTCTTTAGTGAGTATTTTGTCTTCCATCTTGTAAAGGATTTTTCAATGAGGAATAGGAAAATTTAAAGCCATGAATACAAAAATTCATAGTGGAATACAGAGGGTTCCTCGCAAAAACCAACATAGGGTTTTCAAGCAATAGATTTCATTTTTGGTTTTCATATTTGAGGATTTTTTATGGATTTTTATAGGGTGAGGGATAGTAAAATCTACCACACATTGGGTGCCAAAATACTTGAAAAATATTTTTTTAAGGAAAAAATATGTTCTTCATCAATGCTCAAGGGATTAAATCCCTCTGCTTGGGAATAGTGTGGCTCCCATTTATTGAAATCTGGAAACTATTTAAACTAGACTAACATCCTTGGGTGGGCAGAGTCCAGGGAATGTGTAGAAACACCCTTATTGTAACTGTAATGCTAGACTAAATAGGGGATAAATTGTAGGTAAGGAGAGGGAGAAATGAGAAGGGGAATTGTATTGATAAGTAGAACTCATGTTTCATCAACTACAATTCAGAGGTGATTCCAGCCCAGTTGGAAGAAACCAGAAAACATAGCACAACATCACAAGATAATGAAATGATTAATTACAAGACAAATACAAATCTTTGTCAAGTTTTGTTCATTCCACAAAGAAGACAAAAATTCCTTCAACTTCTTACAAATTAAACTTGTGCTCACCTGAGTGAAATGATGAGAATGGAGGAAAATTACAATGTAAGGGGATGGAAGAATACAAATTCTTAAAGAGATCCAAAATTGATTATCAAGAATGGATAGATCATTACGATTTACAGCCAAATTTGATGGATCCTCGCATTCCCATGTGACTTTTCAACTTAAAGTGTAATCCCCAATGAAGAAATAGAAACTTTAAGTGACTTAAGTAACTTTTACAAAATTTTCTCCTCAATGGAGAAATAGAATTCTAGAAAGAGAAGAATAAAGAAGAAGAGAGATAAGATAGATGTCATAAAATGAATTCCCAACCTTATTTCATTGTGGGTATGAATTCTAAAATTAGATAGGAATTTATTCAACTATTTATCTTATCAATGCATGAATTTTTGAACTAAGAAACGATGTTTCACATCTTATCTTGATTGATCATCGTTGGTCATGCTTGGAAACTCTATTTCAACTCTTCACCTTGGTAAGCAATGGTAGGATGAATAAATTAACTCATTGTCACAAAATTTATCTCTTCTACCTTCAAACAAACAAACACTCATTCTATAATCATTATGAAGAATGTGCTCATACCACACATCACCTAGACTCAATAACCATGAGCCCTTTTAGATTCGACAAGATCAAAAATTATGAGAATCCTCGATGACAACATAACAAACCTTGTAACCATGGTTTCCATCATGAAAGTATTTGAATGATCCAATCACATGTTTTCTGATCAACGATCCTCCTATTCCTGATTACTTGAGTTGGAAAACACAAAATTCATGTGTTTTACGTTGTTGTCTCAAATGTCTAGGTGCTCAGACACTAGAATTGAAAAAGGCTTGTATCCGCAGTTGTTGAGATTAATTTTGCATTTTTATGATCTCCTAGACTTAAAAGTGGAAAGAATACTATAGTGCAAGCAAAACTATATTCCACAACTATTTCTGAAAATTTGCAAAGTTGAGTTTATTGCGTTGTTACGGGCAATTGATTTGGTATTTCATGCAAAATGAGAAAAAATCAAGACCAAATTGAACGTGACTCGATTCATTAGATATTTATTCCCAAGATTATATATGCTCTGAATTTTGTGAGATTCTCTTTTTTAAATCAATGGGAATTTTAAAAACAATTTTTGGCTCTGTAGAAGGCTTACAAATTGACATTAATGGTGGAAGGGAAAAAATTTCAATTTCTCATTCCAGGAGAAATTCTTGTCTGATTTGAGTTATTTTTTATTTGTTAGAACCATATTGGTGAGGGAAAACCATTCTCCAATTTTTAAATGATTCTCTCACATGGTTTGAGAGAAAACAACGAAACAAATTTTGCTTATATGTGGGGTTTGCAAGTATTTTTAGAAAGGAATCTAGTTTTTTATCATAAGTACATAAATTATTATCCTTAGATCATGTCTAATGGCTCAAAATTATAGGATTGAGGAGATTAATGGATGTTCCAAGTTTGAAATGATTCTCTCATGGGGATTTTTCATAATCCTCTTTGCAAAAATGGTGTTTTTGAGCAAACTGAGGTATGATGGATGGAAAAATAGTCATGAATATATTTTTGATGGGGTAACTAATTTTTATGAATCATACATCAGCTAAAATTTTCCTCAAGAGGAATGGATGGTCAAAATTTGGAGTGTTTTTCCCACGGATCATGAGATATGAAAGAAAATATTCTCGAGCTACATAGGCACGGGAAGAATTTCAAAGGAATGCAAGGATGAAAAACTAGCTACAAATGTGTTTTAATAGCTTCCAAAGAGTTTTAGAATTCACTTTATGGATATTTGGAGGGAAAACAACTTATTTTCAAGTTGAGTGGTGGAGATGGGAAGTGGAAATGTAAGGTGGAAGTGCATGGTGCAAATGCACATGAGAAGTGCACTTCCACCAAGCTTAGGCACACTTTTGGGGTGAAATTACACCTCAAAAATGTGCCCAAGGTGAAAATTGGGTTTAGTTAGGGGGACCACATGCCATGCAACTTGACTTTGCCTTCACTTTTCATGTTTTTGCTTTAATTTTTCAGATTTTTACTTTATTTCTCTCCACTAATCGTAAAGGGGTGAAATTTTAGGGTGAAATCGCACCTCCAAAGTGTTCCCAAATTACAAAGTGGTGCAAACAAAGTACACCAATGTGCCAAACTACACTTTGAAACTTCATTTGTACCACCTCATTTTGCTCTCGAGACTTGCCTTCACCCCGGGCTCGGTGATTGATGAACTTTGGATGCGTAATAGATGATTTCACATGGAAATAGACCAATGAATCCAATGAGACTATTTAGGAAGTATTAAAATGATTGATTTAGAAAATTTTTCTTGTACCTCCATTTTTCCTAGGGCGGTGTGTCGGTGAGTTGAATTTCAAGAAGGGTTTTCAACAAATACGAGCCAAGAAATACTTTTGGGTCATGAAAATAATTGAATGTACTCTCACTTGACATTTTTTATGCTCCCAAATTTTCTCAAGGTTCCTGAAAGCTTCAGTGCAAAATTCATGTGTAAAATGGCCACCTTACGTCAGTGTCAAAAAGGTTTCTACTTTCTATATTCCTATAACTCCACCTTACTTAATCCACTATGTTTTATGCTCCATAATATTTTTAATGCCTATGATATGAGTTCCCAACACCACACGGGGTTCCCGAAACCTTTCACCGAAGTTGAATCTTCAATGAAGCATGCACACTCCTTTTTCTCAAAAATACCTAGGAAGAAATATCTCCCAAGACCATTCGTAAGCTCCTGCACTATTTATAAATCATGCCCTCACAGAAAAATTCAATACATTTCAATTGATTGTAACCAAGACTTCTAAAATTCTCCAAGGCTCCCGAAACCCTTCCCATAAGTTGAACTTTGAAAGCGAGCAATTTTGGCAATTTTGACAAATTAGGCTATTTTGACCAGTTTGACCAAAAAGGGGAAAAGTTTCAATGGGGTTTTCAAATAAAATACAATAACATTTTATATGCCAATAAGGTACGATGTCATATACTTCTTTGTTACAACTATTTTAGGCATATGCTCACAAAGAATCTGTCACAACAACTTTACTTCTAAATAGGTGACAAAAGGCGAGAAAGCATCAAATGTTGTTTTGAGACCAAGCCTCAAGTACAATGAAATGCAAAATGATTGGTGTATGGTTGTGAAATCCATGTCACCGGTGTAGCTAAGTGGTGATGAAATCCATGTCATTACATGTAAATACAAGTATGAATGGTTATAAACAAGTTCTTTCCAACTTTGATGAAAATAAATGCAAACATGATAACTAAAAACAAAGTTATACTTGACTCTCTTTTTTAGAAAATTTATAACAAGGTAGGTCATGTATATAATTTATTAATAGGTTTTTTCTTTAATAAGGGTCTTCCAAACAAAGCGGTCCTGCAGACGGAATTGATTAGTAATTTTCATGAGAGACAAAGTTAGGAGAAAATTTTAACAAAGGATCTTAGTTGATTCTGATTCTCAAAATAGCCTAAGGGCATAAGAGAAGAGAATACTTGGATTTTGACCATGGAAGTGAAAGGAATGATTAATAAAATGAATAATAAAAGTATCAACCGCTTTTGATTTTTAAGATCACCCAAAGGCACAAGAGAAGAGCATACCATGACTTTTAATCAACAAAAAAGATAGAAAGGGAAAAGGATGAGGCATATTAGCTATATAGATTTTTCTTTTATAAATAAACATGTAAAATAGTGTCGAAACTTACATAAATCCATAGGGGAGTAAAAACTAGTATTCTTGAAAAAAATTAAAAATCAAGATTTTGACACATAATGCTAACACATACGAGTAGAACTTAAACACACTTTTTAACTATACTATCGCACCTACAATGATATAGAAAAGTACCTATGTAGAATGTTGTCAGTAGAAAATTGAACCAAGGTGCAAAGACCACGACAAAGATGCAAAATTGTCTTATGTCAACACGTAATGCTTTAACACAAAAACACATAGAGTTTGCTTACAAGACGGGAGTAAAAACAATGTGGATCTAATAAATTATAAATAAAATAAAACATAAGCACATGTTAAGTTATAGAGATGCATGTAAATGCATGGTAGTGCAGCTAGTAAAATGGTAGTGTAGAGATATCAATGCTAGCACGGACACTGCAAAAATAAAATAGACAAGAATACGTTAGTGCAAAACACAAGCTACGCTAGCACACGTAAGATGACGGAAACCTAGATCACCTATACTTGCAAAAAAATGTTAAAACACAGCCAAATTGTTTGGTTTTTGCAAACTACTCTCAACTCAACTCATTAAATGACCCATAAATTGGTCAGTAGTCCTTAGACACTAAGAAGAACATGAAAACAATGTTAGTTTTACAAAAATGATTAAAAAAATTAGTGTCCCATCAAGCATGCTAGAATGTATACAATAGAAAATGCAGAAATGTGAAAGTACATACATTAAAATAAAAGAAAACAATTCTTAGCAAGCTCCTTGTAACCTCATATTTAATCAGTTAAAGATTTGGCTTAAGTGACACTATTGTTAGATCTTGATGAGATAAAATAATTCTTTGATATGTGGTTTCTCAACACTCCAAATGGAAGAGATAAACCAAGCTACGAGAAAATGATGATTGGGTTGATGGATTGAATGGTGGATTTTATTCGTTAGTGATCAATTGACATCATAAGGGTGTGCTCCGAGGATTTTCAATGATATTTTGGTAGAGTAACACTACAAATTCTCCAAGCTTCCAATGATGATTTGAGAGGAATGAAGATTATTATTTATAGATGTAGAAGAAGTCATGGATTGAGGAAGGTTGAATTGACTGAGTTGTAAGCTATTGATTTCAATTTCCTTATTTAGCATGGTTGATTTTTTCTGTGCAATTGGATATTTGAATGAGAAATTAAGAGGATTTATTTCAAATTAGTTGGCTCTTGATTTTATTCCAAAGTTGGTTATACATGAATATTTTCTTCCATGTTTGTAGAATTCTAGAACTTGAGTGGAGTGACAAGTTCAACTTGAGTGAGTTGGATAGTGAAGTGGAGATGAGTGGAAGGTGAGTAGATAATTAATTTTTATTTATTTAAATAGCTAATTAAATTATCCAAATGTGTGTGTGTAGTGTACAAAGATGTGTAGTGTGAAGTGTGCAAGTGTGCGGTGTGCAGTGTGCAGTGATGATTGTAATATAATTAATTAAATTAATTCTAGAAATGGGATATGGGTGAGTAATGAATTTTGTATTCTTTTTGGATGTTGTAATGTGTAATGGGTATTTTTGTGTGCAATTTATTATATACCAATTTTCATCGTCTCATGCCATCTAGATAGTTTTTAATGCCATAGGTTGTTGATGCCTTGTTTAACTCATCTTTAATTTAGTCCAACTCTATTTTCTCTTGATTGGTTACTCTTGGCCATCCCATAGCATATGCATAATATGTGGAAGTTTCTGATATGGAAATTTCCAAGGATGAGATAAATTTATCTAACTTCTCCTAGCTATCGTTATTCACTATTATATACTTGCGTGCCTCAATGACTTGATAATTCATTATTGCTTCTTCACATATTTTTGCTTCTCAAGTGTCATCCTGGATCAAGTATGAAAGAAAATTTTGGATAATATCTTCCACTCTCTTTTCTATTAGGAGCACAGTGGTCCGCCTCATACTAAGTTTTGTATGGATGGATGATTTCTATCATGTTTTTTATTGTGTTTTATAGAACTACACATATTTGCATCCAATCATTCTTCAAGATATCCTCCTCCAAGATAGTGTTGAATTTTTATTTTCAAATCGGGTGAGCTTATTTAGATGCACTATGTATCCCTCTTTGGTTTTCTCTACTACCCCATGTTGTAATTGGACACTTTGATCTTATTTCCTTTGTGCTAAAATTTTATTTACGAGGGCCAATGAATCCAAGTTATGGCTCAAGGTATAAGACCGCAAAATATTGAGATTGTGCTACCTTGTGCTATGCTTGGTGATTTATTTTGGTTTAGAGAAGGAGGCATGGTTCATAATTAAACAACTTGAGGAGCTACACAAGAGGTCCCTACTTCAACTACTTCGTTGTAGGTGGAAAATATTTTTGTGTATCTCTTGTCTTCACTTCCACCTTTTTCTTTTTTTCACATTTTTTTCCTCTTCTCTTAATCTTTCTATAGTTTCTCATCCTCCTCCTCTTCTTCATCCTTTTATCTTGCACTTCATTTTGTTGGTGCTCGAATTAATCTCACCCCTTTTTGTTTGAAATTTGGCTTGACAGCTTGTTGTGTTTTCTATTTTCCCGGGAGGAGTACTGAGTTCAATAGGTTACAAGATCCCTTAATTTAAATTCTTTTGATTCTCCTATGTGTTGGTTGTTTTTCCTCTTTTTGGTCAAGGATCATGTTTTGATATGTATTATTTTTGAAAACCCTTGTGAGAAAACTCGATCACTTAATCAGATCTAAAATTGTGAAAATTACTCGTGAGAGAAGTGTTCCTTGATCGTGTCGTAATTTTGTATTTTGTTCCGCCACCTTTCGGGTGTATGTGGCACTTCCCAGTTGGATGTAGTATGGTGGGTTTAATTTGTAAACTTATAACTTTTTATTGCCTTCAAAAATGAAAAGTTAGCTCCATGCAACCTAATGAATAATCCTCTAAATATTCACAATCAGAAAATGCACAAACAGAAAATTATTCCACCCTCCGAAGGTGTACACTTTTCACAAGTGGGATGGATGGAGGATCGGGCATAGTTGTATTTTCATGCACCAAGGTAATAAGGTATAAAAGTGAAAAGAATCTCCTAAGGCCTACAAAAGACACGTGGCTCTTTCTTATACAAGGAGCGGGAAGTGGGTCATCGGAGAAAATTTATACTTTTGGTTTAAAGTGAAAAGGGATCAAAGTTTTAGAAATGGCCCGTAGCTCGCTATCTTTTAGGTGTAACCACGTGTCAAGATCATATTGAAATTCAAAAGCAGGCAAAAAATGAGGCAAATGACTAAAAGTGTGTATGATTTAAAACATGGCAAAATTCAAAGAATATCCATAAGCCCGTATCAACGCAAGACTTTTCCACGTGGATGGATGACTTTTAAAATTTGAAAAGAGGAATGAGTGGCCACGATGCAATGCATTAATTTCTATTGCAATCAATGCATTTTGTACAAATCAAGGACGATTTTAAAGTTTTCAAACACCTCAATCTTTTTATTTTCAATTTTATGATCTAGTTTCCATCGTTAATCATTTTCATTGAGTATTTTGAATTTGACCGTGGAGCTCAAATTGGGAACCAAAAGTTTGAAAATATTTTGAATTGACTTTGAATTGCTTAGTCGACCACGGAAAACTGGTAAGAACTAAGGAACTCCTGTGATTTTTATTTTATTAAAAAGAAATTTGAAGTAAAGCTAGGGTTTTTAAAGATGAAAACCATGCCATCCTCATTCTCGATTGTGTCTAGAATCACGAGTGATTTAGATAAAATTACAGACACAAACTTAATGAATGTTGACTTAAAATATTTTCTTCAGAGATTGAGTAGCCCTAATAAGAGTGAGTCTATGGAAGCAATTCAAGATATCCACATCACTTTAGCTAGTGTTATTCCACCATCAGTTCATTTCCTAGAATTGGTATGGAATTGTGCTATGAACTATGACCCGGAAAAAAGGGAAGTGCTAGATGAAAGTGGTGATGTAGTGTCGACATCGATGCTCGTAGTTATTAGGATAATGCTCAAGTTACCTGTGATAAATAATCCAATAACTTGGGTATTAGGTTAGCCTTAAGAGATTATGAGTAAAATAAAAAAGATTATGTTAGGCTCATAAATACAAAATGGCTCCTAGTAGGGAAAAAGGAAACAACACGAATCCCTAAAAGATTGGTTAGGAATAATTTTCTGAAGAAGTTGAGGATGTTATTATATTATTAAGTCAAATGGATGGATTGGAGACAACAAATGAGTTCAAGGAATTGATGTGTACCTACATGTGGATAATTTTGGAAAGGAAGGGGAGCATCTGTTGGGCTACTTTTATTGCAGAAGCACTTCATGGCCACATGGTTACCTTGGCAACAAAAATAGAGATGGGTGATACCTTAGAGTTGTAATTTTACATGATGACCTACCTGATTTACAATGATGCAGGACATAGACATTTCCTTGGCCTTTTGCCACATGCTGATTTTAAGCAATGCTAAATGCATGAGATTTTTCCTTTGGTGCAGCTTTTCAATTAGAGTGGGAATGTAAGATTGGTCAATGATGCCTTCTTTACACCAATTATATGTTTTTTCAAACCGTAATGGTGACAGATATGATTTCTAAGCAAGCTATGCAAGTGATTATGGAATATGGGTGTTATTTTATTCAGTACAAGAAGTTCACATATATAAGGGTTAGTGGTTTTGAAGGTAAGCCATATAAGTTTTCCAGATACTTAGATGATAAAATGGCTTTGTGTGAATTGGCAAGGAAATTAACACCAGCTCACAAATTGATTTCTCGTAAACATAAGACAAATATTAAGTTCCCCATCAGAATTGCAAGGTACTCATGCCCTTTAATTTTAAATTCCAGATTAATTGAGGATGAATTGAAAAGGTTTGAGTTGGAAAAGTTTGAGGCAAGAGCTAACTATGATATCAAGTAGGTGTTCAATAATATTGCACACACTTTTGAACATGAGCCTCATTTTGAAGACTATTGGATGAATTTTAGGGATGAGGAAGAAGTCAGACTGAGATATTTCTCTAGAATGACCCTTGCACAAATCATATATTTCAAGATTTTTCAATTATCCCTGAGGGAATTGTGGATGATCCACACATGGTGAGTAAGTACTATCTTGATCAAAAGATAGAAGGACAACCTATAGCCCCTCTAAACTAGAATGAAATAGAATCAGATGATTCTTATATTTGGATAACTAATGTGATGAGGATAATTGTAAATTGGTTGGCTCAAAATAATATTGATCTATCAGTCTAAAATACAAGAATCCTAAATAACTTTAGGGATCTGGGAAACTTAAGTGATGATATCCTCCCCTTAGGGAAGGGGCTGACAGAATTGATCCTTTGGGAGGAAAATATCCCTAGTTTCCTTCAAAGAGGCCCACTTTTGAACTTATAGATGAATGGACTTCAGCCACTAGTGGGACCGGTACTTCTATATCCACTCTGAGGAAAAAGACTAAGGAAATGCTCCTAAAATCTATGGAGAATGCTCCTATTACTTTTGCAACACCACTTCAAGAAAAAGGGAAAGGTTTGGCATCTCATTTAGTTCCTTCAGGTATTTTTCCAAAACCTCATAGTGCTAACAAATTAATGAGTGGGGCTATAGCAAGTGGCCATTCTCAATCTAGGCCACGTAAAGAGGAATGAAAGGCAGCACCAGAACTCAAAAAGTTTGAAAGGGCACACAAGAGACACAAGGTTGTCTATGAGCTAATTCTAGTAAGAGATGGTGTCCATACACCTAAGAAACATAAGAAAATATATGTGGTGATTGATCCCCTTGAACATGAGAGGAATGATGTTTCTCGACAAAACTTGTTGCACTAGTACCACAGGTGGAACAATCGCCCTTTCTCCTCATCTTTTCCTTTGGAAGAAGTGACAATGGGAAGCACTCAGAGAAAATGACCCAAGGCAATGTTTCATCTAATCTAGTAGACAAAAAAATTCTAATTCCATGTATGAGAATATCTGAAACCGCACCTACTAAGGATGTGAATATACATTTGTTTGAAAAATTGTAGGAGTCACAAATGATCAGAAGATGTGATATATGTTGACATTGGTGAAGAATTTTCCACATTATATGCACTTGATGTGTCCATTAATGAAAAAATATCCAAACCAAAAGATAATCTTCAAATAAATGCATAAATGGAAGAAATTGCTCATGTGCCAACCAACAAAGTCAAGATCCAAACAACAAAATATTATCCTACATGTCAAGTGACTTCAGAGTCAAAGGGGTGAGAGATATTAGTGCAAGAAGATGCTTCCCATTATGTCAAAACCACAAAGGATGATGAGCATTGTCAAACAGTGAAATCTATTTTTGAAAAGACAATATAAGTTTTACAAGATGTAAGTGCTAGAGAGGAGATTATTGTTGATATAGATATGCAATCTCTACATGAGAATAGGAGTTGGCATCAGTGTGAGAAATCTACTATAAGACGACACTGAGGTATCATTAAAACATGAGATAGTAATATTCCAACTCAAAGAATCTTGAAAGAAGGTAGAGCTATGTGATGGGAAGGAATAATCTACAAGCTAGCTATTAGTTCAAGAAAACCTCAAGGTAGAAACTAAATCTAATGTTGCATCAATTGGAGAGATAAGGAAATAATATATTCCAACTACTAGTATAAATCAGAAGGAGGTTGATCAATCCCAAGATCTAGACCAAGGAGAAAGACAAGTGAAGGAATTTCCAATATAGGATAAGAGCAGGGAGATGGCTATTGAAATAGATGGTCGAAACATGTAGAACGATTAGCCCAGGATGAACAAGGAATATCTAAGAAATTGGTGGTTGTTCCCGATAAATCCCAACAAGAGTTGCAAGAAGAAAAAGTTGGGACAAGTCTCACAAAAGGGTGGATTAGTGAATTGATTTCAAGTGAAGAGAAATAAATTCATCCTATTCAGATATTTATCTTACTACATTATCCTTTCCAAATATGGTAAGAACAACCAAATGGGATAGGGTTATTACCAAGACTCGTACTTGATCCATTGGGATCCAAAACTCTAGAAATATCAATCCCTTATGAAGGTAAAACCAGAGACAATGTAACAACTAGTGACTACAATGTTCAGCTCATTCCTTTAGGAAAACCCTCAAGAGATCAACTAAAACAGGGAGTATCAGAGGTGGTAAATGACCTATTGCAAAAGGTGGATGAAGACAGGATAACAAAAATCAATTGAAAGAACAGTCAAAGCTTTGAGTTCTAGTATGCAATAGCTAATTGGGAAACCCAACCATACTCAAGAAGATACCTCTGTAAGTACCCCTGAAGGGTTGAAAAGATTGATAAAGTTGTCAAGAAGGTTCAAGTTATAGACACATGGATTGAGAAGCTAACAAGGAAGGAAAAAGTAGCAATTGAGAAATCCAGGAAAAATATGAAGAACTCAAAAGCAAAGCTTAATAATATTGATGAGATAACCGAGGAACGTGGCAATGAATTTTTACTTTAAGGAAATTTTTTGCAAATTAGACCACATTACTCAGCTTAGTGATGAATTGGTTGAATAGGAAAATATTGTGCCAAAAGATTCAGAGGAAGTCAACATGCCTTGGAGGAACTAGCAAAAATCAAAGTGGAAACTTTGAATGGGATCAAAGAAAAGCTCAAGTTAAAAGAAATTGGGTTGATGATACTCTTGATGCCATTGATTTGAAACTAGAAGACATGGTGTTTGAAAAATTCAAAAAGAGTTATGGTGATTTGAAGATTGATTTCTTGTTCAACTCTTTTGAGAAGAATATTCGAAAGATGATTTCTCTTATGAAGTCATTAAAACAATGGGAAAAATTGAAAACATAATTACAGAGTTGAAAGCTAGGCCACTGAATACAAGCAAAAGATGGGTCATTGTATGGATGTGATATCTAGACAAACATTAATTTTTCAACACCACACTGGGCTAGATGAGGATGAAATAAATGAGCTTTTCCATAGATATGATGCATATGTGACAGATTTCTAGAAGAATAGGATGTAGGAGTGGAAACTAAAGAAGAAAAAGATGTAGACATAATAAATGATGAACAAGCTTAGGCTTGTTGTTCTTAAAGTTGTACTTTCTTTCCATACTTCCTTTCTAAGTTGATGTTTTAATTGATATTTCTGTTTCATTTAGGATAATTGTTACTCTGAAATTCATTGTTGTCATTATATCAATTGTAAAATGGTACAATACATTGGTTTTATATGACTTAGATAAAATTCAATACACATTTGTAAAAGCATATAAACTATTGTGATATTTTTGCTTCTTGCATGTTGAAAAAGGAACAAAATGGGGTTCTATAGGGCCCCTACCCATGGAAAAATAAGGTTGTATACATGTCAAGAATAAAGACAACAAGGGAAAACAATGTTAATACATCTTTTATTCCCTCTTCAAAACTTCCCCCTAATGAAAGAAGTTTGTTCAACGCTTATTTTACCTCAAAGATGAATTCACTTGAGCCCTGTGTCATCTAAACAAATATGATAGACCCTACTAGATCTCAGGACATCCCCATCTCCATCAATGACTCGAGAGTCATTCTAGGATTGTCCATAATCTTTACCAGCTCAATTTTCTTCTGATGGGAGGATACCCAATCCAAAAGATCCAAACCACCTGTGAAGAAGGTTGTTTTCCCCTTCCCCTTGTGAAGGATTGACTTACTAGGAGTGGATTGAGAGGAGACATCTCTGGGTAATTGGAAGGGAAAGTATTGCACCTTATAGAACGGGAAGATTACGAGGTCCTGAGCTTGACCCAACTTCCCATTTCCATGTGTGAGGTAGACACTCTCAGAAAGAAGGAACTGCCAAGGTTCCAAAAATTCATGCTCTAACCGAGGAACACAATGCACTAAACGAAAAGATGACCAAATGGAAAATATACCCCTATTATCCTAAGTAGAGGAGATTTTTGCTCTTGAATGACGAGAAGATATGGACAGCTCCTCTTCTCCATCTGAGTTAATGATTTGGGACTGAGAACTTTATTTTCCCTTTCTCTTTGCCGAAGATGATGTTGTCATTGAACTTGGTTGTGAGGGTGTAGTTTTTGTTCATCCTTTCTCCAAATAAATGATCCTCCGCTCTAATTCATCCACCTTGTGAGAAATGGAAGGCATGGTGCTAATGGAGGATTTGTCGTATAACACATATGATTCCTTGGGAATCTCCTTTAATGAAAAAAATTCATCACATAAGAATGGACACTGAAAGTTAGTTTTCCTAGAAACTTGGGGTCTCCTTTCAATCCTAAATTTCTTCAGGACTTTAGGATTTTTCGATGTTCCCATCGAAAGAGATGAAATTACATAACTTTAAAGGCTACGAATACATGATTGATCCTAATCACCCTTGTAAGAAGTGCTAGCCGGACTTGCCGATAAGTCA
Organism: Taxus wallichiana var. yunnanensis; assembly: GCA_018340775.1. NCBI lineage: Eukaryota > Viridiplantae > Streptophyta > Pinopsida > Cupressales > Taxaceae > Taxus > Taxus wallichiana. The sequence continues at coordinate 828,948,024 of CM031238.1, forward strand.
AGGGTCCTCTGGTGTCTCCTACACATTTTATGTCAAACAAGGCCCTAAAAAGCCTCATCAGACCACTCAGGTCAAAAATTTGATTCAAATTCTCTAAATAAATTTATTTCAACTTGTGTGCTACATGTACCTTAACCATTTTTATAAAAATATGAAAAAGGTTCTTTATCTTCAAAATAAGAAAAGAAACACATAATGGTGAAAGGGTAGAACCAAGTTTTATAGTGAAAGGGGTGCATACTGGTCTGATTAAGAGAGATCTTTCCCATGAGATGAAAGAAGATTTCACTCATCTCACACAAAGAATATTTAAGAGTTGGAAGGGATTAGGAATGAGCAGAACTGATGAATCAATACAATTTGAAAAGAACCATGTGTGGTAATTAAGCCAATAAGATATGAAATGGAGTGTGCAGCACCCAAGATGGATTCTTGGGAAGTAGATGAGGATATATGTCATATCAAAAATCATCTAGAAGTGCTCAGAGGTCATCAAAAGTTATTATCCAATCAATATGTGGAAAGAATGATTAAAATAATATGCCAAAAGTGATGACCCGGTATCCTAGTCAAGCACAAACGGAACCAATTGAAAAGACTCGCATTTTGTAGACCTGACAGTATGAAGTGAAGCATTTTCATAGAGTGGCATGCTTTACAATGGATATCGTAAACGAGATTATTCCTTGGAATATTCATATTTTTGGGGAAATTTTTGAAGGTTAGTGAGTGAGTTGAATGGTATAAATGATTGAAATATAATCATGTGAAGGAGGAGGGTTAAAATGTTTCTGAGAATTGTTCAAAGAAACAAGAGAGCTGAGTGAAAAACCATTTTCTAAGAGCTTATTTGAGAAACCTCGTTATTTTTTTGTGTTTTCAAATTTAATCATATCAATATGGTTACAAGTTTCCAGCCATTGACAAGCTTTGAGACTAAATAAAGCTTTCCCTTGCTTGATAAATTTTATGAACCTTGAGTTAATTATGTTAATCATGAGCATCATTGTATCTCGCATTCATTTTGAGATGTTTTCAAGTGGTTATTCATGTTCTGTTGCAATCTTATGTTAGGAATTCCTCTGAATCACACAAGATCTTGTCCTTTTGGTAGTATTGTGTCATTTGTAATTATGTTGTGAGAATATCTTTCATTTTACTCGTGCAATAAATAATTTAAATTCACTTTACTTCCATTCTCTCAATACAGATTTTTATTAGCTTATGAGTGCATCTTAGGTGTGATGAACCAAGAATATCTGATGTTTAGTTGAGTCTTTGACATGAGCTTTTATGTCAATTTCTCAAATAATGTGTGAAATCATGCATCTTTGGGCTTCCATGGGTGTGCATCTTTTGGTTGAAGGTTCATTTTTGAATATTTGAAGTGTTTTTATCATCTTGCTTGGCATATTTTCCATCCTTTGTTGAAATTTCTTAAGAATTTGGTATAATCAACTTTATCCTTCTTAATTCCCCAACAAAATTCATCTATAAATGATAAATCCTATAGGAATTACCCATGTTTGCATTGTTTTTCCATAAATGCTAAGGAGATTTGTTAAATTTACCCATCCTTTACTCAAAACATGCAGGAGCAATCAGGTCTTATTGTTGTCTTTAGTAACTTGAACCTTGTTTAGAAGACATTTCCATTCTCTATTGTTGTATATCATGATGATGTAACATTATTTTAAAGAAAGAGAAATGATCACCTGCAACATTTGGAAAAGATGCTTTCAAGATGTAGAGAGTATGGTATTTCATTAAACCCTAAAAAGTGCCACTTTGGGGTTCAAAATCAAAGTTTTTGGGACATATTGTATCTAAGGAAGGGGTCATGATTGACCCTGAAAGAGTGGAAGCTATTGGCAAAGTTCCTATTCCCAAAACTAAGAAAGGAATTCAATCCTTCTTTGACAGATAAACTTCATCAGGAGATTCATTTATAACTTTGCTGAAATGACTATCCCTATCACAAGTATGCTAAAAAAGGATCAGATTATCAAATGGGAGGATGAAGCTATCCAAGATTTTACTAGAATTAAGGAAGCACTGAAGAATGCTCCTATTTTGGTAGCTCGATTACAAAAAGGATTTTCAAATGTTTTCTTTTGCCTCTAAAAACACCATTGCATCTGTATTATTACAAAAAGACGAGGAAGGAAGTGAAAGGCCAATTGCTTTCTTTAGTAAAGCACTACAGGGGGTTGAGTTGAAATACACTATCATGGAAAAGCAGGCTTTTTCCTTGGTTAGAGAAAAAAATCAGACCATATATCTTGAGTTCCAAGATCACAACTTATGTTCCCCATACCATGGTCAAGGACATCTTGTCAGAAATGGAGATCTCAAGTAAAAGATGTCGATGGGTGAAAAATTACAAGAATATGACATGGATATCCAGAACTACTAAGTTGGTTAGAGGTTTGGGATTGGAAAGATAATGGTAGAAAGCAATTTGCAAGTGATGGAGATAAATGAAGTTGAGGAAGGAGATATGAATGTTCATGAAATATTAGTCAATTTTGCATGGTACAAGGACATCATATTTTATCTTAAACATTTGGAATGTCCTAGACATTTAAGTAAAAACCAAAAGAGGGCACTCAGGATAGCTTCCCAGAAATACATCATCACTGATTATGGATTGGCATGGAATAATCCTGAAGGGGTCCTCCTAAGATGTATTATTGAAGATGAAGCTCCTAAATTAATTGTAGATTTTCATGGAGGAGTTTGTGGGGGAATTTTGTCTGGAAGAGTAACTGCCCACAATATCTTAAGGGTTGGTTATTGGTGGCCCAAATTTTTAAAGATACAACTTTGTTAGTAAGAAAATGTGAAAGTTGTCAACGATTTTCAGAAGAATGAAAGCTTCAGGTGCTCTCCCTTTACAACCAGTATCAATTGAAGCTCCTTTTAAATAGTGGGGCATGGAATTTGTTGGGGAAATTTCATATCCTTCAAGTGCAGGCCACAGATGGATATTGGTGGCTATTGATTACTTCACCAAATGGGTTGAGGCAATCCCTACTAAGAAAGAAACCCATCAGATTGTTATGGATTTTATCTTAAATCATATAATTTGCAGGTTTGGAGTGTCTCAAAATAGTTGCTTTGATAATGCTATGAGTTTTCAAGCTAAACTGTTAGTGGCCATGTGTCAAGAGTATGGGATAAACCTAACATATGCATCTAATTACAACCCTTAGGGTAATAGAAAGGTTGAATCAAGAAACAAAATTTTTTTGAAGATAATCAGGCAGACATTAGAGATAAATAAATGAAGATGGGGTGAGTAGTTGAAGTTTTTGTTTGGGCAGATAGGATCACTACTAAAAGAGCTACTAGAAAAATCCCATTTGAATTATTCTATGGAACTCAGGCCCTTCTTCCCTTACACATGCAGTTATCTTCTTACCAATTTATTCGGCAACTTGAGGATCAAGAAGTCAGCCCTTATGATGCAAGAATAAATCAAATTGTTGAATTGGATGAAGAAAGAAGAGAGTCCCACCAGAGACATTTGAAGTTTAGGGAAAAGTTGAAAAGGTTATTTGACAAAAATGTGACTCCTAGAATTTTTCAATGTGGGAGATCTTATGTTATTATGGGATAGCAAACATGAAGAAAAAGGAAAGCATAGAAAATTTGATGCATTATGGATGGGTCCTTATTCCATTGATATCAGGATTGGTGAACATACTTTCTTTTGACAGGGTTCATTTTAAGAGACCTCTTGGAAATCGAGAGGTGCAAAATACCTGGCAAATATCCTCAAAACTCGGTTTCGTGGGAAGGAAAATTTTTGGGGGTCTAATAGCAAAATTTTCTCCTAATTTTTAAGTGGTGTGACAGAAGGTGCAAACGCGACAAGAGATTTGTTGTCACGCGTCAACAAGGTTGTTGTCACACATCAATGAACCTCACTAACATGTGTCAACAACCTTGTTGATGCGTGGCAGCAAGTTTGTTTCGCACATCAACAAGGTTGTTGACGTGCGTTAGTGAGGTTTGTTGACGTGTGACAACAACCTTGTTAACGCATGATAGTAAATCTCCGTCCGTGCGCTCCTTTCGCTTTGCTCAAGTCATGCGACAACAAAATCTTTGTGTCACACATCTACTTCCTTCTGACTCTGTCGTGCTTCAACAAACTCTCCCTGTCGTGTGTCAACAAACTCTCCCTGTCACACGTCAACAAACTCTTTGTCGTGCATTTGTAGCCTCCACCCTCCTGTTACATGTTTATTGTACTTGATAATACATATGCCCCCAGGTGGTATGAGTGAGCTAGTAGTGTTCTACCTAGAGAATAATCTAGGATTATATAGGGGATAGTTTTAAGGGTAGGCGAAGCCGATCCCTAAAAAATTAAACCAGAACTTTTAGGCAAACAAACAGTCATCAATTCAACCAAAAATTTGTCTTTTCAAATTTTTCAAAAATGGAATTTCACCATATTATGAATATTTTCCACTAAAATTATCCCTACTTTTTGAAGGATCTAGATGGAGAATTACTTGAGTTGCCTATTAATGGTAGGCACTTGAAACATTTTCTTGACTGATTTTCAAATCAAGGTATACATCAATGTATAGTGTATAGTTATTTTGTTTTGTTTTGTGTTTGTTGTGTGTGTTTTTTGGGTTTTTTGTTTCGTTCTTCCGTCCGTGGTGACCGGTTGTTTTGGTTTCTTGGTTTTTTTTTTGGATGGGTTATTATCACTTGACTTGGTACGATGGTTTTTGACTCCATGGTTTGTTGTTGTATTTATAGTATGGTTGTTTCTTGTGGCACTCACGAGGAGTGCCCATCCCCGAGTTGGAGCCGGTGTTGGTGCTTGAATTAATCTCGCCCCTTTTTGTTTGAAATTTTCCTTCGACGGTTGTGTTTTTCTTTTTTTTCGTGAGGAGTACGAGTGTGAAAGGTTACAGTCATTGATTTAAATTCTTTGATTCTCCTATGTGTTGGTTTTTTTCCTATTTTTGGTCAAGGATCATGTTTGGATATGTATTATTTTTGAAAACCCATACGAGAAAACCGATCATGAATCGGGTCTAAAAAATCGAAAATTACCTGTGAGAAGTGTTCCTTGATCATGTCAATAATTTCATATTTTGTTCTCGCCACCCATTGGTATGTGGCACTTCCAAGTTGGATGCAGTATGGTGGGTTAAAGTTGTAAATTGATAACTTTCTATTTACCTAACAAAATGCAAATTTGGCTCCGCAGCTTGACCAATATTTCTCTAAATATTCGCGATCGAAAAATGCACAAACAGAAAATTATTCCACCCTTCGAAGAAGTAAACTTGTCACAAGTGGGATGGATGCAGGGGATCATGGGATAGTTGTATTTTTGTGCACCAAGGTAATAAGGTATAAAAGTGCAAAGAAGCTCCCGAGGCCCACAAAAGACACGTGGCTCTTTCTTATGCAAGGAGTGGGGAAGTGGGTCATTGGAGAAAATTTATACTTTTGGTTTAAAGTGAAAAATGAACAAAGTTTCAGAAATGTCCCATAGCTCTGCTATCTTTTAGGTGCAACCACGTGTCAAGCTCAGATTGAAAGTCAAAAGTGGGCAGTCAGGTCAAATGACTAAAAGTGTATATGTTTTAAAACACGGAAAAAATGCAAAGAATCTCCCCAAGCTCGCATCAATGCAAGAATTTTCCATGTGGATGGCTCACTTTTAAAATTGGGAAAAGCGGAATGAGTGGCCATGATGTAATGCATTAATTTCTACCGCCATTAATGCATTTTGCACAAATCAAGGATGATTTTAAAGTTTTCAAACACCTTGATCCTTTTATTATCAATTTTCATGATCTGGTTTTCATCGTTAATAATTTTCATTGAGGAGTATTGTGAATTTGACCATGGAGCTCAAATTGGGAACTAGAAGTTTGAAAATATTTCGAATTGACATTGAATAGCTCAATCAATCACGGAAAACCGGTAAGAACTAAGGAACTCCTATGCTTTTTCTTTTATTGAAAAGAAATTTTAAGTAAAGATAAAAATTTTACGATGAAAACCATTCCATCCTTGTTCTCGATTGCATATGGAATCATGAGTGATTTAGATAAAATTATAGACACAGACTTAATGAATGTCGACTTAAAGTATTTTCTTCAGAGATTGAGTAGCCCTAATAAGAGTGAGTCTATGGAAGAAATTCAATATATCCGCATCACTTTATCTGGTGCTATTCCACCATCATTTCATTTCCCATAATTGGTATGGCATTATACTATGAACTATGACCTAGAAAAAAGGGAAGTGCTAGACGGAAGTGGTGATGTAGTGTTGACATTGATGCCTATAACTATTAGGATAATTCTCAAGTTACCTGTGATAACTAATCCAATAACCTTGGGTATTAGGTTAGCCTTATGGGATTATGAGGAAAAGAAAAAGATTATGCTAGGCTCATAAATACAAAATGGATCCTAGTAGAGAAAAAGGAAACAACTCGAATCCCTAAAAGACTGATTAGGGCACAATTTTCTGAAGAAGTTGAGGATGTTATTATATTATTAAGTCGAATGGTTGGATTGGAGACAACAAATGAGTTCAAGGAATGGATGTGTACCTACACATGGATAATTTTGGAAAGGAAGGGGAGCATCTATTGGGCTACTTTTATTGCGGAAGCACTTCATGGCCACATGGTTACCTTGGTAGAAAAAATAAAGATGTGTGATACCTCAAAGTTGGAATTTTACATGATGACCTACCTGATTTACAATATCAGCAGGCATAGAACTTTCCCTAGCCTTGTGCCACGTCCCGATTTTAAGAAATTCCAAATGCATGAGATTTTTCCTCAGCTACAGCTGGTCAATTGAGTGGGAATGTAAGATTGGTCAATGATTCCTTCTTTGCACCAATTATATGTCTTTTAAAACCAGAAAGGGGTAGTATAGGATTTATGAGTAGGCTATGCAAGTGATTAGGGAATATGGGTGTTATTTTATTTAGTAAATTCATAAATTGATCATTAGGAAGCATAAGATAAATATTAAGATCCCCATCATAATTGGAAGGTACTCTTGCCCTTCAATTTTAAAGGCCGATTAATTGAGGATGAATTGAAAAGGTTTGAGTTGGAAAATTTTGAGGCAAGAGCTAACTATGATATCAAGTGAGTGTTCAACAATATTGGGAACACTTTTGAACATGAGCCTCATTTTGAAGACTATTGGATGAATTGTAGGAATGAGGAAGAAGTCAAACCGAGATATTTCTATAGAATAACCTCTCGCACAAACCATATACTAAAATATTGAAGTTACCCTTGAGGGAATTATGGATGATCCACACATGGTGAGTAAGTACTATCTTGATCAAAAGATAGAAGGACAACATATAGCCCCTCTAAACTGGAATGAAATAGAATCAGATGATTCTTATATTTGGATAACTGATGTGATGAGGAGAACTGTAAATTGGTTGGCTCAAAATAATATTGATCTATCAGTCCAAAATACAAGAATCCTAAATAACTTTAGGGATCTGGGAAACTTAAGTGATGATATCCCTCCCCTGAGGGAAGGGGTTGACAGAATTGATCCTTTGGGAAGAAAATCTCCTCGCCTTGCATTCATAGAGGCCCACTTCTGAAATTAAAGATGAATGAACTTCAGTCACTAGTGGGACTGGTATTACAGATACACTTTGAGGCAAAAGACTCGAGGAAATGCTCCTGAAATCTATGGAGAATGCTCATATTACTTTTACAACGCCACTTCAAGCAAAAGGGAAAGGTTTGGCATGTCATTTAGTTCCGTCAGTATTTTTCCAAAAGCTCATAGTGATACCAAATTAATGAGTGGGGCTATAACAAGTGGCCATTCTCAATCTAGGACACGTAAAGAGGAATGAAAGGCAGCACTAGACCTCAAAAAGTTTGAAAGGGCACATAAGAGACACAAGGTTGTCTACGAGCCATTTTTGGTAAGAGATGGTGCCCATACACCTAAGAAACATAAGAAAAGAGATGTGTTGATTGATCCCCCTAAACATGAGAGGAATGATGTTTCTCGACAAAACTTGTTGCACCAAAGATCATAGGTGGAAGAATCAAGCCTTTCTCCTCATATTTTCCTTTGGAAGAAGTAACAATTGAAGTACTCAATAGCAAATGACCCAAGGAAATGTTTTATATAATCTAGTAGAAAAAAATTATGATTCCATGCACGAGAATATCTAAAACCCCACCTGCTGAGGATGTGAATATACATTTGTTTGAAACATTGTAGGATTCTGCAAAGGCTCAGGAAGATGTGATAGATGTTGACATTGGTGAAGAATTTTCCACATTATATGCACTTGATGTGTCTATTGATGAACAAATATCCAAACTAGTAGATAATCTTCAAATAAATGCAGAAATGGAAGAAATTACTCATGTGCCAACCGATAAAGTTAAGATCCAAACAATGTGCTTCTCCCGTATGTCGTAAGTCAAAGGGGCTAGAGATATTAGTGGAAGAAGATGCTTCCCATTGTGTCAAAACCACTAAGGATGATGAGCATTGTCGAAAGCAAGTGAAATCTATCTTTGAAAAGACAATAGAAGTTGCACAAGATGCAAGTGCTAGAGAGGAAATTATTTCGATATAGATATGCAATCTCTAGATGAGAATAGGGAGTTGGCATCATGTGAGAAATCCACTATAACACAACCTGAGGTATCATTAGAACATGAGGATAGTAAGATTCCAACCTAAAAATCTTCAAAGAAGGTAGAGCTATGTGATGGGAAGGAGGAATCTGTAAGCTAGCTATTGGTTCAAGAAAACCTCAGGAAGAAACTGAATCTAATGTGGCATCAATTGGAGAGATAAGGAAATAATATATTCCAACTACTAGTATAAATCAGAAGGAGGCTGATCAATCCCAAGATCTAGACCAAGGAGAAAGAAAAGTGGAGTAATTTTCACATGATATAAGAGAAGGGAGATGGCTATTGAAATAGATGGTGAGAAACAGGTAGAACCATTAGCCCAGGATGAACAAGGAATATCTAAGAAATTGGTGGTTGTTCTGAGAAACCCCACAAGAATTGCAAGAAGTAAAAATTGGGACAGACTCACAAAACAATGGATTAGTGAATTGATTTCAAGTGAAGAGAAGGAAATTATTCTTGTTCGGCTATTAATCTTACAAAGATTATCCTTTTAAAGACAAAGTAAGAACCTCCAAAAGGGCTAGGGTTATTACCAAGACTCATACTTGATCCATTGGGGTTTGTCATCACCAATCCGGCACTATGATAATTCTTCACCAGGAACTCCTCGTGCTATGATTATTTACTAATGTACAGCTTTTAGTTTGGTGGATGTAATCTGGAAACACAACAACAAACATAACACAAGAATATCATAGACTATGATAAGAAGGAATGATGATAAATCTGAAATATAAGTGTAAATTATAATATCAACATGAAATTGTTACAATCTCACCCATGAGGTACTTCAAGTGTTATTGACTTCACTTGCCTTCCAACCATAACTATGGGAGAAACTTCACAATTACACCTCTTAATGGCTTCTTTAACACACCTTCAAAATGATGGCTTCCTTTACACACTCATACAATATTTCTCACTACTTTCTTCTATGCTAAATGAGGGGGGTGGCCTCTCTATTTATAGAACTTCCAGGCTTATCCATCTTATCTCTAAGATAGGATAAGAAATCTACTCTGACCAATCATATTCCATAACTTAACTCTTATCTATACATGTAAGCTTATCTTTTAAGATAAGATAAACCTTATCATTTCACATGGGTTCCACATTTTTAGAATTTTTACAAATAAAATACACAAAATATTTATGACCTCACTCCTTGTCCTTATTACCAATATAATATTTCTAATTCCTAATCATGTAGACCCTACTTCTCTACTTACCCTAACTTTGACATTTTAACATTACCGGACCACTTACGAAAATTATTTACTTTTTACCACAACATTCCTATTGTACTTTTGACTATTACCATACTATACATTATCAAGGCGGTGTCGTGACCGACTTAAAGGCAAGCATTATCTTCTATCAGACACTACTACTAATTATACTTAACAACATCCTATTCCTAATACATACATTAATGAAATAGAAATTACAGAGGAAAATTTTAGTTTCGACATCTTCCCCTTCCTAGATTCTACTCCATCCTGAGTAGACTATTCTAGTGCTTGGAAAATCTTTAACTTGTCGTGGTTGACCCATTTCGTAATGGGAGTGCCATCCAATTCCTCCAGTTGGTATGTACCATTTTCATGCATAACTGCTATTTTGTAGGGCCCCATCCATTTTGGAAGAAATTTTCTCTGTCTTCTTTTTTTGTATTTGGAATCATATACTAGAACCAAGTCATTCACATGAAATGGAGACCAACGGATCTTTTGATCAAAGTATTCCTTCTACTTCATTTTCTTCTTATAGCTTGTATCCTTCACTATTTCCCTCATTTCCTCTAGCAAATGAAGATGTACCAACCTTTCTTTTACTAAATCACTTTCATCCATCCTTTCATTTTTCATAACTCTCACAGTGGGAATATCAAACTCAATAGGAAGAACTGGATCAATGTCATAAGCCAACTGAAATGGGGAGTATCATGTTACTGACTTTGATGTTTCCCTATATGCCCACAATGCTTCATGAATCCTTTTATCCCATTTATGTACCTGTAAGGCTGCATCTTTTGTTAGAATTTGACACAACACAAAATTTGTTTGTTCCACTCGCCATTTGTGCTTGGCTTGTATATTGTTGCCTTCTTGTGCATAATAGAAAACTTATTGACTAGGGCTTCTACCACCTCATTAATGAAGTGGATTCCTTGATCTCACATACAATTTCTAATGAAACCAAATCCGTGATAATGAATTCATATATGAACCTTGCCACTTCATCCATGGAAGTTTTTTTCAATGGCCTAGCTTCAACCCATTTGGTTAAATAATGCATGGCAACTACAATATACTTATTTTGGCGTGGGGTAGTTGGAAGTGGACCTACAATGTCTATTCCCCACTTTTCAAAGGGACCAAGTGGAAGAATAGGGCATAATGGAGCTAATGAAGTCTTACGGTTACCATGTGTTTGACAAATATCACATGTCTTACAATAATTATAACAATCTCTAAAAAGAGTGGGCCAATGATAACCTGCATCCAAGATCCTTCTTGTTGTAAGTTTTCTAGAGAAGTGTCCTCCACATGTACCATTGTGGAATTCTTCTATCAGCTCCTTCCCTTGATCACGTCCAACTACCCTCTTATACTGTCCATCAGGTCCTATTCAAAATAATACTCCATGCAGAATAGAATATGGATGACTGGACTTGAGTAATCTTCCTCTTAGTCTTTACATTGGCACCATCAGGAAACTTGAATTCATTCAAATAATTCCAAATATCTATGTATTCACTAGGGATTGTGTCAAGGGATAACAATGCTACATCTGGGAAATCATCATCATCACAAGATGAACCTAAACCATCATAGGCTCGAGAGAGTGCATCTACATTGACATGCTTCTTTTCTGGCCTATCTATAATATCAAATTCAAATTCTTGTAGCAAAATTATCCATCTTGCTATCCTCCCTGATGGGTTAGGATTATTTACAATATATTTTAGAGCTTGATGATCTATTATAACTATAAATTTCTGCCCTAAAAGTAATTTTTAAACTTCTTTACAAAGAAAATGATAGCTAGAGCCTCTTTTTCAGCCATGTGATAATTTACCTCAAAGACTACTCATTTGTCTGCTCCCAAAGTAAACTGATGATCATTCCCATTTTCATCCTTTTGGCTCAGAGTACTTCCTAGTGCTGCATCTGAGGCATCAGTATACACAATGAATGGCTTGATCTAATCTGATTCTTTAAAACAGTGAAGACACCGTGGCTTCCTTCGCTTGTTCAAAAGCTTCATGCGCCTTATTTCTTGTTCATAAGTAACATCCTTCTTCAAGAACTAGGTTAGTGGTTGTGCAATCTTTGAGAAATTCTTGATGAACCTTCTATAATAACCCACATGGCCTAAAAATGATCTCAACTTACTTCTATTCATAGGAAATGGTAACTCTTTGATTTTTGAAACTTTATCAGATCGCACTAATACCATCTCTCGATACAACATGCCCTAACAAAATAACTTTAGAACATCCAAAGACACACTTTGTAGGGTTTAGTGAGGCGTGTGCTTCATCTAACCTTTGAAATGATGTCTCCATCTAGTGCAGGTGGTCCATCTTTCTCCCATAGATGTAAAAAAACATCCATAAATACTCGATGAAGTTCCCAATGTAGGTTCAAACACCTATTCATCAAATGCTTTGAACGTTGCCGAGCATTACACAACCTAAAAGGCATAACTCTATAAGCAAACGTTCCCAAGGAGTGGTGAACGTGGTCTTTAGCTGATCTTTCTCCGCTATACGAACTTGGTTGTATCCGCTATATCCATCAACAAAACTATAGCACTCCTGACCAGCTACTTCATCCAAGATCTGATCTGAGAATGGAAGAGGGTAATGATCCTTCTTTGTTGCCTTATTGAGCTTCCTATAATCAACACAAATGCGTAGCTTCCCATTCTTTTTTATTGAGATCAAAATGGGAAAAACCCATTCTTAATTCTCCACAAAGAAATATGAATCCCGCATCAAACAACTTATCTATTTCTTCTTTTACAATCTTGGAAAAATTAGGATTCATTCTATATGGCATTTTCTTTATGGGCTTAGCACCATCTACCAGCTCAATAGAATGTTCTACCCAACTTACTTGACGGAGTTCCTTGTAATCAAAAGTGAATAGGTGTATGTACCTTCGAAAGAGCTAGAGGTAGGATTCCTTCTCACTCTCCATCACAACATCACCAATATTTATTTGTTGGAGACGATCATCAATTTCTTCTTTAGATAATTTTATGGGTTCATGAGTCGGTGTGACTGAAGGATATCCATGACCGAAACATCAACCTCACTTTCTTCATCTTTTGTGTCCACTTCACTGGTACTAGAGTAATCAGAGGATGTCCAATCATCAGTTTCATCACTTGAATCCACAGGTTCTGTCTTATGATGCCGAGGGATCATGTTTATCTTCACCCTCTCTCTACCACATCCAAGTGTCATGAAGCCTTCATTCCAAAGAGTTTCTTCCATGAACTCTCCTTAGCCATGGTCTTCCCAACAACATTAGGTACGCAACAAGCATTCATTTTTCATCACCTGAAAGTCTACCACACACACAACACACCATAATGATATATTGTCACATTTAAACAATACCTTCTCGGTTTAGTTTTTCCTTATTTAATGACTTAACATAAGTGTTGAGGGGCGATCAATTTTTAAACCCAACATATTCATTACAGACTCGATCATTACATTAATCAGCAAGCACCTCCATCAACTAAGACATCATGAATTGAAATACCATTACATAATACCTCAGCTTGTGGAGCGTAGGGATCCGCCTCTACCTCCAAAATAGGGACCTCAACCTCCTTCCTTCATCAAGCATTGAGTCCACTTCGTAGCTCCCGCCTCTTCTCGAAGACATAGCCAAGAGTTGACCATATGTAATATTTGCAGCCTTTGGACAGATCTTCTAAGATGGAGTATGGTCCTTGTCCCCGTGAAAGCAAAAATCCTACACACCCAACTTTCTTCTCCTATGTTTCTTACTAGTTTCTCCTTTCATCTTCTTAGGATCATTTCCATCTTGGTTATCTTTTTCTTTCTTTCTTTTTGTTACAAACACATCTACTTCATTATTTATGCTCTTATCTACTACATCAAAAGAATTCACAGTGTTTTTCCTTTATCATTATCTCTCAGTACCGATGTAGAAGCTCTATCCGGGCAATTATACTTATAATGACCCTTTTATGACAACCATAACATACAACTTCAAATATTCTTTTTGACCTCTATCTCCTCCCCGAGAACTAAATTATTTTCCTCAAGAATATTAATAGTTAATCGCCCATCTTCCTGAAAGCAGATCTTCATACTCGGTAGATGTACTAGGAGAAATATTTGTGCTCATCGAGAGTGGTCAGGATTCTGACCAAAGGTGCCGTGTAGGCTCTACTTTAGCAACAATTTCTTTGGGCTCCTCTTCCATGCTTTCTTCTTGCCTTCTTGCAATCTTCTTTGTTTTTCAATGGTAGCTAGGCGGTCATACTTCACTCGTTGTCGATCTCTCGGCTTCATCCCAAGAATGAAGTGCTTACAGAGGAGATTATCCACACCATTCATCAACCCATCCGCTAATCCTTCCTTTTGATCTTGGGCATCGAGCTTCCTCCTTAGCTCTAGAACACGAGCATGATAATCCCTTATCTTCTCCTTCTCTCCTTGGGATAGCTTTTTGATATCGATCATGAGATCTACATATTTCTATTGTTCACCAAATTCTTCAAGAAAACTTTCAATTAATAAATCCCATGAGTTTTTCACATTATCACCTAGTGTTTCAAACCACCTAAGGGTCAACCATCCAAAAAGGTAGGAAAAATTCATCCATTGTTCCTTCTTATAAGGCCATTACAAATACAAGATCGTTTAAACTCTTGAATGAAAGAGGAAGCATTTTCATTAAATTGGGCTGAAAAATAAGAATCTTCCCTATTTTCAAAAGTAACCACAAGAAATACCAACCCATAAGTACAATCAACAAGACTTATGTGCACAAATAATTGGAATCACTATAATAGAAAATATAAATGACCATGATAAACTATGGTAAAACTTGACTTATCATGGTAAAACCGACTTTATCGTGGTAAACACTATTCACAAAAAAAGTGAAGTTATCATGCAAAGTAAATACTATTCACAGTAAAAAGTGACTTTACTGTGGTAAATACTATTCATGGCAAAAAGTGACTTTACCATGGTAACTACTATGCACAATAAAAACAAGGTTACCCTCCAAATGTTTTCTGACTAAGTGGGAATATCTCTCTAGAAAATCCACCAACGAGGAATGGTCCCAAAGAACGGAACCAAAATGTCATCACCAATCCGGCACTATGATAATTCTTCACCGAGAACTCCTTGTGCTATGATTATTTACTAATGCATAGCTTTTAGTTTGGTGGATGTAATCTGGAAACACAACAACAAACATAACACAAGAATACCATAGACTATGATAAGAAGGAATGATGATAAATCTGAAATATAAGTGTAAATTATAATATCAACATGAAATTGTTACAATCTCACCCATGAGGTACTTCAAGTGTTACTGACTTCACTTGCCTTCCAACTATAACTATGGGAGAAACTTCACAATTACACCTCTTAATGGCTTCTTTAACACACCTTTAAAATTATGGCTTCCTTTACACACTTACTCATACAATATTTCTCACTACTTTCTTCTATGCTAAATGAGGGGGGTGGCCTCTCTATTTATAGAGCTTCCAAGCTTATCCATCTTATCTCTAAGATAGGATAAGAAATCTACTCTGACGAATCATATTTCATACCTTAACTCTTATCTCATACATGTAAGCTTATCTTTTAAGATAAGATAAACCTTATCATTTCACATGGGTTCCACATTTTTAGACTTTTTACAAATAAAATACACAAAATATTTATGACCTCACTCCTTGTCCTTATTACCAATATAATATTTCTAATTCCTAATCATGTAGACCCTACTTCTCTACTTACCCTAACTTTGACATTTTAACATTACTTGACCACTTACGACAAATATTTACTTTTTACCATAACATTCCTATTGTAATTTTGACTATTACCATACTATACATTATTGGTGGCGCGTACGCAACGCTGCGTTATCTTCTATCGATGCTACTAATAATTATACTTAACAACATCCTATTCCTAATACATACATTAATGAAATAGAAATTACGGATGAAAATTTTAGTGTCGATGTGTCTAAAACTCTAGAAATATCAATCCTTATGAAGGTAAAACCAAATATAATGTAACAAATAGTGACTACAAATTTCATCTCATTCCTTTAAAAACCCTCAAGAGATCAACTAAAAAAGGAGTATCGAGGTAGTAAATGACCTGTTGCAAAAGGTGATGAATACAGATAACAAAAATTCAATTGAAAAAACAGGTCAAAACTTTGAGTTCTAGATGCAATGTAATTTGGAAACCCGCCATACTCAACAAGATACCTTTGTAAGTACCCTCAAGAGTTGAAAAATATTGATAAAGTTGTTAAGAAGGTTCAAGTTGTAGACACATGGATTAAGAAGCTAAGAAGGAAGGGAAAAGCAGCAATTGAGAAAGCCAGGAAAATATGAAGAACTCAAAAGCAAAGCTTAATGAGATTGATGAGATAACGAGCAATGTGACAATGAATTCTTTTACTTTGAGGGAATTATCCCCAAATTAGATGGAATTACTCAGGTTAGTGATGAATTGGTTGAAAAGGAAAAGATGGTGCCAACAAAATTAAGAGTAAGTCAACATGCCTTGGAGGAACTAGGAAAAATTAGAACGGAAACTTTAAATGGGATCAAAGAAAAGCTCGAAGTTAAAAGAAATTGGGTCAATGATACTCTTGATGCCATCGATTTGAAGTCGAAGACTTGGTGTTTGCAAAATTCAAAAAAATTATGTTGATTTGAAGATTGATTTCTTGTTCAACTCTTTTGAGAAGAATATTCAGAAATATGATTTCTCTTATGAATTCATTAAGACAATGGAAAATTTTGATAACAAAATTACAGAGTTGAAAGCTAGGCCATCAAGTACAAGCGTAAGATGGGTCATTGTATGGATGTGATAGCTAGATAGACATTAATTTTTCAACATCAAACTGAGCTGATGAGGATGAAATAAATGAGATTTTCCAGATATATGATGCATACATGGCAAGATTACTAGAAGAACAGGATGCAGGAGGGAAATTGAAGAAGAAAAAGATTTAGACATAAGAAATGATGAACAAGCTTAGGCTCTTTGTTCTTAAATTTGTACTTTCTTTCCATACTTCCTTTCTAAGCTTATGTTTTAATTAATATTTTTATTTCATTTAGGATAACTCTTACTCAAATTCATTGTTGTCATTATATCAATTGTAAAATGGTACAATAAATTGGTTTTATATGACTTAGATAAAATTCAATACACATTTGTAAAAGCATATAACCTATTGTGATATTTTGCTTCTTACATGTAGAAAAAGGGAAAAATGGGGTTCTATAGGGGCCCCGCACATGGAAAATAGGTTCGTATACATGTGAAGAATAAAGACAACAAGGGAAAAACAATTTTTAGGCATCTTTTATTCCCTCTTCAAAATATCCCCCTTATGGAGGAAGTTTTTTCAACAACTTATTTTTTCACAACATGAATTCACTTAAATCCTCTGCCATCCGAACAAATATGACAGACCCTACTAGATCTCGAGACATCCCCATCTCCATCAATGACTTCGAGAGTCATTATAAGACTGTCCATAATCTTTACCAGCTTAATTTTCTTTTGATGGGAGGATACCCAATCTAGAATATCCAAACCACCTATGAAGAAGGTTATTTTCCCCTTCCCCTTGTGAAGGATTGACTTACTAGGAGCGGATTGAGAGGGGACGTCTAGGGTAATTGGAAGGGAAAGTAATGCACCTCAAAGACCGTGCAGATTACGAGGTCCTAATCTTGACCCATCTTCCTATTTCCTTGTGTGGGGTGGACTCTCTCGAGAAGGAACGCCAAGGTCCTGAAAATTCATTCTCTAAATGAGAAGCACAATACACCGAACAAGAAGATGACCTAATGGAAAATCTACCCTATTGTCCGTGAGCAAAGGAGATTTATTCTCTCGAACGATAAGTAGATATGGATAGCTCCTCTTCTCCATCTAAGATAATGATTGGGGGATGAGAACTTGCTTCACCCTTTCTCTTTCCCAAAGATGATGTTTGCATTGAACTTGGTTGTGAAGGTGCAGTTTTATGTTCATCCTTTCTCCAGAGAAATGATCCTCCACTCTAATTCATCCACCTTGTGAGAAATGGAAGGCACGGTGTCAATGGAGGATTTTTCATATAACACATATGATTCCTTGGGAATATCCTTTAATGAAAACACTTCATCACATAAGAATGGACACTGAAAGTTTCTTTTCCCAGACACTGGGGCCTCCTTTCAATGCCAAATTTCTTCAGGACTTCAGGAGTTTTCAAATGTTCCCATCGAAATAGATGTAAGTATATGACTTGAAAGGCTATGAATATAGGATTTATCCTAATCACCCTTATAAGAAGTGCTAGCTAGACTTGTTGATAAGTCAAGGTTCCTCTGGTGTCTCCCCGCACATTCTATGTCAAACAAGGCCCTAAAAAATCCTCATCAGACCACTCAAAGTGTCAAAAATTTGATTCAAATTCTCTCAAGAAATTTATTTTAGGTTGAGTGCTACAATTACCCTCACCATTTTTATAAGAAATATGAAAAAGGTTCTTTATCTTCAGAATAAGAAAAGAAACACATAATGATGAAAGGGTAGAACCAAGTTTTATTGTGAAAGCGATGCATACCGGTCCGATTAAGAGAGATATTTCCTTGAGATAAAAGAAGATTTCACTCATCTCACACAAAGAATATTTAAGAGTTGTAAGGGATTACGAATGAGTAGAAATGATGAATCGTGTCAATATGGTTACATGTTTCAAATGCCATTGATAAGCTTTGAGACTATAAGTAAATCTTTCCCTTTCTGATAAATTTGATGAACCTTGAGTTAATTGTGTTAATCATGAGCATCGTTGTGTCTTCTTTCATTTTGAGATATTTTCAAGTAGTTATTCATGTTCCTGTTGCAATCTTATGTTAGGAATTCCTCTTAATCACACAAGATCTTGTCCTTGTGGTAGTATTGTGGCATTTGCAATTGTGTTGTGAGAAGAGCTTTCATTTTATTATGCAATAAACAATTTAAATTCACTTTACTTCCATTTTGTTGATACAAATTTTTTGTTAGCTTATGAGTGCATCTTAGGCATGATGAACCAGAATCTTTGATGTTTAGTTGAGTCTTTTACATGAGCTTTTGTTTCAATTTCTCAAATAATGTGTGAAACTGTGCATCTTTAGGCTTCCATGGGTGTGCATCTTCTAGTTGAAGGTTCATTGTTGACTATTTGAAGTGTTTTTATCATCTTGTTTGGCATACTTTCCAACCTTTGTTGAAAGTTATTAATAATTTGGTATAATCAACTTTATCCTACTTAATTCCCCAACAAAATTCATCTATAAATGATAAATCCTAGGAATTACCCCTGTTTGCATTGTTTGTCCATAAATGCTAAGGATATTTGTTAAATTTACCCATCCTTTACTCAAAACATGCAAGAGCAATCAGGTCTTATTGTTGTCTTTAGTAACTTGAACCTTGTTTAGAAGACATTTCCATTCTCTAGAGTGACAACTCGTGAGAGTTATATTATGTTGCATTGACCATGTCTTCTTAAGGTTTTCTTTCAAATATCATAGAAGGAAAGTCCAATATAGCCAATCCATTTACATTTCTCACAAATGCATGTTGCAAAATGTTAGGATTATACCAGTTGTACAGATAAACAAGCATGTAATGAATAATGAAGAAAATGTAAAACAGAAAATAATGCAATAAAACAGAGACACGGATTTAACGTGGTTCACCCAAAATGGGCTATGTCCACCAGAATAGCCAATCCTTTTATTCAGTCCAGCCAAAATCTCTCTCACAAAAGCTTCCACTAATAGAATAAGCCCCATACATAACGATCCTTTAAAGATATTAGGGTTTTTATCATTTTGGGGAAACATAGAAAACCACCCGTTAGATATGTGACCTAATAAGGAACAATCCAGATTTCACAATGCATAAATACATATAAATGTGAATTTTGGGGCGCCACCCTAAACCCCCATCGCTATCAGGATCCACAACCAACAACCTCCCACTTAGAGACACAATCGATTGTTATAACTCCACCACTACAACTCTTACTTAGACTTTTTCTTAGCTTGTTTTTTCACTTCAAGATCAATCTTGAAGACCCACAAAAGTTCAATGTAAATCCGACTTCTCATTTTTCATTGGCTTAGTTAACATATCGTAGGGATTATCATCTCGTATGAATCTTCACCAACTCAATCTTACATTCCTCAAACACTGTCATATGAAGTGATATCTTAGTTGAATATGTTTGGTTTACGGAATGGAAGGATAAGTTCTTTTCCGTGTGAATTGCACTTTGAATATCACTGTAACTTACAATCCCCTTGTTCCTTACCCAACTCCTTCATGAACCTGCTCATCCATAACATTTCCTTACTTGCCTCAATCGCTGTAACATATTCTACCTCTATAGTAGATAGGGAAACTACCTTCTACAACTTTGAGATCCAACTCACTACTACACCACCAACTGTAAACACATATCTAGTAGTGCTCCTCCTTGCTATCCACATCTCCTACCATATCTGAATCCAAAATCCATGTAAAGTATAATCTAACCCTCCAAAGCACAAGTTCCTACTACTGGTCCCTCTCAAGTACCTGAGAATCCACTGGACTGCCTTCTAGTGTGCTTTACCCAGATTTTCCATATACTTGCTAACAACTCCCACTACTTGGGAAATGTCTGGCCTAGTACAAACCATGGCATACATGAGGCTCCCAACTACTGAAGAATAAGGAACTGTGCCATATAATATTTTTCCTCTTGTGTTGTTGGGCATTTCTCTTTACTTAATCTAAAATGCCCAGCCAATGGTGTACTAATTGGTTTTGCATTCTACATCTGAAACCTCTCTAACACCTTTTCTACATAGTCCTCCTGAGACAACACCAATTTCTTATTTTTCTTTTCCTCTTGATTTGCATACCAAGGATTTTCTTTGCTACACCCAAATCCTTCATTACAAATGTTTGTGCAAGATTTTCCTTAAGCTTTGCAATTTCCTGCATATTAGACCCTGCTACAAGCATATCATCTACATATAACAGAATAATAATGTAGCTCCCACTATCCAACCATTTAAAGTACACACAATGATCTAATTGACATCTAGTAAAACCATGCTCATGCATAAAACTATCAAACCTTAGATACCATTCTAGGGAGCTTGCTTGAGCCCGTATAGGCTCTTCTTCAACCTGCAAACCAATTTCTCCTTACCCTTCACCTCATATCCAAGTGGTTGTTGCATATAAATCTCCTCCTCTAAGTCACCATGGAGAAATTTCATCTTGACATCAAGTTTCTCTAAGTGTAAATCTTCAATAGCAACTAAACTTAATACAGTACGAATGGAAGACATCTTTACAACAGGGGAGAAAATTTCATCAAAATCGATACCTTTCTTTTGTTCATACCCCTTCACTACAAGCCTTGCTTTGTACCTTTTCTATCCACCTTCTTCTTCTTTCATGGTAGACCCATTTGTTTTGTAGTACTCTCTTCCCAGCCTGGAAATTTGACTAAATCCCATGTTTGGTTCTTCTCCAGGGAGTCCATCTCCTCATTCATGCCACACTCCCACTCCTTAGTGGACTCCACCTGCATTGCCTCATCAAATCTCTCTGGCTCACCACTATCTATTAGTAACAAATAATAAAAAGTAGGGGAAAATATTTCTGGAGGTCTACTAATATGTTGTGACCTTCTTGACAAAGATGGGGGTGTCACGGGATCATTATTTTCTTTCTGATCATTTACTTGAATTTTTGATAGAGGTGTCAATGCTAACACTCGGTTATCATGCTCACCTTTACAGAATCGAACCATGGTACCTGTAGGTGGATATTTTCCATCTAAGAGTTCATTTTTAGGAGCTATATCCTGAACCAATTCTTCCTTAGGATTTTTTCATGCCAAACAACATCACGATTCCTAATTATCTTAGATTCATCTATATCCCAAAACTGAAATCCATAATCACCATTGGAGTCATAGCCTATGAATGTACAATGTTTGGATTTTGAATCCAATTTCTTCCTATTTTCTTTATTAACATGCACAAATGCCTCTGAACTAAATACCCTTAAAAATGAAAGGTCTACCTCTTTCCTAGTCCAGGATTCTTCGGGAATTCCTACATCAAGTGCACTCAAAGGCCCATGGTTGATTAATTACTCAAAGATCTACGCCTCTGCCCAAAATCAAGAGGCATCCTTACGTGTAATCTCATTTAACGTGCACGATCCATTATTGTTCTATTCATCCTCTCACTAACACCATTTTGTCATGCGAGTCCTGGGAATTGTTTTCTCTCTACTTAATCCCATTCAAGGAATAATAATAATCAAATTTATTACTACAATACTCACTACCATTATCAGATCTTAAACATTTCAATTTAAAACCACATTGATTCTCAGCAAGTGCTTTTCATTTCTTAAACGTATCAAAGACACTAGACTTACGCGTAATTTAATATACCCATACCTTCCTTGTGGCATCATCTATGAATGTGATATAGTACAAAGAACCACCGTGAGATGCAACATGGTCTAGACCCCACACATCTGTATGAACTAGCTCCAAACTTTGCTCTTTCTTGGTACTCCTTGCCTTGAGAAATTTAACTCTTTTATGTTTCCCAAAAATGCAATGCTCACATAACTCTAAGTCCAATTGCTTCAAACTTGAAAGCTTACCTTTTTCCTGTAGAATTTTCATTCCCTTCTCACTCATATGTCCCAATCTATTGTGCCACATGTTGGCATCCTCATCTCAAGTAGAGAATATGGTAGAAGAATTATATATACAAGAAGAAAATAAAGAGTTCCTACTTTCCGACCTTGTGCCACTACTAGGGCACCCTTGAAACCTTCCAAGCATCTGAAGTGAATGTTACTTGTGCAACCTTCACCACCCAATTGTCCTATAGAGATGATATTTCTCCTAAGGCTAGGCACATGCCTCGCATCTCTCAATATCCATGTATTTCCATTTTGTAATTTCAAGTTTACATTGCCCTTCTCGACAATGTTGCACCACTCATCATCGCCCAAATAAAATTGTCCAAAATTTCCCTAGGCATACTCTTTAAAATAGCTCTTATCATGGGTCATGGAAAGAGACTCCTCGAATCTATTACCCAAGATTCTACTCTAGTATCAAGAGAAAGTATAAGAGCATCCTGAACAATATTACATGTCAAATTTTCCTCTTTAATACCTTCAGATGGTTTTCTTTGTTTCCTTTGAACCAACAATCCTTTTTAGCATGTCCTCTCTTTCCATAGTTCTAGCAAGTAATGCCTCTACTCCTAGATTTGGATCTAGCCCATATTTGATTTAGATCTCCCATGAGCCTTACTCTTTGATTTCTCCTTGCTCCTCCCTCTACTCTCCATATTCAACGCATTTCCGAAAAATAATTTTCCCTATACTTTTCCCTGCATTTCCTCATTTAAAATGACACCGACTACATCTTCAAATTTAAGATAAGTACTTGATGTATTATTAACTGCCATTACTAAGTTGTCCCAACTTTCTACCAAAGAACATAGGAATAATAATGCTCTAACCTCATCATCAAATGGGATATTAACTGAATCTAACTAATTTACAATAGTTTGGAAATCATTAAGATGGTTAGATACAAATCCACCTTCTTGCATTTGTAGATTAAATAATCTTTTCATTAAATAAACTTTATTGGATGCACTAGGTGTTTCATATAAATTAGCTAGGTTTTCATCAACTCTACCGTACTCTTCACCTGTGAGATATTTGAAGCTACGACGATGCCAGACTCAATCGAATCACACCGAGAGCCTTCATATCTAGAACCTTCCACTCCTCATCAGACATGATTGAGGGTTTTGCTTCTTCACCTCCCAATGGTAGGTATAGATCCTTTTGATATAGGTAATCTTCCACCTGCATTTTCCATAGCTAGTAATTTTGGCCGTCAAACTTCTCAACTTTGAACTTATTATCCTATGCCATTGTTGCTTCTCCCACTCGAATAGAAATCCCTCTGTGATTATACTACCAAAAATAAATCTCAAATGTTCTCTCGATACCAGTTGTTAGGATTATACTAGTTGTATAAATAAACAAGCATGCAATGAATAATGCAGAAAACGTAAAACAAAAAAGAATGCAATAAAACAGAGATAGATTTAATGTGGTTCACCCAAAATGGGCTACATCCACCAGAAACAGCCAATCCTTTTATTTAGTCCAGCCAAACTCTCTCTCACAGTGCCGCCACTAATACAATGAGCCTCATACATAACGACCCTTTAAAGATATTAGGTTTTTATCATTTTGGGGAAACATAGAAAACCACCCATTAGATCTATGACCTAATAAGGAATGGTCCAAATTTCACAATGCATAAATACATATAAAATGGGTCCTCTCATCCTGGTTGAAGGCACAACCAAAATTAGTGAGGGTAGGTCAAACCCTTTGCATGGTGTTACCTAATTTCTCTAAGCTCGAGTGACAAAGAGTCAGTCAAATCCCTCCTCGGCTACGAAACAACTTGAAATTTGATTTATCTATCTCTAAGCATATTTTTCAACTTGTTTATGTTGTTTGAATTCAAAGGGAGAATCAATTTGGGTACTAAAACCTTCTTCTTCTTCTCTTACTCTTCCTTCTTCAATGTTTCCTCCTTTTTCTTTTTCCTCTTCTTCCTTTTTTAGTTGTTCCTTCTTTTTTCTTCTTCTTAGCTACCTTTTCTTTCATATTTTCAGCCTCTTGTTTTTATTTCTCTTGTTTCTCGTCTTCATTCTTATTCTTCTTCATAGTTTCTTATCTCCCTATTTTTTCCTTCTCTTTTTCCTGTTCTATTTTTGTTTTCTTATGTGGTTGGGCTTCGTGTCCTCGGTTTTTTCATCCATCATTTCTTCTAGTTCTTCTATTCATGATTTATATGTCACATATTTTCTTCTTATGTAGAAGAGACTCAAGTTTTATCTCATTTTTATTTATTTATTTGTTCTTCTAACTCTAATTGTTTCCTTATGTTCTCGTACTAATTGATCAGAAAAATATGGTCCATATCTTCTATAAATGCGAGTGTAATCTTGTTCATTTAATGTAGCAAAGTGCTTCAACTATTGTTGTTTTCTTGGTTCTAATTCTATTATCATATTGTTTTGTTACTTTCTTAACTCTTCCTTTTCCAAGACATGCCTTATAAAATTTGTAGGTTATCATAGTTACTTCAGAGTGCTCCAAAGAAACAATTCCGCTAGTATACTCTAGGTCGCTTCGCTTTGTTTTAGATATTTTTCTTCTTCTTTAATGTCTTAATATGTTTAATTCTTTTCTTCCCCTTCTCTCCGTGACACAAGAACTTTGTTATTTAAGTTGGTTATGTTCATTATTACTTTTCTATGGTACTTCTCTTCCTCACTATCCTCTCGCATCCCCCTCTTATTCCTAAAGAGGTTTGAATGTGGCCTTTTCTACATTAAGTTTTATGGACCTTTGTGCCATTTGTTTCATCTGTCTTTTTGTGGCCACATTTTTCCACATAATATCATGGGTTCTTTCTTTAGATATTCCTCCATTTATTTCTTTACTTTGTCCTGAGGTTTAGGATTTAGTGATTTTTCTTGTGAGTTTGATGACCCGACCACCTCCACGGGATACTCTATAAATTACTTGGCCCTAAATTTAGCACAAGTTTCTTCAATGATGTCATTTATGCTTGTTGGAATGGGATTCCATGGATCAACTGGTAGAGTGCAAAGATCCTCTTTTGATTTTGTGACTAATTCATTTGATGCTTCATTGGGTAATAGGGCGATGTGAGAGGTTCGCGGGAATGAAAAGGTGTAAAAATGTGTATTCTATGTCTACCACAAACACAACTTCTTTCTCATATCGAATCACTATGCTTTTTGAAACCATGGAGTTGAATGTGATCAATTCCCATTTTCTTGGTTCACCTAATCATGAAAGTGATTTTTTCCACTATGAATAAAGTGTTCATGTGGTCATTTATTTGTGTTGTTATGGTTGTGCTAGGATCCTGTTAGTGCAAATCTACAACACCCCAAATCGACCCTCGATCTGTTGTAGACAAATGATTAATTTGGTGTGAATGTACAACATGAAGATTTCCCCAGGGTGGGACCTTGCAAATTGGGAAAACTCTCCAGATTGAGGTTGGTTCCTACTCCTTTGTTTAGGTGTATGCATGTAATTTTTGTAGAGGTTTTGATTTAAAATTTCTGCTCTAAAACTACCAAGGAGACCTGGTTGAGAGAAAACATGGAAATGGAAACAAAACTAAGCAAAAACAAAACGTGATACACCAAAGGAGTGCTGAACTTCTTATTTTGCAAAATAGACACAGATCATGGAGATGTAGCATCAAAACATGCACATTGCTAAAATATAATGAAATATTAGAAGACAATAATAAATGCATGAGAGGATTGGAAAATCATTCACAGAACATGCATTATCATTCCCAAGTTTGATACAATGCATTACACTGGAAGAGAGGCAAAAAACATGCTGCAGTCTTCATGGGAGGTCTGAAACTCCTTCAAATCTACCTGCTAAGGAGAAAAGAAGATCTTGCAAGAGCAAGGACGTCCAACATTTACAAATGAGCCAAAACGGCTTTTAACGATGAAGCGAGCGAAGAAAGGTGAAAAACGGAAAATTGATTTTAAAACTCCAACCACCGACAAGATCCGCTTAATTCTTCATCTGTTGATGGGCTCGATGCAAAATATCATATTTCCATGCATCTACTTGCAGACCAAAGAAAATGACCCATACTTCATTAAATCTGGTGGTTGGGCTGGTTTTTGTCTTTTCCATGCCAAAACACATTTTGAAAAAATTATCCCATCAAACTCTGTTAAAATTCAAAATTGAGGGGTCCATCGTGTAGAGAATTTCAATAACTTTCCAATGATACCAAGAATGTGAAAATCCCGAGCTGCAGTGCGAAAGATATTCCCCTCGAACATTTAGGGCAAAAATGGTGAAATTAGGGCAAAAATCGTGTCGGCACCAAACCTCTAAACTTTTTCCCTCTTTTTTCAAATTGGGAAAATTTCCCAAAAATATCCATGCCCCACTAGCCTGATGACACATGGTGCCCTCTAGTTAATCTGCGGCTTCAAAACACATTTTGCCCCTTTTACGAAATTGGAAAAATTTCCAAAATCTTCGGCCCCACCGCTCCGAGACACATGGCATCTTTTGATCTCACTACGGAGATGCGGTTCCATTTTTACCTTTGCACTATTAACCACTTTGGAAAATCTTCCAAAATTCTTTTGACACCACCCGACTCCCACCGCCGACCGGACACGTGACATCATTTTATTGCTCATCGTGATGCGCTCCTATTTTTGCCTTTGAGAAACTTTGACAAAAAAGCCGAAAACTTATAAGTCCTTCCGCCCCGCCTGTTCCCACCTTGACACATGGTATATTTTGCTTAGTTTTTTGCCTTAAACAATTTGTTTTCCTATGGGATTTTGGGCCAGAATTTTCCTTTGAGCTTTTCAACCAAAAGGCTAAGTGCCAAAATTTTCCTGCGGATCCGCCTTGGTAAATTTTCCTCCAAACTCCACCGAGCCATAACTTGCAAAATAAAAGGAGTTAGGAGGACTTCCTTACCTTTCGGAAAGGGAAATAATTCTCTATCCGATGAAGCAATACCCAAAAAAATTGAGTGCCTGAAATGTGTCAAAATTTGACCGAGGCACAAAAGGAAGTTAGCGAACCCAAAATAAGAGGGAGCTTATTTTGCTAATGATCCCATTCCACCTTGTTCTCTTTGGTCGGGAGTTTTTTTAAATACATAGCTAACATAACAACTGAGATCCATATTAAAATGTATGCTTATCCTCTTTGATTTTTCTTGCATTTTCGTGGAACTCTATGTTCATGACCTCTCACAAGTTATACTCATAGTGGCTCAAAGCACCATGTCGAGGGAAATTGTTTCACTTCATGCATGGGCACCATCTTCACTAATTGTATGGAATGATTTTAAATAGACGACCTTCACCACATATCTCAAAACATTTTTCTTGATTTCTACAATTATGACCCCTCTCTTATTTTGTGTTTTCCCCAAATTCGGGGTTGTGTTGTGTTGTAGTGTTCTTCTTATCCATTTTGAAAAGTGAGCACCATACTCTTATTATTCCTTTCACCCTCTCCATTACCTTATGATTTATTACATGAGGTTTCTCAAAATATGACATATGGTTGTGTAATCTACTCAATATAACCCTAGTTACATTGTCCTCCATTGAAAACTATGGAATTATACTCCAAGCATCGAGGTGCATTGTGGGGATTACTTGGTCATGGTCATGGTACAATTATGCCCATGTTACTTCGTAAATTTATACAAATTTTCCTATGTACCTCCAATCATGTGTGATCATATTCTATTAGTTTGGAGAGGATGTATTTCTATGTATATTGAGTGTGTACTACCTTAAATGGAATGTGAGAAAATGTTCTTGTCGAATCTGGTTATAGGGACTTGAGTGTTTTCTTCTTAAATCTCATCTTGGGTAGGTCACCAGGCTAGGCTGTGGAATTTTCATTTTCCCTAAAATCCCTAATTTATTTTTCGCATGATTATGTTCTTTGCTCTTTGCTTCCTCTTCCTCTTTTTAGCTCTTTGAAGAAAATCCTCAAAGTTTTGAATAGTGGATCCTTAATTTATATAGATTTTAATGTGTATATGTGGTAACTTACCACATTTATTGTTATATCCACGGATATGTTCACACTTTTGTAATTTCCTCTCTATGGATCATCTTCATCCTTTCCTTGTGTAGATTTTCTTTTTTATGTAGGTTATACTTATATTTGTGAATTTTCTAATGTATTATGTCATTTTTTTTGGTTTTCTAGTGTAGTGCGTCCTTTTTCTTCCTTTCTCGTGTTTTTTTCCTTTTCTTCGTCTCATGGTTTTTTATTTTCTTTCCTTCATGACACAATTTTTCTTTCTTTCTTTCTACATTCAATGGCTTTACTTTTCTTTTTGCTTTATTTCATGGTTTCTTTATTTTTCTTTCTTTATCTTGTAGTTGTTCCATAGTTTTTATTACTCCACTTTTTATTTTTCCCAATTTCTTAGTCTAATTTCATTTTATAAAAATATTCCTCTTGCGATTTTTCACCTTTCTCCTCATCAAATCCATCAAATTTCCGGTTTTCGAAGTGATGGAAGTTATTTAACTTTTTTCTTGTTTCTTTTATTTTGCGATGTGATAAATATTAATTCGTGCCCCATTCACATATCATGGGTAATCTACACCTTTGCTAATTTTTTTAACTCTCTGCTCCCGATGATAGAATTTTTTTAACATGTAAGGTCATAGTCATCCGAGTTCTAATTTTCCTAGTTTTGTGTACTTACTATCATATAAGATGACTCTATCCCCAATTTGAAATTCTTTATGCTTGCAATTTCTATCATGCCAAGATTTTTCTCCTTTTTTCCCGAGTGTGATTCTATGCTACAATAAAAATATTCATCTAGTTTCTTGAAAGTAATTAACCTTTCGTGTAGAGATGTATCTTCATTTATTTGGAACAGCACCACTACCCTCAAACCGGGAACAATGAACTCCATGGGCATTGTGGCTTCCAATGCATACACCAATTAAAACGGGAACACTTAATGAGTCTTTTATAATTAGTTGTATATGCCCATAATGTCGCGGGTAACTTAAGGTCCCAGTTTTCCTTCTCCAAAGAGTATATTTTTGTGAGGAATTTCTCCAAGACTTTATTAAATGTCTCCATTGTTCCATTTTCTAATGGGTGATAGGGTGTGCTTTTGTTAGTATTTATGAAAAAATATTTCAGTAGTTCTTCCATATTTTGATTCATAAAGTGTTTTCCTTGATCACTTGTGATGTTAAGTGGACACCCAAACCACGTAATTATATTCTCATAAATGAATTTGCTAGTTATCTTCATGGTACATTCCTTAATTGGCATTATTTCTACCCATTTGGTGAGGTAATTTGTGCATGTGATTATGAATCTATCCTAGAATGCTTTACCATGAGTTTTATTTGTCCAATGAAATCTATTGCACATTTCTCGAATGGAACTAGAGCTAAAACAGGTCTCGAGGACATTTTGTCTCTTGTATTTGGATTCCCCACTCATTGGCATGCATCACAGGTTCTAGTGTGGTCATGGGCATCTTTGAATAGTGTGGGCCACCATAGACCTATCACGAGAATCTTCTGTGTGGTTACATCTACATCATTATGTTTTCTTGCCACTCCATATGTTTCTTTCAGGGATATATTCACATTCATGGTGTAGAACTACTCTTCTTAATATCTCATCTCTTCCTTTTTATACAACGATCCTTCTATTAATGTGAATAGAACTTCCTAGATCAATAGTATTTATTTTTCTCTTTTTGTATATCTGTGGGGAATTTTTCCAATACACAACATATTTTGCAATTGTTTCTAATTCTATTAGAACTCCTATGCAAAATAAATGAGCTCTTGGAAAGCCATCATCAATTGGTCCTTTTTCCTCTCCATTATCAATCATGGATAAATAATTTGTCCTGCTATTCAAGTTTTTGGCTTTACAAAAATGGTAGAATCAAATTCTTGGAATAGCAATCATCCACCAACAAAATCTTCCTTGTAGCACAGTGTCGAGTTTTCAAATATTTAATGGCTCATGATCTATGTAGAAGAAAAATGGTGTAAACATAAATTAGTGTATGAATTTTCATAAAGCATACACCATGGCTAAAGCTTATATTTTTGTTATAGAATAGTTCCACTCTGGTTTAGCCAATTTTTACTTGAAAATGTTATGGGGAGGTCCATCTTGCCCCGTGTGGTTGGGCTAATATAACACCTATTTTTGTTCCATAGGAATACACATGTACATGGAATGGTTCTCTCCAACTCGGAAATATCATGATATGGCATGTAATGTTTTATCTTTTAATATTTCAAACGCATATGCGCACTTCTTTTTCATTCCATTTTTATTGGTCTTTTTTTTTCAACAGCTTTATATTTCCACATAATTCCTTATGAATTTCTATTGGTATCTTATATATCCCAAAAGTAGTGTGCGACCATTGTTTTGTGTTTTGGGTGGTGGCAATGTTACCATTATAGAAGTTTTTGTGGATCATTCAATATCCTTTATTTGAAAATAATATGCCCCATAGTGTGCCAAATGGTGTTAAAAAGATAAAAATTTCAAATTTAGATAGATCTATAACACATGGCATCTTTCAAACATGAGGCATAAAACTTGCATGTGATATCTTAACGGACCATTGATCATCCAATCATCTAAGTATACTTCCAAAATTCAAGTATGAAATATTTAAAAACATTGACCATTATGCATTTGAATACGGTAGATGCATTCTTTAATCCAAATGGCGAGCACAATGTACATGAATGAGCCTCATTTTATGTCCATGTTGTTTTTGGTTGATCCTCGGGGATATTCTAACTTGATGGTAAACTAAAAACCCATCGGTGAAGGAATATTAT
This sequence comes from Taxus wallichiana var. yunnanensis, assembly GCA_018340775.1. Classification (NCBI taxonomy): domain Eukaryota; kingdom Viridiplantae; phylum Streptophyta; class Pinopsida; order Cupressales; family Taxaceae; genus Taxus; species Taxus wallichiana. The sequence continues at coordinate 828,979,582 of CM031238.1, forward strand.
TCTCTTCCTACAACATTTTTAGTACTTCTTCTACGAATGGGGTGGGGAAGGGGTCATCTACACGTACTTTATTTAGTTCTCTCTATTGATCCAAAAACAGTGTTTGAATCTAACACTTTTAATCGTTTCAAAGGATCGTTAAATATAATCAACTTAAGAGGTCTTAATACTCCAAATTATTGATTAAAAATATGATTTAGGACTGAATTCAAACTGAAATTAAGTTTGCAATTTTACTCAAAATTTCACTGTTTGATCGAAGCCCCAAAAATCATTGTTTCATATTTAATTGATTTCCCAATTTTATCAATTACTGATTATAGTTGCATCCATATTCATATTCTGAATTTAAATTACTTGCAAATATCGAAACTGAAAATAAAAATTAGAACACAACACCAAATTGTTTACGGGGTTCGAATTCCTACGTCCTCGGGTTCGTGGTGAACCGATCCATTAATAATGTTAAAAATGTAAATACAATAACCTTTACATTAACCAATAATGAATCAAAAACCTGAAAAAATGTGTTTCATACCTTCGAAGGACGTTAATGGAGCTCATCCTATGTCCTTCACCTTCCTGATCCACTTGCAGCGGTGTCTCCCTTTGGTTCTATACCTTCATGTGACTTTAATAGCAAATAACTCTGTCAAAAAAGTTCCAAATCAGATAAATGATCACATTATCGTGATTTTCTCAAAATTATAAGCAACTTTCATATATAACTCGAGATCTAGAAGTGAGCAGAAGTGCCCCAAAATTGCACTTTTCCAAAATTGTCTCCTTATTCCTTGACACAGACCTGGCACTTGTTTATTACAAATACAAGTGAGCTTGATTTATATCACTTCCAAGAGGGTGGCGGGTTGGTAAGGCCACTTATCTTTTTAGATGAGGTCATGGGTTCCACTCCCTATGCCGCCTACTATGGGATTAATCCCACATTTACATGCTGAAATAGTGGAGGGGAGTTTAAATAGTGGAGCGGTTGGATGTTTTATTGGCTTTTGAGCCATTTTGGATGCATATATATATGGTTTGGCCATGGCAAGTGGGATTTACCTAAGTTTGGCGCATGGATATTTACACCTAATAATGCATGGCTATTTATATATATAGCAGATGGGATATATGGGTATAAGTTGGAATTAATGTTGGAGGATGGTTTGATAATTGCATGGTAATTGGTAATTAATATGGAAATTAATATCAAAGCATTACAAAGGTAATAAAATGGAATTTGACCCAAGTAACATGATGTTGCAAATAATTAAATATGGAAAATATATAAAGTGGCTTTGCAAATATAAAGCACTTGTGATCCCGTTAGGAAAATTCGATTCGTGGTGGTTTGAGGACCCACCACGTCGGTGATAATATAATCGTCCTCACGATGGTGAGCTCCCCTCAGTAAAAAAGTTGAGCCTCTTATTCTCGCCGAGATATACCATTTTAAGACCAAGGTGAAAACCTCTCAAACCTCCAATTTTTCCAACACCCTTTTGCCACGTGTCGCAGTGTTATTGGTCCATTATTGACATGTTGACCAGAGTTGACTTTCCCATTGACCAAACTTTGACTGGACATATCTTGAGCTCACAGTGTCTGTTTTTCATGTTCTTACAGTCATCGGAAAGCTATCTAAAGGCTCTACTACACTAGAATGGTTTATGGAAGTTTAGGGAAAATTTGACACTAAAATTGATCCCTTGATCACTCCTCCCTATTGAGAAGGCTTTTTATCCACAAAAAGTTGTGTATCAACCCACAAAACATGTTATCTCTTCTTGCATTACAAAAACACATACAAGAACCTGAAATAACATTATAGGTTAATAAAATGCAAATAGTTGGTTATCTAATTACATAACCGATCAGATAATAACACCCAATTAAGCTAGTGTTCAACTAAAACGCTTTCTGACCACATCACACTCTCGCATATATTGTGAACTGTCATACCCCGTAATGCCATCACAAATAAATGACTAGATAATAACACTCATTCTATTATGAAAAGCTAGTGTTCAACTGTCACTTTGTGATACGACCAATTACTTAAATTACAATTTCATAAACACATATCAGTATACAAGACATCTAAACTACCCACAATTAGGCTAGTGCCCATTGTCCATTTGAAACTGTAACAACTGCAAGTATTCACTATCTAGAATAAAATAGACTATCAACGCCCAAAAATAGCTATAGTCAACAATTGAATCCACATGAATCTTCCCGAACACGGTATTGCCATCACAAATAATGAGTCAGATAATAACACCCATCTATAACGGAAGCTAGTGTTCAACTGACACTTTGTGATTATGTTGATTACAACTGAAAATATTCACTATCTAGAATAATTAAACCATCAATGCCCAAAATAGCTATAGTCAAAATATGAATCAACGTGAATATGCAAATATTCTATCCATACACTGAACTGTAAAGGGATAGATTATAAATTGTATGCTTACCCAAATTGGTGAACTGCCATAATCTGCAAAATGATCACCTGGTGCCTTTGCAAACCAGTTTGTTAGTGTAATAAATTTACACCCTAATTGCAACCACATCTGATAGTTACAAAAATCAAATTTTCCCAAATCTATCCATAAATTTGAACAAATGACAACACTATAAAACTGCAAGTTTCAAAATAAACATTTTGATGATGCCCGTATCCCTGCATACTTATGTTGTCGAAATGGAATAACCAACTAAAATGTGAGAAGATGAGCATGAGTATGATGAACCTATCACTCAAATCTTCTCTATGGTTGCTTCCAAATTATTTCAAAGCTAAATATAAACATAGGATCAAATCCCTAAAATATAGCTTTGAAAATGTTTGCGTACTATCACCAGTTATTGCAATGCAAACATAAAGTTGAGGAATGTTTTACCCATCGTATTACTTGAATTTCTCCATTTAGGTGGTTTTACTTCCCCAATACCAGATGAGCATTTACATGAGTTAGATCAACAAATTTTGGTTTGACATTATTTTCCTTTTTAAAAACTTTCCAATGTTGCACTAAAGGAACATACCAACACATCTTAACATCATGACCATTCCTTTTACAATGGGAACAAAATTTAACTTCCTGTTTTTAGGAGTCTTACCCATTTTTTCATTCCCTAAACTCTATCTAGGAGAATGATTCCTTTGTTTAGGAGAGGTAACCTTTTGTCATTTCTCGCTTTACCAGGAGAGATTGGTCTTTAGCACCTGCCTTATCATTCACAAAAGGCATTAACTTCTTTATCATATTTTTCCTCTTCCAACAATATGCTGCAAAATGATTAGTACCTTCACAAAACATGCAAGGAAATGCATACTTTTGTCTACCAAAGCTATATTGTTCAAACTGAAAGATATTTTTATAAGTCTTAGGATTTAATTTCCCCTTAGTGTCATTTTTAGTGTAAGTGGGAGGATGTGGAATTTCATTACCTCATTTACATGTTTTCTTACACCTTTCAAAAGATTCCTCTTGATGGCGGAATCTGTAATTCTAGTGGCGTAGATCATTATTTGTTGGAAACTTTTCTTCCTTCAGCTACTTTGGAACTTTCTCCAATTTCCATTTTCCCACTAGAATATCTCAAACCTACAAAATGATCCTAATCCTCTACCTATATTGGGTTAGCATCACCTTGTCCATTTTTACCAAGGCCCTTTCCGTTAAATCCCATCTTAACCATTAGTTTAGACCCAATTCCCTTAGTGTGTTTTTCAAACTGACCCAAAGGAATATCTGAAACTAAATGAGAGGAAGAATTAAAATGTGAACAACTTATAGTGCATTCTGTCATAGTACCTGCATCTGATTTGGAAGGCATTTCCTTCTTGTGTTCACCTTGTTGCAGCTTTGCCAAGAGGGCATCCTTGGTCCATATTTCTTCCTGCAACTCTTTAACAAAAACCATCAACTTCTTGCTCTCTGCAAGCATCTCATTGACATATTCCTCTTTCTTGGTTATAGAGGATTGTGGCTCATATTTTAACCGCACTATTTCCTCTTCTAAGGAATAGAATTTATCTTTCAGGAAAGAGTTCTCTTCCTGGAGTTGGCACTTTATGGCTTCAAGTTCATCCAGTTGCTCCTGTTTGGATGACTTGCCCATGATTCCATGTTCTGAAAACACAACATGTACTTCCAAAACTACACACTTGCAAAAGAAGATTAACAAGCCCCAAAATGTCTCGCTGCTGAAAAACTGAAATCAATACTGAAACTGAAGCCAAATTTTCAAACATAATTAGAAGCTAATCCGGCAATCTAACTGCTCTAATACCAAAACTTGATCCGAAAATGGGTGTTTGAATCTAACACTTTTAATCGTTTCAAAGGATCATTAAATCTAATCAACTTAAGAGGTCTTAATACTCCAAATTATTGATTAAAAATCTGATTTAGGATTGAATTCAAATTGAAATTAAGTTTGCAATTTTACTCAAAATTTCATTGTTTGATCGAAGCCCCAAAAATCATTGTTTCAGATTTAATTGATTTCCCAATTTTATCAATTATTGATTATAGTTGCATCCATATTCATATTCTGAATTTAAATTACTTGTAAATATCATAAACTAAAAATAAAAATTAGAACACAACACCAGATTGTTTACGGGGTTCGAATTCCTACGTCCCCGGGTTCATGGTGAACCAATCCATTAATAATGTTAAAAAATGTAAATACAATAACCTTTACATTAACCAATAATGAATCAAAAACCTACAAAACTATGTTTCATACCTTCAAGGATGTTAATGGAGCTCAGTCTATGTCCTTCACCTTCCTGATCCACTTGCAGCAGTGTCTCCCTTTGGTTCTACGCCTTCATGTGACTTTAACAAAAATAACTTTGTCAAAAAGCTCCAAATCGGATAAATGATCACTTAATCATGATTGTCTCAAAATTATGAGCAACTTTCATACATAACTCGAGATCTGGAAGTGAGCAGAAGTGCCCCAAAATTGCAATTTTCCAAAATTGCCTCCTTATTCCCTTGACACGGACACAGGCACTTGTTTATTACAAATACAAGTGAGCTTGATTTATATCACTTCCAAGATGGTGGCGAGTTGGTAAGGTAGCTTATTTTTTATATGAGATCATGGGTTCCACTTCGTATGCCGCTTCTGTGGGATTAATCCCACATTTACATGCTAAAATAATGGAGGAGTTTAAATAGTGGAGCGGTTAGATGTCTTATTGGCTTTTGAGCCATTTTGGATATATATATATATATATATATATATATATATATATATATATATATATATATGCTTTGGCCGTGGTAAGTGGGATTTATCTAAGTTTGGCACATGGATATTTACACCTAATAATGCATGGCTATTTATATATATAGCAGATGGGATATATGCGTATAAGTTGGAATTAATGTTGGAGGATGGTTTGATAATTGTGTGGTAATTGGTAATTAATATGGAAATTAATATCAAAGCATTACCTTGAAATTCGACCCAAGTAACATGATGTTGCAAATAATTAAATATGGAAAAGATATAAAGTGACTTGGCAAATATAAACCACTTGTCGATCCCGTCGGTCGAATTCCGATTCGTGATGGTTTGAGGACCCACCACATCGGTGATAATATAATCATCCACATGAGCCTCTTATTCCACATATCTATACCATTTTAAGACTAGCGGTGAAAACCTCTTAAACATCTGATTTTGACAATTCCCTTTTGCCATGTGTTGCATTGTTATTGGTCCATTATTGACATGTTGACCAGAGTTGACTTTCTCGTTGACCAAACTTTGACTGGACATATCTTGAGCTCAGAGTGTCCATTTTTCACGTTCTTACAATCATCTAGGTATACTTCCAAAAAGTCATGTATGAAATATTTAAAAACATTGACCATTATGCATTTTAATACGGTAGATGCATTCTTTAATCCAAATGGTAGCACAATGTACATGAATGAGCCCCATTTTATGTCCAATGTTATTTTTGGTTGATCCTCAGGGGCTATTCTAACTTAATGGTAACCTAAAACCCATCAATGAAGGAATATGTTTGTCTTCATGCAACATTTTTAGTACTTCTTCTATGGATGGGGTGGGGAAGGGGTCATGTTCACGTACTTTATTCGATTCTCTATAGTCAATGCATATCCTTATTTCTCTTTTTTTTTTCTTATTTTGGACCACTAATGGAATTATTCATTCTACATCTTCTGCCAATTTAATGATTCATGCATTGAACATCTTATCTATTTATGTCTTCACTCTTACTTTAAGATTTGGATTAAGTCTGTATGACCTCTTCTTTTGTGGTTTTATGCCTTATTTGATCTAAATTTTATAGTTCCCACTTCTTTTATTCCATGGATTCCTCAAAGTCCTTAGGGAAAATGTCTTGATATTCCTTAAGGAGTTCTATATTTTTAAGATTTCTATCTCATCCCAATAATCTCCTATTTTTGCAAACTTCTCTTCTCCATTTTCTCAAATGTTTTCTTCTCTTATCTTCAAAGGTTTATAGAAATATTTATCCTTATTATGATTAGTTTCTACCACATTGCTTTCTCCTTCACGAATAGTAAATTTCAAGTTTTGTTCACATTCCTCTGCATCTTCTTTTGATTTTTTTCTTGTGGAATAACAATATGCCTATTACTGAATATATATATATATATATATATATATATATATATTAGTGCTCACATATATTTTGTATGGGTTAGTATTAATATAGTGGGTGTGGATACATATATTTTCTAGTAAGCTTGTATTTGGAATATTACAATTATAGATTGTAATATTTAGTGTATGGTTACGTGAGTTGTATTAACAACACACTAACCTTAGAATAAACATGAATGATTAATGGAGTGATTTAGCATGAATGTAGGAGGTGCAATCATATATATTTGTAATACTCTTGAATGATCAATAATGAGACACAATTTTATTGGAAATCTTTGACCAAATAAACATTTGGTATCAGAACTATACAAGTTGTGTGACCCTTTGTGATCTGATAACGGATTTTACCCCCTAGGTACCGTTTTAAATATTTTGGATACTTTAAAAATTTATCAATTTACCTGAGATGTTGTTACTAATTTTCAGAAGTAAATTCTAATTAAATTACTAATTTAAAATGTGGAATTCAAATCAGAAATCAGAAAGCAATCAAGGATTAGATACGACGGTGAAAATTAATAGAGTTTGGCTTACAAGCCTACATATCTTAATTCTCAATAAGAGAATCGATCTATTTAACATTTAATGATTTGTAATAACCCTTCATTAATTACAAATATCACAAAACCTACAAATGGGTTGATACCAAACCTCAATGGAACTTTGCATCATCAAAAAGCGTTTTGAAGTCAATCAAAGCCTTTGCAGTATCTTTGCAATGCAATCTCCCTACAACCGTGTCAAAAAAATACCTAAAAATGGATCATTCTAAGCATTATATGAAAATGGATTACCTAGATGGAATCCTCTTGGAAAAATGAACACTTTTCATTTTTACACTAGGGCCTAATTCTACCTCTAAGTGCTCCAAATGGAGGATTTCCAAAACTGTCATCTTAAGACCTATGGCTCTGCTCAAACCGGAAGGTTCTACCATTCAAATAACACGAGCGCCTTTTATAATTTCACATATCTCAATGGCATGTTAGCGAGGCATATTTTACTTTATGTGAGTAGTGGGGTTTGAATTTCCCCACCGACTCCCTTTTTAATCCACAATCTTCGTGGATCTTGTTTAATAATAACAAATCTGCCCCTTCGCATTTTTAGTGGTTTGTTGTTAACCCCACGTGGCTTCCACATTCCCGTGGATTTAAACCACTCCATAATTCTTTAAAACTTCATGCTTCACTTCATCAATGCCACCTCCTAAGAGGCTTCACTCCATTTTCTACTCGTTGTCCACCATCTACATGGACCTTGAGGGGAACAAACTTCCGTTGTTTGGACGTGTCATTCAAAACATCCACAAAGACCTCCTTGTTATTTGTTAGTTCAGTGGGAATAATATTGTCTTATCCCACATGCATGGGAAATCAAAATGGATAATCCTTTTTTAAGGCTCGGCCTGAAAAGTAATTGTGGTTTGGGCCACATTTGGATTGCCCTTTTTCCAGTGTGCAATTCCCACCGAGTTGTGCTTGGGTTTACCGGTCAAGCCATAGACTCGAGGTGGTTGTGTTTTTAATGGCCACGTATTATGGTGAGCTCGATTTGGTTGTTTGGTGCAATGGTGAATAGCCACAGGTCGAGCTAGTTATCTCCCGAGTCGCGGGTTTCATGTAATGTTGAACACCCACAAGTTAAGCGAGTTGTGCCATGTAAATTGGTTCCACCAAATATTTTAATCCACTCAGCCAACGTGGAAATAGATAAGCTCGTGGCATATAAAATGAGCCCAAACAATATGAAAATAGTATGAACAACTCGGTGGGGAGTTGATCACCCCACCGAGCTATAAAAATAGCTTGTCCGAGCTCAAATGCAACCTGCAATGCACAAATCAACTTTCCAATACAATATGGCACATATAATCAAAAAAATTTGATAATTGGCAATTATAAAATGGGCGGTAAAGGCACCCCTCCTACAAAAAGTGTGTCAAACATGGTGAGGTTCCCTAGCCGGTAAATACCGAGCCCCATCAATTTTTTTCATTCTTGAAAGACTCGAGACCATCAAAACATAAAATTTCAACCTTCCACCTTTTTCCAAATGCCATGTGTCAATGTGTAACTCCCTGTTGACCCATGTTGACCAGTTTTCAAACTTGGACTTTGACTGACCATATCTTGAGTGTATGAGCTTTGTTTTCCATGTTCCACCTATCATCAAAAATCTCTCAAAACACTCTACCACTTGGTCATAGTTTAGGGAGATTTAGGGAACTCCCAAACGTCCCAAAATTTCCTCTATATCACACCTCCCCAATGGGAAAGAATTTTATTCCACCAAAAGTTTACTGTAACTTTTGTCACCCCTATTCTCAATCAAATACTTTGTTGTCACATTAGAAGTACTATTGTAGTGGACTCTCTAGTATGTTGTACTACATTCTTCTCACTTCGACAACTTGGTCCTAATCCTGGCTCTATGGGTTATGGTCCCACCATGCTTCTTCCTTTGTCTTGATTGCCACATCTGCCCTCTAGGGGTCTTACACTTCGACAATTCTGATGCTTGTACTACCACATTTTCCTACTAAGGTCTTACTCTTCGGCAACACATGAAGAATATACTGCTACATATTCCCTCTAGGGTCTTACACTTCAACAACATATAATATGTATGGAAGTAGATATTGTCACATCTTCCCTATAGGGTCATACACTTCGACAACATCCAAAGACATGTACTGCTACATTTGCCTCTTCAAGATGGCTTACACTTCAACAATACTTAAACATCACCACATCTTCCCTCTAGGGGTCTTACACTTCGAAGATGTCACATCCATGATGATCAGCTACCATTCTGCTACATGGCCTCAACCTCTACACGGAATGGCAATATGAGCTGATCTCCCACGAGCTTAATAATGGTGACTTCAACCCGTCGGCACAGCTATTTCCTCTATACACAGTAAAAATCCTCCTATTGAGGTCGACCATTGGGTACCACTTTGTTGCACTTCCATGTTTCCTCTACGCAAAGTGACTATATGACTTGATGTAAAATGCCAACAATGATCAGATACCATTTTTTTGCATGGCCTCAACCTCTACTGCAGAATCATTATCTAAGCTGATGCTAGTGAGCTCAATTGTCTCCAAAAGCACAAATGGTTAAAAAATCTCCAAGCTTATAAATATGAGTTAAATCTTGTATCCAAGTTATAACAGCACTCAAAAGCTAATTAGGAGATATAATTGGAGTATTAATCAAAATTTCCCCAGTAAGAAAATATATTGAGCATGGTAAACATGTCTCTCAACTTTTCTAATGAACTTTCATCTGTAGGTATTACCTAATCGATGGTTGAATTTCCAACTGGTGGTGGGTTAGGAACTTCCTTTACCTTTGCAACATGTTTGTATTCCATCTTAACTTTACCATTCCTTTGATGGTGTGATGGATGAAGTTTCTAAAAATTGTCCACCCGATGTCCACTCATATGACAATGAGTGCAAAATTTCCTCTTGTCCTTCTTCTAGGATGAGGAAACGTCATTGTCATTTCTCACTTCTAAACGATGAGATTGGTATTTTCCATTTTCTTGTTCTTAATGAACAACATAAAATTCTTCATCAATTTCCTTTTCTTCCAGAGAACTAGCAACAAAATGGTTATGCAATCCACAAAAAGTACAGGGAAATCATTCCACATTTTCTAAAAATCATAGCCATACTTCTTCAATCAAACATTGGATTAAAAGTCTTACAACATTCATGGTTCTTATGGCTAGAAAATGGAGGTGGAATCTCAATACCTCTATGCTAACTTTTCTTACCACATCCTTCCTGTGACGACAAAGCACTTAATTCATGCACTTGACTAGTGGGGTATTCACTTGGTCTTTGGAAGTTTGTCTTCCATTGGCGTGCTTGGAGAATTCTCCAATATCCATTCCCACACTAGGAAAACCCAAACCTACAAAATGAGGATGATCCTCAACTGTATTGGGTTAGAAATTCCTTGTCTATATTTTCAAATAACTCTTCTCACAAAAACACATCTTATATAACAATTTAGATCTAATGCCTCTAGTATGCTTTTCAAATGAACCAAAGACATCATCACCTAAATCTAAATCGAATGGGAGGAAGAAGAAGATTCCCATGGTGAAAAACATACAATGTAATTTTTCATGGTCTCTACATATAAAGTAGCAGGAAATTCCTTCTTTTGATTATTTCACCAATAAGTTTTACACTTTCTAGGATGAACAGATAGAAGGTAAATGGTTAAGGAGGAATACCTATCAAGTAAAGGTGGAAGGTAGATTGTGCGTGTTGTTGATGTTATCCAAGATGATCATAGAGAACTCCTTTTTTCTCGGGAAGGAATGCGTGTAAATGCAAAGGAAGACCACCGAAAGAGTATTAAATAGCACCGATGCAGAGGACTACCTAACGTATGAAGGATCTAGGAAGCGTGGTGCTTCCTGCAGAGGTTGTCAATTCACTAGTTAATAACAATTTAATATGAATAAGTGACTGAAATAAATAGGTCCTATTGCAATGTAATGATTTAAGTTTCTCATACACACAATATACTAGATTTAATGCCAAATATCAAAATATAACACTAAATCTAATTAGAACCAAGGTTCATTCAGTCGACATGTCTATTAGAGGTCTAGTAAAGGTCTACGGTTGATTGGGTGAGGTCCAGGGCTGGTTTTGGGTGAGTGGGAAACTTGTTGGTTTGAGGATATTAAAATAACATAGAGACCGGTATCGATCGGATGACTAATGTCGGTATGGGGATGAAACCAACGGTGGTCAGGGAACCGACGTCGGTAAGGGAAATAGGTAGTAAACTATTAAAATGGGTTTTTTAGGCTCTCTGTGATTGCACAGAGAGTGAGGGTAGTGTGATTTGGGTCGTAATATGGCTAAGAAGACTGGGAATACTAAGAAGGAGGTTAAGAAGGGTGAAAAGGCTTATGGTGGTTGAATAGTGGGTTGGTGGGAAGAAGGTGATATATGGGTAACAGAAGAAATGAAATACTAAAAGAAGTAAGAGATCTACAATGGAATAAGCACAAATGATTAAAATCACAGTACTTACTTGGTATTTTGTAGATCCTATGAGTGGAGATGGTTGATGGTTGATCGGAGAAGAGATGCTTGAGTCCAATGCCGTGGTAGTACAACCTGTTTACTCCTGTGAGTATTCCAATACTCTGAAAGGAGAACCGATTGCTTGTCTTGCATTGTGGTTGTGTGTGTTTGTCATCTAGATGCAGGAAGGCTTGAAGATTCGATCTTGATTGCAATAGAATTGCAATAACTGAATGACCAACCTTTTACTTGGTATTTGGTAGATCCTATGAGTGAAGATGGTTTATGGTTGATCGAGAAGAGATGCTTGAGTCCAATGCCATGGTAGTCAACCTGTTTACTCTGTGAGTATTCCAATACTCAAAGGAGAACTGATTGCTTGTCTTGCATTGCACTGTGGTTGTGTGTGTTTATCATCTAGATGCAGGAAGGCTTGAAGATTTGAGCTTGATTGCAATAGAACTCCAATAACTGAATGACCAACCCGGTGAAGAGTTGTAAAATTGTATATAAAGGAACCAATGGTGGTTAGGTGACCGACGTCGATCTTCCCATATTTGGTGTGCTTTCTAAGTTGATTCTGCTTACGGAAGTGGAGTTCTTGTTAGCAAAGATCGGAAGATCATAAAAGAAGTCCAGTTAGGTTTAGGAAGAATTCTTAGTTAGTTAGGTCAAGTGGTGACTCAACACTAGGAGTGATGACTTGGTCACTGTGAGTTAAATGCCCCTAGAATGGGTCCAGGTGAGGTGTACTGATGAGGTAGATGTGTGAGGGTTAAATTAACTTAATTAAATTAATTAATAATGTGAGGAGGAATATTAATTCAATTTGTAAGTAATAAAATTAATATCAATGTGGGGCTAAGGATTGTGGCTAGGTAAATGTGTTATGTTAATTAATCAAGGGAACCAGGGGAGTGGAACCTAAATTTGGTTTCTACGTTGATCACCACACTATAAACTAATCAAGAGCTCATCCTTTGATGCTAGCTCCTTTTTCAACTAATCAACTTGCTCTTCGAGGGAGTAGAGCTTGCATCGCAGGAACACATTTTCCTCTTGGATTTTCTTGTTGATGCTCTCGATCTCTTTTAGTCTTTCCTCTTCAATGTTTTCCCCATGATTACCTACAAACCAACTATCTTCCAAAATACTACAAAACTACCGAGTAAGAAGATCAAGCCAAATAGTCTGCACTTATGGGATTAGCAAATCACAAATTGGTATACAAATACAACTGAAGCAATCATGAAACCATCTCTGATACCAACTAATCTGAAAATAATTTTTACCCCCTAGGTACCATTTTAAATATTTCAGATACTTAAAAATTATCAATTTACCCAAGATGTCGTTATTGATTTTAAGAATTAAATTACTGATTTAAAATGCGGAATTAAAATCAGAAATCAGAATGCAATCAAGGATTAAATACGACACCAAAAATTGATAATGGAGTTTGGCATACAAGCCTATGTCTCTAGATTCTCAACAAGAGAATCGATCTATTTAACATCCAATGAAGTACAATAACCCTTCAATAATGAAAAATAGATCACAAAACCTATAAATGGGTTGATACCAAACCTCATGGAACTCTGTAATCACCAAAAAAATTCTAAAGTCAATCTAAAGCCTCTAGAGTATATTTGCAAAGATATCTCCCTGCAATCGTGTTTAAAATCACCTACGAGATGGATAATTCTAAGAATTACTTGAAAATGGATTACCTAGTTGGATTCCTCTTGGAAAAATGAACACTTTTCTTTTTTACACTAGGGCCTAATTTTGCCTCTAAGTGCTCCAAATGGAGGATTTCCAAAACTACCATCTTAAGACCTATGGCTTTGCTCTGGATAGAAGGTTCTACCATTCAAATAACACAAGCTCCTTTTATAATTTTACCAAGCTCAATGGCATGTTGGCAGGGCATGTTTGATTTTACGTGAGTGGTGGGGTTTGAATCTCCCCACTGAATTCCCTTTTTAATCCACAATCTTTATGGATCTTATTTAATAGCACTTTGAGAAGGCTAACACATTTTCCCCTTCACATTTTTAACGCTTTGTTTTTAATCGCATGTGGCTACCACATTCTGTGGATTTCAACCACTTCACATTTCTTTAAAACTCCATGCTTCACTTTATCAATGCCATCTCCTACGTGGCTTCACTCCATTTTTGATCACCGCCCACCATCTATGTGGACCTTTATGGGAAAAAACTTCCATTGTTTGGATGTGTCATCCAAAATATCAACGCATACCTCCTTGTTATCTATTGGTTTGGTGGGAAAACTATTTTCTTGTACCACATATGTGGACAATCAAAATGGAGAAGCCTTTTTTAAGGCTCGTATAGCAACCATGGCTTGGGCCATGTTTGGATTGACATTTTTTCAGTTGTGCAATTCCCACCGATTTGTGCTTGGGTTTACCGGTCGAGCCATAGACCGAGGTGGATGTGTGTTCAATGGCCATGTATCGTGGCAAGATCGCATTGGTTTTTGGTGCAATGTTGATAGCCACGGGGCCGAGCCGGCTATCTCCCGAGTCGCGGGTTCCATCTAATGTTGAACACTCATGAATTGACTGAGCTATTTCATGTCCTTCACCAAGCCATGTAAATCAGTTCCACCAAATAGTTTAATCCATTCAACCAACGTGGAAATAGATAAGGTCGTGGCATATAAAATGAGCCCAAACAATATGGAAATAGTATGACCAACTCGGTGGGGAGTTGATCACCACGCCGAGCCATCAAAATAGCTCGCCCAAGCTCGATTGCAACCCTGCAATGCACAAATCAACTCTCCAATACAATATGGCATATATAATTGAAAAATTCAATAATTGGCAATTATAAATAGGTGGAAAAGGCACCCCTCCTACAAAAGAGTGTGTCGAACTCGGTGAGGTTCATTGCCAATAAATAGTGGGTCCCATCAATTTTTTTCATTCGTCGAAGACCGCAGGTGATCAAAACATGAATTTTCAACCTTCCACCTTCTTTTAAATGTCCCGTGTCAACATGTAACTCACTGTTAATCGGTTTTCAAACCTGGACTTTGACTGACCATATCTTGAGCATATGAGCTTCGTTTTCCACAATCTACCTATTTTCGGAAAGCTCTCAAAACTCTCTACCACTTGGTCATAGTTTAGGTAGATTTAGGGAACACACAAAGGTTCCCAAATGTCATCCGGATCACTTTGAAATGAGTTACATCAATGCAAATTAGAGTCTTGTGAATTTATACAAGAATGTAGATTGGAGGTGTGAAGAGAGGTTTCTAGAATTAGAAATTATAGAGAACTACACAAGATAGTAGATAAAAATAATGATTTTTGTGTGTATATGTTGAATACAAATCATTGGTCATATTTATAATGTGGTCGTGTTGTCAAAATAGCACCCGTACTATTTTGAAAACTTATTTTAAGTTAAGGACTTAAGCAGATTTTCTTTGGAAATTCACGAAACAATAGAACTCAGTATTTAGTGAAATATAGAAGTGTGGTGTTCTACGGGTTCACCTAACTTGCGGAACAAAGGAACAATGACTCCACACTTAAGCAGCTCTAGAAAACCAAATTCTGTAAAAAAAAAAAAAGGAAATTAGTGCTCTACGGGTCCATAAAATATAGCTCTTCACGGGTTTGCAAGGCTCTGCATTAGAAAGAAAAGGACCACAGATTTATACTCCACTGAACAAAGAAAAAGGCTGCGAGAGGACACGATAAAGGTTGTGGAGATCAAGTAAGATGTGGAATATTCAAGAAGAAGACTCATGGTGCAATGGAGGGTGTGTGAGGTAAAAGACTCAGTAGAACATTTAGATGATGTGGAAAGCCACTAAGAACCATGAACATCAATGAGAAATATGTGGATATAGGTAAATACATCAGATGCAATAGATCATATTCTGGATACATCATTAAGTTTTGATAGATAAAATTCAGGTTGTGGATCATCAGAGAAGAAAGGCCAAGGAGGACACGAAAAAGGTGGTAGGACACTAGATTCGCAAACTACGAAAAAGTTGCTTTGATTTGAACCAAGCGCTCAACTACTCCAACAACTAGAATTTAATTTTGAACGGCATCATCCTCCTACACTTTGGTGATCTAATGACGTGTGATTGAAAGGAATTTGAGTGCCCATACTTGCTCTGCCGTAATCAATGATGATTGGTCTTGAAGGTTTGTGAGTTAGTTTGAATCATTTCTTGAAGGATGTGATCGATACTCTCCCATTTATCCCTTATTTCTTTATAAATGTAAGTGCATTGGCACAAAATATCGGTCAATTCTACTAAGTCCGATAGTTCTACCCTTTTGAGCTTGAAGCTTGTGTTCGCGGCCAATCTATAATATTCTAGTGGAATTTTCATGCACCTTTTCTTTGTGAGGTTGTAAATGGATGAGTTTGTGATATTATATATGCAAGTGTGGTTCTTTTCCTTTGAACGCTTTAACGTTTATTTTTAATCTTTCAATCCTCTTGCATATATAATAGACATTGGTTTCAATTTAAAATGCGTCTAGGAGAAATGGGGGCAATTTTTTTATTTTATACAATATTTTGATTCGACTATGGACAACACATTTTTGACAATAAACGATACAACAAAACTTTGACTACACAAATACTTATTTAGAGGATAATGAAACTAACCCCTGACAAGATCAACAATGATGACTTTTGACTCTTTGTTATTTACTATATTAACAATATACACAATTTTGATGACTAACAAAATCCAATTAAATATTGGATTTACACGACTCTTGACACCACATGTCAATTTTTATTTTTTAAATCAACAAAAATACCCTATTTTAATGACCACACACTTTGTCATATAATGACCTTTCCTAGAGGCACGCTATTGACTAAA
This sequence comes from Taxus wallichiana var. yunnanensis, assembly GCA_018340775.1. NCBI lineage: Eukaryota > Viridiplantae > Streptophyta > Pinopsida > Cupressales > Taxaceae > Taxus > Taxus wallichiana. The sequence continues at coordinate 828,996,246 of CM031238.1, forward strand.
CATCTTTATTTGGAAAAAAACTAATATTAATAGATATAAAAATAACTAAATCTTATATAGCCTTTAGCTATTACTTCATGTAAAGGATATATTTACTAATAAAACAATTAATTGACTAAATACTTAAAACAAAAACTTATTTAACCACATTAATTCACAACACAAGTGATAGTTAGATAAAAGACAATGGAAAGTGGTAATTAGAACATGTTGATCATGCATGCGGATCTGCAGACTCACGATTCCCAAAAGAAGAATTGTATGAAAAACATGTTTGGACATCCTTTTCTAGATCGAGCACAAGAAAAAGATGAGTAGATAAGTTTGGATTGAGATTGGGGCTTGCAAACACGATGGAGTGGATATCCAAGCACATAAGTGGCTATGAATGATGTAAAAAAAAAAAATAATATATCATGCACTAAGCAATTAATGAACTTGTTTTGGAGTGTGATCTTAGATTTGAATCCTTGTAATTTGGCTTAAATTATCGTCAATGCAATCTCGCCCCTACTACACATGGGATGGAACTACGTAATGATCCTTCTAACACACACTTGGAATATTAAAAATGATATGACGATGATGTTCTAAGTTAATGGATCTGCGTATATCTACTTTAAGCTTCATGAGGAAATGACGTTGGTGGCGGAAAATGACATGTAGTCACTTGAAGTTGAACCCTTGTTGAAACTCAAAAGGATCGACACCTCGGTGAAACATGGAAAGACCTCTAAAGTGTGGGACAATTGTGCCTTTTAATGTCGAGTCTTCATAGAAGGCCAACTTCTTTCTATCCTAGCTCACTACAAAACTAACTAGCCATTACTACAAGATCTTGCCACCTAAACTTGTCCTAAGAATTCCAAAGGACAAGAGTTGAGAGAGAGAGAAATGATAAAATAAAGAAAGGTGATGCACCAAACTAGAACATGGTATAATTCTGGCTCCAAAGACACACATATAACATTGTATGTGAATCTATAAATAAATGCACACAGAGCTCTATGAGAAGCGACATGATAAGACAAATCATCAATGAAAGTAACAACATACAATGAACTATTTAGGGAAGGAACTTCTAAAGGTCCTCTAACATCATTGTGAACAAGTTCAAGAGGTTCAAAGGAGTTTTCTTCATGATGGATATGAAAGGGGTTTGCAAATTTCTTACCACATAAGCACCCTTCACAAGTTTCCCGGGCATGAGAGATAGGAGGTAGACCAATAACTAAGTTAAGACGAGACATATCATACATGCTCCTAAAGTTAACATGACCTAATCTTTCATGCCATAACTATAAATCATTCTTATTTTGAGTAGAAAGACATGAAGTAGATGCAAAACCTTTAAATACATATAAACCATTCTTTTGTATGCCTTCAACAATAGTAACATCTAACTCATTTTTAATAAACCATTTATCCTTTAGTAAAATTACACTATAGTTTTTTTGAGTTAGTTGTGAACATGAAAGCAAATTCATTTTTAGTTTAGGAACACACAAAACATCATTTATAAAACCATTGAAAACTTTATCTTTTCCTTGACTTTGAACATCGAGAATGGAATGATCACCAAGATAGATTTGATCATTACATTCTCTAATATCAATTAGAATATCATATCTATAAGTCATGTGCCTAGATGCACCACTATCTAATATCCATTCGTTTTCTTTGGCAATAATTGACTAATGCAACATATAAAGCAACTACATTTGGTTTTTTATTGTTCTTTTGATTTTTGTTTTGATTTTGATTTGGTTTATTCCCTTTTTATTTTTAAAATTTGGCTTTTTTTGTTTACCCTACAGTCTTCCTTTTTGTGTCCAAATTTCCCACAATTGTGACATTTCCCATCAAAACTGACTTTTAGGTGATTATTCCCTTATTTTTATCTTTACTAGGGGTTTTAAAATTTGATTTGAATTTCTAATTCTTGTTAAACCTAGAAAAGTTATTCTTAGGATTTTGAGCGAGAAGTTCCTAAGTGGAATTCTCCTTTGAATCAAATTTCAACATGACTTGTTCTTCCTAAATTAGGAGAGCACTAAGAGTAGATAAGTCTGGAATATCTTGTTCAGTTTGATATTTTGAATTTAAAATGGAAATGAAGTTCTAAACCTTTCATGGATGTTCATTTGAATAATAAAATATAATAGTTTGTCATGAATCAAATCACAGTTACATCCATCTAATTGAGATTTAATATTTTTAATTTTTTCTAGAAAATTAACCACTTTTTCGTCTCCCTTCATGGGAGTTGTCATTAGTTTGAGAATCAATTTAATAAATTTTGAAAGGCGCGTACTTTTGTGCATTGATTCTTATTATTTCCAAGCTTCACTCGGACTTTCCTAGTTTCCAATGTTCGTGAAAGTCATCTTACACGCCTTCAATTGTTGTTATCCATATTTCACCCCGTGCCAAATATTGGATCAGTCATGACCCCACATAAAAGGAGCCTAAGAAAAATCATTCAAATCCTACAAATTGGTCACAGAAGGACTCAACCATGGAGTGGCGGAGGCCGAGAGAGACTGATGGACCCTGTGCAAAGAAAATGACTATGTTGGGCCATTTCCACGTCTTAAATCCGTTCTCCAAGTTACAGTAGACTAAACTATGAGATAGCGAGGTCGGGACAAGAAGGGAGATGCAGAGAAACTAGAAATAAAAAGGGAAGAAACGGCAAAGATCCAAAGTCCTCGGGCTCAAAACGGTTCAGAAAAATCCCAAAAATGACTAAGTATGGAGGAGGCAGCGGAAGGAGCCACGTGTCTTAACGGCGCTTCTCCAAAGGTGAATCCAAAAGGGGCCCAAACTTGCGCCAAGCTTCCACGCATCCAAAACCCCAAAGAAATTGTGGGGCGTTGAAAAGTCTTCAACTAAAAGGAAGTGTCAGGTGTCAGCTTGGCACAAAACTAGAAAGGAAGTCCAGGGCGAGACTCCAACTTGCGACCCTCCACGTAGCAAATGGTCAAACATAGTCAAAAGGTGGGCTTCAAAATTGGCTAAGTATAAAAGTGTAAGCGGAGAATGCCAAGTGTCAACATGGCACATCTCCAAGAGTTGGTCTCAAGGTGGAGACCCAAATGAGCGTGAGCTCACCACGTAGCCCAAAGTCTAAAAGTAAGAGGGACCATTGAAAATTCCACAGATCAGCAGAGGCTAACAAGTGTTAACTCGACACTCCTCCAGGAAAAATTTGGGCCGGGTTTTCAAGCAAGCGTGGTGCCTCCACGTGTTATATCAAAAGGGGCATAATCGGTTAAATAGTCAATGCATGAGCCAGGTAGGTGAAGGCTACCAAGTGTCTTAATGGTGTTGATTCAAAGATTGAATAAAGAAAAGGTTTCCAAACGAGCGCCAGACTGCTGCGTGTCCCAGGGGAAAAGCAGGCCATCGGGGGAAAAGTTGGTTCTTTTCCCCTTGTTGTTTCAAAAGGGGTAAAAGTTACAAATGGCCCGTAACTCCGCCAAAGGAAAATTCAGCGTTTGAGCCCGAGTCAAAGCCAAAGCGAGTCGGAGGAAAAAGTGAAAATTTTCCTTTCGTTCAAAAGGCACAAAGATAAAGATGGAAGTGCATTCCCAACCAACCAAAAGGAGCCACGTGTCCAGGCAGAGCTTCGGGGCTGCGGGAGTTTTTGAGTTTTGCATTTTTACACAATAGGGCAAAAGATAAATTGCGAGACCCATAATCCTATTTTTGCTCTCTTGGCCGCCACGTGTCCCATATCAAAAGGGGGACCCATTTTTCAAATTTTTTTCCCGCCCATCTGTACATGACTCCGATACAAACTTTGAAGGGGCATATCTTTTGACTTAGGGCTTGAAATATTGTGAATCTGACACCGTTGGAAAGATCTCGGCCTCGCCCACACCATGGAGGCCTGAAACTTTAATTTTGAGGAGGTTAGGTGAAGTAAAATGGAGGAAACGTCTTTGGGATTTCAATGCAAGATCTTCTTACCTCAACAACCGATCAGATTTGATTTGTTTCGTTGTTTCCTCTTCCTTCAAGGTGTCGAACCAAGGATTGATGTAGTAAAGACAGATCTGGGGAAGATTTCATCAGAAGCATTAATGACAGAGTGGTTGAGCTTTGACTCCGAATTTCTCGCTTCTCTCGCTCTTTCTTCTCTCGATCGAATCTATAAATACGGGAGCAAGATTCATTATAAAGGGTTATACATTCTTCGCTTTTGTGGGCTCCCTTCTCCTTCTAGAAAAGGGATTTGTGGGGTTTAGGCCTTCCGTTAAACTTTTGATACATTTTTCCTTTTGGCTATCTTGTTTTTAAGTTTTACACCCTTAAATAATAATAAAAACATTATATTATACCACCAAGCACATCATAAATTCTAAGTTTAATTTATATGAGGACATGTGGCACTCCCACAAGCCACTTGGTGACAACATAGAGAGAGAGGGGAATGCCTATTAAGATAGGGCCCTCTCTCTCTATATGGCTAGCTGAACTAGAACTATCTAGAGGCACGTTAGAACTGTTGATGATTATCTTTGCAGATGAACCACCAAAGTTGTGGGAAATCTCAGGGATGTGGGACTTGATCCCTAAGATAACCTCCAGGTTTTATAGAAGTTGGATCTTCTCTGATTTGGATTGAGATAAGGGTTAGAGAGAAAACGAAACAATATGTAAATCCTATCTAAGGCGATGCGTCGAATCTTTACTAAAATAGCACAAAGATCGTTATTGAAATAACTACTAGATCAGTTGAAGAGCATCGAGCATGATCAACTATTTTGAAGATATTTTAGACCATCAAAGGTGAGATGAAACTAAAACATAATCATGTGCACAATGAACAAATTTATGTAAAATATCTAAGGGCATGCAACATGATAAATATTTAAACATTCATCAAGAATGAATTAAAAGAAAACATGAAGAAACAAAGGACACAAAATATTGCAAACTTTCAGTGCATAGAGAAAGAACTCTTATTTATAGATAAAAACAGTGCATAAGGACAGGATGGCATGGATTACAATATTTCCTTACAATAGAGCCTTACTAAGGCCAATGAACACAATGGACTGAACCTAAAATCTTCTCCTCTGGAGAGTCATCAAACTTGATTTTTGTCCCTTCTTGCTGCACAATAACATTATCTTATAGACCCCTACGGATCTTTCTTCAATGTGCCTCCATTCAAGAATTCCATCGTCCACATTTAGTTTCTACCTATGCATCTTCGACCTTGGCGAAAATCTCAACTACATGTTTTGGGACCCGAGATTGCATTCAATTCACCGAACCTTAAGTCCTCTGCTTCTTTAGTTGGTCCTTTCAATGGTGGTAGCTGCCTTGTATGACATGTGGATACCTTGCATAGTTTTGGGGCCTCTCCTTTTCTCTCTCTTTTTGAAGTTGCGCCTGGGTGACACGTGGAGGCTTGTGCGCTCTTCTCCTTTATCTTGACTTTTCAGCCCACTTGGGCTACCTTGCTGCACTTTATCCATGTGGTCGATTCTCATTTCTTGAAGGCTCTCGATTCTTTGTGCTTTCTCAAAATGTACCGAAGGGACACGTGGATACCCTCCGCATCTAGTTCCATACTTAGGAAAAATTGAGTCCCACAAAATACAAAATAACACTAAAAGGAAAAAGGGGCCAAGGTGATAAAAGATAACAGAAATGGAAGAGCCCTAAAATAATGTAGAAATCATTCTACAGTTATGGCGACTCACCAAGGGACTCCATGCCAGTCATGGAAGAATATGGCAATCCTTCCCGCCATAAAATTTCAAAATGTGGCTCAAAGAGATGCCACTTAGAGTTGTTTTAAAGCAACTTGGTACCTGACCCATTTGGCCTCTGTCGCCGTAAGTTCATCGTTGCAAAGCTTTGAAAGGCTCTATCTAGCTTAATTATCTCCTTATGAGAGAATGTTTGGAGATTCTACATGATCGCGTCTGATCGAACTCCGGTTTACAATTGGGGTCAAAATGGCCTCCACCTCAGTGACACTAGAGTCATCCTTTAAAGAATGAAAGAAAATATTATATTATTTCTTGGCCATCGGTAGTTGTTTGTCTGGTCCTCCGATAGGACGATGGATTCATTGGGAAAGGGAGAGGGAAGACTTGTTGAACTAGTTCCTCTATGCGTTGCTTCTTCTCTTTAATCCCTAGTTGGAGCTAGATCAAGAGATTATAGCACTTCATATTTGCCTTGTTACAACTCATAATCTCACTGATCTTTGTTGCAACCATGTGCCTATCTATAATGCCAGCCCCTTATAAGGTGGAGTCTGAAGAGTCATATAGTTTCGAACCAAAGATCTATGATTCGGGGACATTAGTGAATATGGCGTAGGCGATGGTGGAGCCCAAGTTCCACGTTGGCACATAGGATTTGTGCATTACATATGAATCTGAATGTGGGCCCTAGGTCTATTGCCATGGTGTCGATTCCCTTACAAGGCATGAAGTGTATAATCCCTGCACCAACGTGAAAATCCCCTCTTTCTAGGGTTGTTGAGCTAGCTTCTGGGTCAAATCCTTAACCACTTCTTCATTGTCTTGTACTTCATGTGCAAGCTACCTTTCTCTAATTCTGAGACATGTAGCTTCACTTGAAGCATAGTAAGCTCTGCTTTCTTGGAATCGATCTCCTATTGAATGAGCCTTTTCTCCTAATCAAGTGAATCGCCCACGGTTTTGGATGTTGCTAGCTCACTTCTAATCTCTTGGTCTTTACTTGGGAAGCTGCAAGAGCTTCTTGTGACACTTCCTCTTTTAACTCCTTATAGAGTTGTTCTATTTCCTTGCCTTTTCCTTTGATTTCGGCATTCAACCGTGCCACGGTATTTTGCATCTGTATGAGGTTAGCCTCTGTTTTCTTGACTTTTATTGAGTTCGAGATAGTCCATGGTGACAATGGTAACTATTTCTCTCATTAGTTCGACCTTATCCTGAGGCTGGAACTGAGTAAGGTCCACCGCAACAACACTAATGGAATAATCATCAGGTTGCATTTTCTCAGCGAGCTTGGAGACATTGGGGACCATCTGGGCTGATGGTTAGAGAGCTTTGTTGATGGTCATACAATGACCGCATCTTCCTCTCAACTCCCGTTGCCATCTCCTTTTTCTTCTTCTTCTCCCTCCTTTTATCTCAAGTTGTTTTGGTCGTCTCTAATTGATTCAAAAACTCTGAGGAGGAAGGGATTATCCCACCTGCAAATGGGAATCTTGGTGGCAGGTAGTAGGATTATAACTAGTTGTGGGGGATGAGAAGTCACGAGAGCTAAAGAAGGGCCCGTCAAAACTTGGGGAGAGAATGTGGGAATGGTGGTGGGTGGCGGAGGTAGGAAAGGGGATCTAGGGGGAGGAAGAGAGTAGGTTGGGGTAGCCAAAATGGGAGCAACCCCGGTTGGGGAATTAGAAGGAGGAGGGGAAAGAGATGGAAGAACGAGAAGATGTGAAGGGGTGGAGGAAGAAGAGACCTCAATCGACCTCAAATTCTTCTTGGAGGGCTCTGGGGGCTGGTGCCTTCACCGACGGTCACAAAGGGTGAGACTCGATGGTTGTGCCAAGGTGAGCCCTGGGCCGGGTTTGGCAATCGGTTGTGTTATTGTTTCTAAACCTCGAGGGCTTGGTGTCATCTCAGAACCATGGACATGTAGCTCGAGGGATCCTATCGAGGAATGGAGGGAGGGGGTCGTGGTGGCACTTACTATGTAGAGTGGTCAAGGGACTCCACCGTATTTTGCATGAGCTTCTCTATAGAGACCTCCATTGCCTCCTCATTATCCAAATCGACCGTGTTCGGCGTCTAGAATTCGTCCCACTACTCATCGATGGGCACGGCCTCAAAATTGAGGGTAATCTACCTGATTTCCTGCCTATATTTCCAATAGGATTCTATTTTCTATGTGCTCCATTCCTTATTACATAGGGCCACCTCAAGCCCCTTTTCATTGTTATGGTGGGATCATACTTGTAAAAACTAGATAAAGTGACTCTCATAGAGGAGTTGGTATGTAGCTCAATTCGACAAAAATATTAGGAGTATTTTCCTGGGGAGACCTCCTATCTTAAAAAAACTTCCTCAGCTCGTGCTTGCGGAGTCTCGAAACTTTGTTTCAAGACAGTGGTGGCCATCCACTCATCTAGGTCATACCTCTGTATCGCAAATCGGGGAAAAATAGTAGTAAAGCTATCTTTTACGTGAGTATAAGTTATGCCTTGCGTTTAATTACAGTAACTCCTCCCCTATGCAAGGGGAGGTCGAACAATGCTTTCTTTTTTACCGTCAGATCCACACTTTGTGTCAAGGAGCACCAACTTCGTAGTTACCTCAAACCCATCACTCGTGATGTGAGGATCCTTAGAAGCATGAAGGATTCCTCATGGAATCCATGCAATCTGGATCATTGAATGCGTTTCCCTAAATAAATAGTCGCAAGGATGTTGGGGGTATGTAAGGATGGCCTGGGCCCAGAATCATTCATTCTATTATCGACCCCTTTCGGGTCAAATTCATATAGAAGAGGTGCAAAAAAATGGTTAGCGAACTCACATGTGTCTCGAGGAGTGGGACAACGCATGAGTCCATGCGGACACTAGGATGACCTTTTGAGGGTTCACCTATGCGTCCCATAGTTCTAAGGTCATATATTGGCTAAAGAACCGGGCATTACGAGACAAAATAAAGGTGGAACAAAAAGGAAGAGTACCTAAAAGTGGAGTTATCGAGAAATAGGCCAGCTTCTCACAAATATTTCATGTTATGGCCTCAGAGAAGTCAAACCAATATGATATGTCCTTCTTCACTTATCTCATCCTGAAAAGGGTTGTCGTTTTCTATTCATAGAAATTTATGTCCAATTCTTGGCCAAAAATAAATGCCAACATGGAGCAGGCATCCTGAGAATCCGACATGAACATTTTTAGCAAGATTGGGAATCTCGGTGCTCCAAAATGTTTGAATCTGATTTCCTCAACTCCCTATTGATGAATGCGGCTTTATTCTAGCATTGAGCCTAGATGCCTTGGATTTTGGCCATGTCGTAAAAACTGGCCAATTCTTCATAGGCGGGGCCAACATATCCCTGATGGCCTATGGTGTAATCACCACCTACATGTTTTTACCCTTGATGGTGTTGAAATCAGGGTTGAAACAATGTGCACACATTTTCACGAGCTCTGAATATGGGTGCACGAGAGGCACCATGTATTGGGTGAGTGTGGAGGTCCAAATTTTGGAACCAAAAGACTTAGAATCCCCCAAATTTAGGAATTTTGTGTGGCAGCCTCTCTCGAGCCTTGATTTCTTGTTGAGGATGAGATTGATGACCCCATCTGCATGAAATCTGTGACCACGTAGTGTCGCTGAATTGTGTTCCTTTTTAGGTGTTGGTAGTAAAATTTGACTTGTATACAAGCAACAATCGGGGGACATCAGTCCATTCTCTTTATGGGAGAGGTCCCCTTATTTAACACACAACAAATAAGCAAATCTACTTATTTACAAATGTACAAACTATCAATATTTCAATGATGATTTTGATGCTTTATATGTCTTCATCTCATAAAATTTTCAATACATAAGAGAAAAAGTAGAAGAATTAATAATCAGAAAATGAAGAAAACAACACTTTCAGACATATAGGTTGCATAATGATATCCTACTTATACATGCAAGAGTGACAAGATTAAAATTATATGTGCCCGAATACGGTTTATATAGGCAATGAGACACAAATTTATAAGCACAACATCAATTGAAGGACACAAAGTTCTATTCGAGATATATATAAATTTACATGGATTAGATAGAAAGCAGAAATAGGTAGAACACAAGAAAAGATAGAACTTCTTTTGTATTGATTGTTGATTCACTACTCTTACATCAAAAACATTAAAATCCAACAACTTCAAATGACAATAGGAACCCTTTAATAGCCTCATGGGTGGTTACAAAAGATTCTTGTAAATTTCCCTTCTTGTAATCAAAGGATTAATATCTAATTAAGCATTATAACATCAAATTATCTTTTACTTCCATATTATATGACTAGAAAGAAAATAGCCACCTTAATTAGATACTCTGATTAAAAGATTAAGAACTAGGAGTTGGGACACTCGAAGGAATGACCGTGATAATATTCACCTTGAGTAGTTGATTTTTAAATCTCTTCAATACTTCAACCATGTCCATGCTTTGAGGGATGGTGGTATTTACAGGCACATGAGTCCAGTTTCCTAGGCATTTCTCAATTTATTTCCCAAATTTTGCATTCTCTAGAAACTCCTTATTGGCATCAATGATGGTTGCTTGAAGTGTACATATTTCCCTCATTTTATCCTTAGACATAGTATTTTTTTAAACAAATCTTATTTAACAAATATCTTGAACTGGGACTTAATCTCTTAGAATGTGAATCTTGTCCTTGAATTCTCCTTGAAGATTTGGCAGTGAATATCTTGAAAGGAAGATACAACACATGATTTAAAATTTTCTCCCTGCTGCAACATATTCCTGAGTTCACAAATGGTTTCCTAAAGGACTTTTATTTTCCAATCGATGTTGAAGAGCCACTATGCTTAGACAAATTAAACTTTGCATCATCAAATACTTTATTTTCCAAAATAACCTGCACATCTGTGTCACTCATCAGCCAGAGATCTTGAATGCATTCACTCCACAATTTCAATTCTCTATCTAAACCATTGAGTGTTGTAGTAAATTTAAGTTATATCATAGTGACTTTATCATATGACTTGTATGCTTCTTCGATGAAGTTTAATCCTGTGACTATCATATCATCAACCAAGGCTTCCATTTCCTTCCCATAAGTAGCATGCTTATGGATGTCTTTGATAGCTTGAACTTCATCATTAGTCAGGATAGCAGGTGGTGGGATTGAGGCTAGTGGAGTTGGATCAAGTACCTTGTCTTCTACTAATAAGGACCGAGATGAAATTTGAAAGGATTTGGTTTTGTTCCTCTAACTAATCCTATGTTTGCTTTCCTTTCTCAACCCTTTCAATTACCTTTGACATTGTCTCCTTTAAATTTTGCACTTCACTCTCGGTGCGAGATTCTCTAGGGAATTCTTGTTAATTCAAAATCACTCACAGACAGATCTCTTTCATCCTTTTCAATCTTAGGTTTAGAAATTTCCATAAACTGATGACCTTGAGAATCAGATACTAACTTGGATGTTATTTTGACCTTCTTTGTGGATGAGGGAGTAGTACCTAGAAGGGTTGCCACAACATCAAACTTTGGAGAAAAATATGAGATGTATATTTCTTTTCTTACTCTCCACCAGTGGTTGCACCCAAGCAAAAGAAGAACTAAAAATAGAGGGAGTAAGAGACCCAAGCACAAGTGTGCCCATTGCACTTAAATTTTATACAGCAGATACTTCCAAAACAAATGTTTCAACTTTAGAGGTAGGTGCCTCCTTGTCAGGAGTTTATTTGGTAGAGGGTCCTAGGATAACCATTGCTTCTACTTCCAAAGTATGATCCTTTTGTTGATCATCTTCTTCCTCTTCTTTTTCCATACTTCCTCCTTCAGATTACTTTCCTCATGTTCTCATGTTTCTTTCTCATCACCATCATCATTACAGAGATCTATAACTGGTTCAATTTCAGGTACTACTTCCAATTGTTTCAAAGAAGACAATTGTTCACTTTCTCCTTGAATTACCTCCTCTACCTTTTCATCTTTCTTAGCCTTCCCTTTCTTCATATATACCAAAGTTGAAGATTCAAGTGGAGAGGGGACCGATTGTGCATGTGCCTCAGGGGTTTCCATGGGAATCTCCTTTTGAGGAGTGGAGGCTTCTTGAGAGGAAGACCTTGACTTACTTTCTCTAAACATTTTCATTTTTCTATCAAACCAAAGTTTGGTCCTCACCAAGACAAGGTTTATAAGTTCTTTCAAGTCATCCTTTTCCTTAATAAACCAATCAATGGTTTCAATAGGAGTATGTCTGATAGACCTTTCATATTCAAGAGACTGCAGATCTTGACCATCATCTTGTAGTTCATCTGGTACCTTGTACACTTCAAAGTCCTTGATTTTCTAAAGAGATAATCTGCCATAATACCTTCTTTTGGCTTCATAATCATCAAAATAGTCAACCCAATGTAATCTTCACTATCAACAAGATGATGAAAACCCATTCTAAAATTATTAGCAATAAAGCCCTTAATATCAAAGTAGGTCCTTGGCTTGAAAAAATGAAGTGTGAGGGGGTAATTGTCTTGTCAACATTTTGGGCATCCAAAGCAGTCCTACAGGTGTAGTTTCCCAATGTGATTGGAAATTGAATGCCTGCAATCTTCTTGTCTCTGCAAGTTATGTGAAGCTTATCCAACTACCTACAGACTTCAACTAGAGTCATTTTATCACTACAATACATTGGGAGTTTCGGGGTGTTCCCTCAAAGCTAGCTAACCATATGTAAGAAAACTTTCTGAATTGAATGAAATAGCTCCCATAGACATTAATCAATTGTTTGGCCTCCTCTGAGAATCTTTGAGCTATTTTTCCTCCAACAACCTTGATAATATACATGGTGAATGCATCATTCACCCTTCTGAAATGATGATTACTACTCTTCAATGTTAACTATGGGCAATGCTCGTATATAGGAGCATCATTTTTGTCTTCATCAAGAGAAATCCCCAACCACTCCCTGTATGCTGCAATAGTGTACATCAAATAAGAATTCATATAGAAAGTTTTAGTCCTTTGAACATTGGCAAGCTATTCAATGAGACTATCACAAATTATCTCTCCCCAATTTAGGCTTTGTTTGCCTTCACATATGATGTTGATATAAGGGCACATCCAAAAGTGGAACTCATTAGTTGAGGGTAGCCCCATTATTCTAGCAAGAAGGGTAATGACATCTGACAACTCCTCCTTGAAATCAATTCTATACATGGTTTTTGGTAGTCTTGAGGCTCCTTTCTTTGGGTTTTAAACCATGACTTGGCCACCCTACTCTTGTATTGTTCGTTATCCTGATCAAACAGAAGTTGGGCTTGAGATTTGGTGAGAGTATTTGAATCTTCCACCACTGGGATTTTGAGGGCAACATTGATACAACTAGCATTTAACCGAGAAATCACCTGCCCATGAGGATCAACAACATCTTTTGTGTCCGGATTAAAACATGAGCCACAAGCTAACACAATGTCAGCACATTGAACAGAAACAAGAAAACCCCCTGCATGAGCTATACCACTTTCTTTGATTAAGCGAGAAATAGGAGTAGGATTCTCACAATCAAGCCGTGCCTAGAAATCATCAAGGTCAAGGTGTTGGGCGTCACTATCTCCTATCTCGGGTATAGTTGTTTCCAAAGAAGAGAGATGTTTGTGCCCTTTATAATGGATCTTCATAGTGAGTGTGAATTTCGAGCAACTAGCCAGAGAGAAAAATACAATCACCAAGCTCGTGTGGCAAGGGAAAAAGACTCTGTAATGAACTTCTCAATCCTCTAAATTTTACTTTCAAATGAACCATGACCTCTGTTGGAACAAGATGCACCTGGAAATTTTGAAAAAAACTAGAAAATGCTTCGCCACGGCTACAAACAGTGGAGAGGGTGAACGGAACAGGAAATGACAACTAATTGTGGGAAGTATGGTAGAAACAACCAATTGCCCTAGGTATTTATACACATTCCATTTTGAATAGGTCGGCAAGGTGCATTAAATGTGAAAATTAATGTATTGCGGGGACGGGTAAAATTTGGCCACAAAACACCAACTTGAGATTATGGAATGTGGATATGGTGGAAAATTTGAGCACAACTAGCCCGTGTGATGTTGGGACACTGGATGTAGAAAGCTGAAATACCCGTAGTACGAAGGAGGCTCTGTGTATGATGCGGTGAATGTGGGTTTGTGGGTTACAGCTGGCCTTTGGAAGCACTTGGGACGCTTGGGACATGGAAAGCCGAGACACCCGCAATACACTCAAATTGGGTAAGTCGGAAAAATCTTGCATAGTCGACCCTCGAGACATTGGGATGTGAGTTCTCTGCAAAGCCGAAATACCCGCAATGCAAAAGGGACTTAGTGAATTTGAGGGTTGTGACAAATATGGGGATGTGAAGAACCGATGGACTAGAGTAAAAGGGAAAAGGTTCATCACAAAGCCGAAATACCTACAACACAAAGAGAAGGTAGTTCAATGTGGGGAAGGCGGGGAATTGGTGAACTGAGATCCCAATGGAACACGGGACATAAGGAACACCAAAACCCGAAATATCCGCAAAACAAAGGAAAATTCCCCAAATTCAAAATTTTGAGAAATAACTAATTGTTGAAAACAACTCCATCTCTCTCTCAGACTTCACAAAGGCAAACAAAGATCCTGTAAGAGCCAATTTACCAAAAAAATTGAAGAGTAAGGAAAAAATACACATATTTTTGGGAAAGTGACAACATCGGGGAATCTCACCTTGGGTTATGAGAGCAATTTGGCAATGGGTGTCTGCATAAGATTTTGGCTGAGGTAGGAGTCGAAAGCTACCATGGCCACCCTAAAATTGGGGAAAGCTCTGGTTCTTCGAACTGGGGACTCGAGAACTCAGGGAAAGAGACTTTTAGTGCTTAGAATGAAGCTTTGGTGACTTCAAAAATTGCCTCAAATAGCCTCCTCGACTCACACGAAATAAAGGCTCGTGCATACATTGGGTCACATCATATAATGGTACCTCGGTCGAATGACCCTTAGTGCCAAAAAAAATTCCCAAGAGATTTTTCATTAACAATCGATGCTTTTCATTAATTATTCAAAAATACCGTTAGAATCATTTACTTCTGGGAAAATTAAGAAGGTAAAATACCTTTCAAATTTTCAAAAGGGGGTAGAAGGGTCTCCGCTGGAGACACGTGTCCAAAAACACTTATTCAAAGGGGCGACACCACAAAATAAGGCAAAAGATAAAAGAGGGGGACTATACATAATGGTACAAAATTTACAATATTCAAAAGATTAATGGAAAGTTTTAAGGTTGATCTCGTTTACCGGAATCGCCAGGGTTTACCTTCTATAGTCTCAAGCTCGAAAGCATTGTGTTTTTTGCATGCAGTGATCTTGAATGGTCCTGTCTAGAGAGGGTCAAATTTTCCATGATTTTCGGTTTGGCGGCCCTCACATCCCACTTTAAGACTAAAGTGTCGACTCGAAATTCAGGTTATGAAGTCTTTTGATCAAACCAAGTCTTGACAACCTACGATGGTTGATCATGGATTCATAGGTTGCCTCCCATTTTCGTGAAGCTCTATCAGCTACGCGAGTCTTACCTGCATCGATCCATGTTCCTCGATCTCAATTTTCTTCAATAACTACAAGGTTGGGACCTCCACAGTGATAGGCATTACGGCGCTTTTACCATAAACCAATTCATATGGTGAGGCCTTCAGGATTTGTTTGGGTGTGATTTGATCAGCCCATAAGGTCGTCTTGACATGCTCATGCCACGATCTCTTATGTTCCTCCCCCATCCTTTTTATGAGTCTGATTAGATTCTTGTTGGTTGATTCTACCAAACCGTTACCCTACGGGTAGTAGTTGGAAGATGTCTTAAGATAGATTCCATGCCTCATTACGAAGTTAGACACTTTGGCCCCTAGAAAATCCTTTGCATTATTTGATATGATCGTGCGAGGGAATCCGAAGCGGGTAGTGATATCTCGGAGAAGTTTCAGGATCATATTCTTTGTGGCTTCTTTCAATAGAATTGCCTCCGTCCATCAGTGAAGTAATCAATGGCGGTGAGAATCCACTTGTGACCCGCGCTTGAAACTAGATTAACTATTCCAATGAAATCTAGACCTCATTGTGTGAATGGTTCCTCAACTAGGATAGGGTTAAAGGGTATTGTGATGTTTCTCCATAATCGCATGTAGAACTAGTAAATTTTGCATTTACTCACCATCGCATGTGTCTGCACGAAACAAAATGAGGCCAAAATTATCATGCCTGTAAGACTTTTATGGTTGTGGTTTTGGCCAGAAGTGGCCTCTCGAGCTTCCATGATGTAACTCATGTAAGACTTTTTCGGCCTCCTCCCTTTCTAGGTATCTAAGAAAAATCCCATCAAAGTTCCTTTTAAAAAGGAAATTATCAATTATGACAAATTCAAATCCCATTATGTCTGTAATATCTTCTCTTTTTAAGATGAAGGTGACTTGGATACTCACCCGTCTACATGAAATGCATCTATCCGATACCCGGAGTTTCAGATTCGTTCTCTTGAATATGAGCACCACCTCATATTCTTCATTTGTTGGGGTCATTGGATCTTGTGTGAGATATTGGCACAGACATCTTCCTCTTACTAGCTTTGTGGGCTTTATCTCAATGTCATATTCTAATATCTTAGTGATCCAGTTAGCTCCTTTTTGGTTATCTCACCTTTTGTGATGTATTATTTGACACTGGAGTGTGCCACCAAGACCATGATCTTGCTATTGGTAATGAGGTGTCTGAATTTATTTAGGCCTTTGACAATGGTGTAATCCTGTCTCTCCACAAATTTGTACATTGTCTCATAATCATGGAGGTTTTTTGAAAAGAAAGCAATTGGATGCTCCTCTCCTTGTGCCTCCACTTTACTGTGTCATGTAAGGATGCTAGATTGTGCTCACTCTCATATATGTACATAATGAAATCCTTAGAGAATTTTGGGTTGTGTAGCACCAAAGCGAGATCTGATCGCTCTTTTGATCCCCTCAAAGGCTTGACGACCTTTAGTGGTCCATTTGAAGCTTATATTATTTTTTAGCATTAGTGTGATCGGGCAGATCATTCTAGAAAAATCTGAAATGAATCTGTTGACAAAGTTAATATTTCCTAGGAAAGATTATACTTCCTTTTTGTTAACAGGTAGAGGCAATTCCAAAATGGCTCTGACTCTTTCTGGATCAATTGAGATCCCATCCTTTGAGACAATGTGTCCCAAGAGTTTGCCTTGTGGTACTCCAAAAACACACTTCTTTGGATTCAGAGAGATTCTGAATTCCTGACATTTCTTAAATACAACTTCTAGGGCATCAAAATGATCCTCCACTATTTTGGTAAACATTGTGAGGTCATCCAAGTATATTAGGATTATCTTATTAATTAGTTCTCCAAATGCGGTATCCATGGATCTTTGAAAATTTGACCCAGCATTGGTGAGTCCGAATGGCATCTTCACATATGCAAAGGTTCCCCACTTCGTCGTAAAGGTGGTTTTATGTTGGTCTTCCTCTCAAAAGCCATATTTGGTTGTAGCCTGAAAAACCATCAAGCAAAGAAAATATTTCTGAACCTACTATTGTTTGTAGTATTTGTTCCATGGAAGGTAAGGGGTAGTGATCCTTAAGGGACACTCTATTCAGATCTTTGAAATCCACACAGTCGATTTCACCATTTTTCTTCCTTGCCAGTGCAGTTGGACACACATATGGAGTGCTTGATTGGAAGATTATTTTAGCCTCTGGAGCTTCTAGAGATCTTCGCCCATGAGAGACTCTATATTTGGATTCACGAGTCTCTGCCTTACGATGCATGTGGTTTTGTCCCTTTTCTAGATCAATAGTATGTTGGATGATGTCCTTATTATAACCATGTAGGTCTTCATAATTCCAGGCTATTACCCTATCGTACTTATGGCATAGATCCACAAGTTTCTCTCTCTCCTTCTGAGTGACTATTTTCCCAACCTTTAACTTCTTCCCATTGGCTACTTCTAGCTCGACATAGTCTTCCTTGATCCATGAAAACTTCCCACTTCATGTATTAGCATCATTGGAGTAGAAAATATTTTCCAACGTTATCAGTCCTTTTGGAAGCTTGTTCGTTTAGAGTTAGATGACGTGATCTTCGTATGCTTCTTCATTTTTGTTGGAGTTGATCCACAAACTCTTCATATTGTTGTAAGAAGAGCAATATTTGTTGGTCACTTTCAAATACTTGTCAATGATCCACATTATCAGGTATGGACAGGTGAGGATCAATTTCACCTCATCTTTGTTTGTCATCAAATCCTGAGTCAAATCAAATTCGATCCAATACGGGCCATTCTATACCGCTTCTATGTTTTGGTTCCGAGGGATAACCTTAATGTTAAAGGTCTCAAAGTCCTCAATAAGATCCCATACCATGTGATGATAGGACCTCATCTTTGGATTTTTTTTTGCAAAGGTAGTGTGCTTCTAACTTGTGTCGGGAAGACTCTCGGTTCACACACCTATTTTCTGCCAATGTCAAACCATGCACTAAATCCTCGTACTTTTGCCTCGTTTAGTGTAAGTGAAGTGGAAGAGAAATTCCTTGAGTATCTTCCTTCCATTTGGTGCGAAATAGGTATTTATTGGCTCTTGAGTCGTTCCTACTTCTAGCTCCATCAAAATGTAGAGTCCACATTAGGGAATCCTCTGTGAGATTCTTTTCATTTTTACTATCTTCCCTCATAATCTTTGGGATGTTGGGATTCTCATCAAAGATCACATAAGTACCTAACCTAGTGGAATCAAAATTTCCGAAGGGATCTCCAGGGTGACAAGTCAACCAAATAGTCTCCGCTTTGATGGTCACCATCATCCATATATGACTCTTCCTCTCGAGTGATCATGGCATGTGAAGCTTCAAAACCGAGGCCACTTGATCCGTATATGCTCCTTGGCGAGGGGTTCTAATAGCACCTTCATTTTGGGTCCATAGTCCGTAGAATCGAGATGAGACCAATCAAGTGACATGTAGCCTCCGGTTTAGCGGTGAAATCGCAGGATAGAAATAATTTGAAGACTAGTGGAACATTGATTACTACTATATCCTGTGGAACAGTTATGTTTGGGCAGAATAGCTGTAATGGGAGACCTCTAATAATACAAATGGTTTGAAATGATATCCTATCTAGTTGCATGACTTCTTTCTTTAGGGGCTCATATTTAACTCCCAAGGCATCCGCAATTGATTTGGGCATAACCGTAGTGCTTGCGCCAGAGTCTATCATGGAGTTATGTAGAAATTTTTTACCAATTATAAGAGTCATGAAGAAGGGGTGGGGTCTCGGTTTACTTACCTCTTCTTTTTGGTTCATCAACACTGACTCTGTTTGAGCTTGGGTTGTTCTGAGTTGCTCTTTCCCATTCCTGGTTATAGTTGGGCCGCCACTAGATTTCAATGCTTCTTGAAGCAACTCCTTTTGTTCGAATTCCCAAGATATCCCACAAGGATACATTGGTCAACGCCCTTTTAAGTTGCTCGACTACATTCATCGGCCCGAGCGGTTGCGCTTTGGAGTATTGTTGGTATTTCACCCTCTCAAATTTGGATGGAAGGTCCCTTGATTCTGAGTGGCTATCGAGTCTCTTTGTCTAGTTGTGGGTGGAGGGGAAGTGAATGTCGGAGATTCTTTCCTTTCTCCATTCATTGTTGTAGGAACAAGGATCGCAACTCCTTTCATCATCTGCCCCTTGGAGCGAGTGTTGTAATTTGATTGTACCAAATTCTTAGAAGTGGATGCTTCATTTGTGAATACAAATTCTTCTCCTTTGACCCAAGAGAAAAGCGCATGTTCAAGCACAATCTCTACCTCTTGTTCTAGGGACATCCCTTGCATTTGCACAACTAAGGCCGCGTTTTGAATTCCGGGGATTGGTAAGGTCCGAAAGCATTGACCTCATAGCCTTCCCTCACTCTTTGCTCTACTACCTTTTGTTGTAGATTCCCTTGGGGAAATCTCTTGGTATATGAGGGGTATTGCAAGGGAAACACCAAGCATTGGGATCTTACCAAATTATTTTGTCCTAGAATCATCTCTCTCCCACTATTGGGTGGGAGGGTCTGGAGTGGTGTCGGTATTGGGACAATTTGGTTAGATGGTTGTGCCGAGGGGGTCTCTAGGCATATAAGCGGGTCTACCCCCTTGATAGCCTTGATAATATTGTCATGGGTACGCACTTTGATTCTTCTTAAGATTAACTATCTCGTTAGAGAAGTTCCTAAGGATGTTTTTTACTTCCTCCATCTCCAAAGAAGAAGACGATGATGCGGTGGCTCCTTGAGAGGATGGGTAGCTATATATGGATGTAAGAGTTTGGGCAGAACTTGAGGTCTGCTCTTGAGGAAGGGGATCTATCTCGGAAACACTGCAAAGTGAGCTTGGGGAAGTTTCCCACATCTATTAAGTTATTCTCATCCTGGACTACAATATCGTATGCTTGTGGCAAAGAATCTCCTCCTAATGACTGAATCATAATAGAAATATCCGAGTTTAGAGATTTTAGATAAAAGACAATAGTCATACTGCATGCGATCTAGCTAGAACTGGAATCCTTTGCCATGTCTTGTGGAATCTGGTATTGAAATTAGTCATGGGCTCTTGTGGAGCTTTCTTGATATTGATAAGTTGTTGTAGGAGTGAAGATCTATCTCCCTTTTCATTGAATCTTATAAAAATAGATTTCCCAATTGATCCTAGGTACCGATAGAGTTAGGAGTCAAAGACATGTACCAGTTGAGAGATTTTCCCTTAAAGGAGGCAGCTAGTAACCTTAAGGCAACATCTTGCTCCGTGATGTAATATATTGTGCATATCTCTGCAACATCTTGAAGATGTTCCTCTAGGGTCTTGAAGTCTTAACCACTGAATTTAGGCAATGCCTTTAGTGCATTTGTTGGGATGGGATTCCATGTTCTGAAGGTACTGGACAAGATGAGTGGACTTCCACGATTCCACGAGACAAATTGTCTCGAGAGAAGGATGTTGAGCCATTTGTGCTCTCGGAGGATTCTTCCTAGGTCCTCTTACGATTGATACCAAGGGCGGTAACAAAATTCCAGGATTTACTGCAGTCTAAGATCTAGTAACTAGTTTGTGGCTTTGATTCCCACTAGAATAAGCACTCATGCGCTTATTGATCAAGCTTAGTTCGTTGCACCAGCGTGCCAGAAAACTCCAAAGTTGTTTTCGATTATCTTTGCAGATGAACCACCAAAGTCGTGGGAAATCTCAGGGATGTGGGACTTGATCCCTAAGATAACCTCCATGTTTTATAGAAGTTGTCTCTTCTCTTATTTGGATTGAGATAAGGGTTAGAGAAAAACGAAACAATATGTAAATCCTATCTAAGGCGATGCGTAGAATCTTTACTAAAATAGCATAGAGATCACTATTGAAATAACTACTAGATTAGTTGAAGAGCATCGAGCATGATCAATTATTTCAAAGATATTTCAAACCATCAAAGGCAAGACGAAACTAAAACATAATCACATGCACAATGAACATATTTATGTAAAAGATCTAAGGGCATGCAACATGATAGATATTTAAACATTCATCAAGAACTGAATTAAAAGAAAACAGGAAGAAACAAAGGACACATAATATTGTGAACTTTTAGTGCATAGAGCAAGAACTCTTATTTATAGAGAAAAATAGTACATAAGGCTATGATGGCACGGATTACAATAGAGCCTTACGAAGGCCAATGAACACAATGGATTGAACCTAAAATCCTCTCCTCTTGAGCTCTCAAACTTGCTTTCTGTCCTTCTTCCTTGCACAAGAACATTCGCTTATAGACCCCTATGGCTCTTTCTCTAACGCGCCTCCAATCAAGAATTCCACCGTCCGCATTTAGTTTCTACCTATGTAATCTTCGACCCTGGGAGCAAATCTCAACTGCATGTTTTGGGACCCGAGATCGCATTCAATTACCGACGTTGAGTCCTCTGCTTCTTTAGTTGGTCTTTTCGACGGTGGTAGCCGCCTTGTATGACATGTGGATACCTTGCACGGTTTGGGGCCTCTCCTTTTCTCTCTCTTTTTGAAGTGCACTGGGCAACACGTGAGGCATGCCCACTCTTCTCCTTTATCTTGATTTTTAGTCCACTTGGGCTGCCTTTCCGTGCTTTAGCCACGTGGTCAATTATCGTTGCTTGAAGGCTCCCAATTCTTTGTGCTTTCTCCAAAATGCGCCGAAGGGACATGTGGATACCCTCCGCGTCCAATTTCATACTTAGGCAAAATTAAGTCTCACAAAATGCAAAAGAACACTAAAAGGAAAAAGGGGACAAGGCGACAAAAGATAGTAGAAATGGAAGAGCCCCAAAATAATGTAGAAATCATTCTACAAGAACTATAGCCATCTCCCTGGGCCTATCTATATCTATTTGGGGGTTAGCAGGTGGAATTCGATTATCTCGATTCTCATTATGTCACATCAATGTTCAAGACACCATCAATATGGTCGAGCTAAGGAGATGAGCTCAAAGGCCAATCATGACCGAGCCAAATCATCCCGACAAGTTGGCCATCACATCTAGCTCACCATCTTATCATCAACAACTCACCAATACCCACGAAGGACTGAGCTACAAAGCAAGCCAGGAGGGCTCATTTGTTACACAACCAACTCGCTAATGGATCAACATTCCAATGGGCGCTTGATCGAGCCGTATTACATGACAAATTGTTGGCATTGCAAACAAAGGCAATCGGACATGTGGTCGTAGCCACATGGTCCTCTAACCGCCATAAGCTCCATCTTCACCGCTAGTGTGGGACTAAGTCCCAAACAATATGCAAAGAGGAGGGTCAAAGTGGTAGGAGTTCATTTAAGGTAGTTTTAAGTTTATTTTACATAATATGGAGCGTATTATATGGGGGCAAGATTATAAATGTTAAACGGCTACCAAACACTATTTAATAAGCCCACCAAACATGCCAATCTCGACGCATTAACCATAGAAGTGGTAAAATGGTTGGTTAGGTTATAATTTTAGGTTTTAACAAGTGGTGGGCATAGCTTGTAAAATGGAGCGGCCAACATGGCCTATGGGGCACATAAAATTTCAAACCATGTGGTACGGGTTTTAAATTTGATTTATTTAATATATGTGCCAAGCACATAGAATGTGGTTTAGTTAGGGTCTTAGTTTTAGGTTTGATTAATATAAATGGGGGTGAGGAAAAAAAAAAAAAAAAAAAAGGAATATTTGTTTGATATTTTCAAACCCGGTCCCCAAATCAATTGTGTGTCACGTATCAATGGTAAATTTTGAATACCTAAAATCTTGGAGGTTGTCTGCAACTTGGGAACCTTCTTATTAATCCTCAGTAAATTAATTTCTTCTCATATTAAAACATTGGAAAGTATTTAAATTCAAGTCAAATATTTTTGCAAAGACTTACATGCACGTGAATGTAGAGTGGGCCCTCTCCAAAGTTTGCTTTCAATGCACCAACTAAACTTTTGAGAATTTGACAAAAAAATTCGAGAGACAAACAATAATAAACATAATAAGTAAATATAATAGAAACACCAATTTAACGTGGAAAACCTCATAGAGGTAAAAAAACCATGGTCAAAGTAGATTTCCATTATAGTGAGAAACACATTTTTACAGTCCAGTAATTTACTCTGCTTCACCACTACATCCCATTTCATATTTTGAATCCAATTAATTCGAGTAATTTATCGAGCCCTGTGGAGCCCTATATTAATAAATATTTAAGGGTATATCTTCTATTGAAGCACCCCACTATTTTATAAATTGATTTAAATAATCAATTAAACCTTATAACCTAAAGTTTATATTAAATAAATAAAAATTATTTATATATTTTTATTTATTTAATTATAAACTAAAGTTTATAACTTAAGAACACTTAAGAGGGGTTAAACCCTACTTAAGATTAATGTTCTAGCAATTCCTTTTGAGAGGTCAATGGAAACATAGGTGAATTCCTTGTTCAAGAGATGCAAATCTGCCCAAGTTACCCTTGGAAGGCACTAGCTCTATGTTACGGATGATACAAATTCATGTTTTGTTAAAAAGGTTGTTCCCAAATTAAAGTGGGGGCCCTCCAAGATTGATTTAAGCCAATCCTAAATCGGTAGCCCCGGTTTAGGTAGGCCAAGGTTACCAAGGAGTAGGGCTATGAATAATGGGTCGTTGGGCCTTGATGAAGAAATATCCTCGAAGGATGTTTCCTAGTATGCCGATTGGGCAAGGGTCTTGAGGAGGAGTTTAATGATACCGAGACTCAATTTTCAATTGGGTACTCAAGCTCTAGGCAATAATTCAAGGATTACGCCTGCGGAGCAAAATCCATGGCAGCCTCGATCAATGGGGTTAAGAGACGAATGAGTTTGGATGGAATTGAGTTTGGAGCCTCTAATGGAATGTCTTCTTTGGTTCACAATAAACGAGGTGAAAGTGAAATGAGTTGTGTATACTAAGGGAGGATTGAGAGTGGATATGGAAGTGGGCTTTCTAGTGGATGTGGTTATGGAGGATGGGGAGGGTGTCCTTGACTGATTCCAACAATACTAATGCTTACTATCGGAAGATGTTGCAAGCTGATCCTGGAAATCCACTTCTCTTTAAGGAATTATGCTCAACATTACTCCATTAAGTAAGCACAATTGTTTTATTAATTTTTGGGTATTATAATATTCAATTTGTTTGGATCTGCATAGATAAGTTCACCTTTACCATCATACTATAGACTCTGCTTGAAATAGGAGGTTTGAAACAAAGTGTGGACATGTGCCAAAGTATTGTGCAAAAGGAACAAATGGTTGAAGTGCCTAGTAGATATGTATGCAAAACATGCAACCATGTGAACCATGCGACAAAATGCCTGAAATATATGTTGTCTCTTGGACTGTAATGATTGCAAGATATGCAACAAATGATTGTGTTGAAATGACCTTGGAAACTTTTGGGCCAATACACATTGGCGGTGTAAAGCCATACACGACAACCTTTGCCAACATCCTCCTAGCCTATATCAAAATGGAAGCTTCAGGGCATAGCGGGTTTTTTTCAAATGTACAAGTGGCAAGTTCATTGTGTATGCTTGGTGTCACTAGAGCACAAAAAATATGGGCTTACAATTATTTATGCCGACTCTTCTTTATGAGATGGATCCTAAAAATGCCACAACTTATGTTCTTCTATCCAAACATCTATGCAAAATGTGCAACTAGGGTGAAGTTCATATTTCAAGGAGATTGATGAAAGATGGAGGAATTTCAAAAATGCCACAATGTAGTTAGATTAAAGGCTATAAAATGGTTCATGTATTTTGTGTAGCGTATAGATCACACACAGAGACATAGGATATCTATGCAAAGTTGTAAAGCTTTATAGCAGGGCATCGATATCCATCAAAGCATAATGGAAGTCGATTTTTAGCATTCGTCCATGCAAGTTTAGTGCATGTGCGCTCTAAATACTTCAATGAGATAAGTTCCTACTAAAGATTTATGCCCTAAATATATCATTATGTTTGCATGGTTGACATTTTTGGCTATGTTGGATATCTTCATGAAACTTTGTACTTAATATCAACATGTCAATTAAACATGTGGTGGTTGTGTGGATATGTTTTCTTAGTGCCTATAGAGCATATAAGAATGGGGTTACCATTATTTACAACAATTCTTTGTGAGTTGTGTATGCAGACACATCACACCTACAGATGCAAGAAACCTATGTAAAGTTTGAGAAATTAACTTAGGAGATGATGGAAGCAGGACATCACACCCACATATGCAAGAGATCCATGCGAAGTTGGAGAAATTTTCTTGAGAGATGAGAGAAATGCGATATTTTCCAAATTCAAAATGTGTACTAAATGCCAAGGACAATGAGGAAAAACAATTTTCTTTTGCTAGCATTGTGAGAGGTTGACAATTGTGAGTCATCAAGAACCTTCAAGTATGTGTTGAATTCCCCATTACAACTAAGTTTATCTCCAAGATAGTTGCAAGACAAATTGTTGTGAGGAATGCAAATTGATCAAATCATTTCAATAAAGGACAATGTGCTTCTAAAGATTATTGTTGATGCTATGTGTGGCAATCTATAACAAGGTACTTATCAAACCCGATGTGAACAAAGGAACCGTGTTTTATCTCTAGTTTCAACTAGATAACAAAGACATGGACATTATTTTTCTAGATGCACCCAACAGTCTCCAATCTTAATAGTTTACCTTTGCTAGTGTACTCCCAACCTCTACCAAAGTAGGAGCTCGAAATAGAGTGTTGACATCCGCCAAAGTATTATGGAGGGATGTTTGTCGAATGGTAGCCAAAGCATCATGGAGAAGGGCGTTTGTCGCATATAATAGTTGTGTGTGCCTAGCAGGGTTGGCGATATATAGAAATGGCAGGGGTTGGTAGATATTTGGCACTTTCTAGTCTTCGATATTAACGGGGTTGGTGAATATTATATATCCACAGTTTGATGTGAACCTCATCCTAAACACATGTGATGAATGTTGATACCTATACGGAAAAAAATATATCCAGAATATTCTTGGTATGCTCATATTTAGGCTCGGAACCTAAATATGGTTGATGATGATTGTGCAGATACTTGATGAAAATGAGACCAAGAAAGGGATGCACCATTAGGGAACTATCCAAGTGTGGGGTAATGTTCTTGCATTTTTAAAACAAATTGATAATGAACCCTTCAAAAGCTTGTTGTTTATTATTCCCCACTCAAAGGAGTATGTTGAGTGGCTGTGAGAGGTCCTTCCTCCACATTTCCAAAACATGTAGCTTTCCTTCACTACGGCATTTCATAATTAGTTCCACCTTCCACTTATAGGCATTCATCAAACCCCTTCTCTTGCACAAATATATGACATCGAACTAACTGAGATGTTTTGTATTGCTGACTACATGTTAGATCAAATTCATATAAACATTGCATTTGCATCTCTTCTAGTATTTCTTGCACCTTTAAGTGCAATTGCTAGCCCACAACATTATTGGTGCATTATGCAATTTACCTTTGCCCTATTTACCACATTGTTACCTAAATTAGTTATACTCTCAAACTGATATAATCATATACAAACTATGTCTACTGAAACGAACAATTCCTTTTATACAACTGTATATGTACTACATTTTTCTGTATATGCCAACTTGCTATATCTAATTATCAGGTGGAAAATAATAGTTTCTGCTAAAACTGACATGAATCAACTGAAATTACTAATATAAATTATTATTATATAATGTTCACTCAAATCAGAAGGTTTCCACCTTACCATAAGATATAGCCAGCTTTTACTGCTTGAAAAATAGTAAACCTACCAATAACAAGCTCAACCTATGGCAAGGACTAATATTACAGAGAATGTTGTTTGAACTTAACTCATCCCTCGCCTCTCTCCCCCAGGGGGAAAGAAAAATAATAATAAGAATTCAAGACCTCAATCAACAACGCCGACAGAATAAACGAATTGCAAGTGTTAGGAATGTAATGTTCCAACTTTTCGCTTAACTGATTTAATTAGAGATGAAAGTTCTGTTTTCCTCTTTTTAGTGGAAGAATCAACTACTTTAGATTCTTTTTGGGCAGTAGCTTTTAAACCATCGACTGTTTTATCTGCAAACTTCTTTTGCTGCTTTTGTACTATGCTACGGCTGTAAGTTGCTGACCTGCACAGATGATGGTCAACAAAGAAAAGGTTGGGTTAATGTACTTGAGATGCCAAATATGAGAACTTCTCTTTTCACATGTTACAGTAAACACAGGCTAAGACAGAGATAAAATTTTAGACCATTTGAACTGTAAAATATATTATTTGTATTATTCTCTCAAGGTACCTCTTAAACTGTGGATCTGTTGGATCTATGGCAAAATGATGAGATGTGAAGAGAGCTGCAAATCTTGGATCATCGGTATCAACAGTAGGCAGTTTGTCCTCAACTGGGGATTCCTTGAGCTTCCGTCCTTTTGATTTCTTTGGTTTTAAATTATATCCTCGCACACTGCTTTCTAATCCATGATCGTCAGTAAGCAATAGCTCTAGCTCAGCTTTACTGGCATCTTCACTTTTGTTTCACTTGGTATAGTTTTTGATTTTGACTTCTTTTTACCAACCTTTTCTACCTTGGACCCAGCAATACTCACCCCCATCTCTCCACTATCCAAAGAGTCATCATCTAAAAAGAAATCATCAGACTGATTACCCTGTTCTTCATTTCTTGCATCCTCTCTATCAGAATAATCAGATTCATCTTCAGATGATCTCGTTGCCATATTTTTCCTTGCTTTCCTCTTTTCATTTCTTTTTTTCAAATAAGACTCCCAAACTGTTTCCTCTGACTTGTTCTTGTTCTTTTCAAGAATCCGCTTACTTAGCTCCTCTAGACCGGTGTTGAAAGTTATCTCCATGTCTTTGTCATCTTTATCCTCCCTGTGTTCCAAAGGATCCCCAGAATCAAGAAGCAGGGATCGGTACTTCTCTCTCAAGTCTTTCTTCTTCCCATCATCCATTACATCTTCTTCCCCCTCTCCATCCTCGTCGCTATCTGATACATCATCATCCGATGCCAAATATGCCTTAAAATCCATTTCATTTAGCTGCAAAACACGTAAATAGAAAATAAGCCAAAAGATAACCAACCTTTCCATTAATACAAACCCTATACTATAGTAAATGGGAATACTAAAAATTAAACATATCCCTCAAACCTGTATAAAAACATGCATTTCCATTTACATCTTCTAAGGCAATTAATAGTGAAATCAATGTCTTTTGTTATGCACATGTATCCCGCTTTTTCACCTAGGGAGAAAACAAACCCACTTTTAAATGTTTTCTTATTGACATGACCCTCAAGGGATTCAACCTTGGATTGCTCCCATAAGAGCGAATCCCATTGACTACTAGATCATTTGTCTTGAACAATAGCAAACCAATGTCGAGGAGAAAAGGAACAGAAAACTTATTATGACTCTAAAAAATAAAATCACTATTTAGTTTTCAATCAGGCCATAGCAACAATACTTAAATTTCCCTAGCACATGCATTCTTTCTAAAGGAACTCTGCAAGGCAAGACTTGCTCCACATAAGCAAGATATCCTGCTCTTATTGCTACTACAAACGTGTCTACAGTTAATAGTGGAAACAACTTTCAAAGCTATTAGACTAAGATGATATACAGGTCTCTTTTACCCATCAAAGGATATTCATCAGATTAGAGAAGATGATGTTCAAGCAAATACTGGAGACTCCGCGACTTGAAGATCCATTTAAACCTGATCACACATGTATGACCTTGGATAAATTTATATTCTTGACATTGATATCATAAGTATGAAGAATGCATAAAGGAAGACAAGAAGATGAAGATGAAAATGAAAATGAAGAAGAAACGAAAGAAAAGAATAAGAAATATTTGATGCCTGACTCCTCAAGTACACAATGAAATAGCAATTGTCCTTTCAAAAGGGATACCATCTCCAACCAAGGTTTGTAAAATCTACCATGAAGAACATCGGGATTCATTAGAAAATTATTAAGTGGAAATACTACCAAACCACAGAACCAAGCATGCAACGGCACATCAATAAAGAAATAGAATCAAAGGAACGTAGGACTATGTTGCCATTGTGAAAACACAAGCAAAATAATGCCCACAAATTAGAACTTTGTGGACACACCAGACAAGTCAGGGAAAATGGTTCAAGTAACATAAAGGCGTGGACAAAAATAAAGCAACTCCATCTATGGTTACACATCAACCAACATGGGCTCCATTAATATGGGTAAGTAAGCGCTGAACTGTTCAGACTTCAATTTTCAAATATAAGGTTTATTGAGGATCAAACCACTCACTGGTTACAGAAAACATTCATTTCATAGGCATTTAACAAGGGAAGCCATATAAATCTACAAGAGTAGATAACACCCTTTGTGAACTACTCGTTGGTTTTCAATGCTTAAAATAGCACCGTTAAACTTACTTGTTTTAAATTAGATTGCTGAAGTTATAACATCAGCAGATGATTTGTACAACCAAAACCAGTGATAGAAGTCCAAGAATTAGATACAAAGCATAAAGAATTAAATTCCATGGAGGCTCTACGTCAAGAAAATAATCAAAGCACAATTATTATCTAGAAATATTATGTATTCAATAAATAGACATCAAAGTCATAATCTCAACATTACCTCTACAAAGACCAATTCTCAAGAAAATGATGAAAGTTATAATTAATTACTCCCATGAACACATCCAAAAAAACATTCTAGGCACTACACATATTATATGTTAAAAGCAAAGCCTCTTATACAAAGAAATTGAATGTTGCAAGTCATGTGTGTGTGTGCGTGTGCGTGTGCGAGCATGTGTGTGTGCGTGCAGGCTCGCATGTGTGTGTGCGTGCAGGCTCGCATGTGTGTGGGCATGTGTGTGTGTGTGCACGTGTGTGTGTGTGTGTGCGCGTGCGTAAGAGTATTTTGATACAAGATCCTTATATACTAGACCCTCAAAAGCATCTAATATTTTATATTTATATTGAACGGGTTGAATCAATCGAACCCCATCTCAAAGATAAGGCATGTCTATTTTCATCATTTTGATATATCATCTTGAATACTCTTTCGATATTTAATTTATTTTTTCTTTCACTGTTTGGTTAATGAAATGTAACTGCAGTAGTTTCCTGAAAGAGTCACAATATTCATTGACTAACCCACTAACCAATAAGGCAGGTATATAGCTAAGCCTTTGTAAAACCAGAGTGTTGTACTTCTCTTGGGGAAAGCCGTATTATATTTAAGAATAAGTAGATTGAAGGTTACAAGGCCATATTTAACAGCTCTATCCATAATAAAAGGGTCAAGTCAGCATATTCCATTGAATTCTTAAAACAGAACTAATAAAGCTTCCAAAAATTAGTATTAACAAGACATAAGCAAACTAATGCCTAAGACGAAGAGATTCATAATAATAATGTGAAGTACATACTCCCCAACCTGTTTTGGATCATATTTCTGATTCAATGTCTTAACACGAAGAGGTTCGTCATCATCCCAAGATATATTTACTTTACTATGCTGTAATGCACGAGTGTGGAAATCTGGAGCTTCATATGTGGTCGGAACCTGGAATGCAAAATAATAAGACCACAAAAATTGTACAATTCAGCAAATATAACAAATGATAAAACAGATAGGTCAGATCTTACATCCATATTTCATCCATGCTTCCAAATGTAAACAATGAACTCAGAAAAGAAGATGTTATGCTTAGGGATGAATCCCAGCTCAGTTCTAGCTTAGGTCTCTGTTATAATCTCACATCATAGAACTAAGTAATAATATTCCAATCTCATGTAAGAAATTCACATTCATATCAACTTCTTAACAAAAAGGTTCCAGAGTTAAATGGTATTTCAAGGGTCAAATTAACAACCATTATTCAGCTGATTCAAAGTTAACAAGGCAAAATATGGAAGTGATATTCACTCATAAAAAAACTCCTCTATTGATTTTACAGAAATGTGCACACAGATAAACACAGATAACTAGCCGAGAGAGATTACATTCTAGATTTTGACTACAACTCAAAACATGATTACATCAGCTGTTTTGACAAAATACATAATAAAACCATACTTCTATTTTCTACATCCAAACTCAAATTACAATCACACTCTACCTCGCTCACTTGCAAGCCTCCCTCACCTTGCTAGATGAACATTTATCTTCATGGTTCTTCTCGTTAGTAGAGGAAAAAATAACCGATGGGAAAAATATAACATTCCACCTTTTAACCATTACAAGATGTCAAATGTTGAGTTGAAACTCATATACAACTGCAAACGGATTAAATGAGCTACACGTCAAATATTGACATATTCAAGCATCAACATGTGACGTGTTGTATGCCTTTGCAGCTGGAGTTCTTTTTCTGCCAATGTGCATTAAATGGCTCCTATGAGGTTAGTGTTGGACATTACATGTCATGATTATCACCATGACATGAGTTAAGCATCACGCATTTGGCATTTAACATTGTATATTTGTTGTTATATCACAACATATTCATTTTGTATCTCAATAGTTGGGCCATAATCTAAGCTCTGCATAGTATTGTTGTCACTTGACCACAAGTAGCCCTCAGTATGGTGTTTAGGATTTGGTGGCATCACTGTATTCTTTACAAAAAGTTATGCAATTTCAAAAAAATGGCAAAGTATGAACCCTACAATGTTTCGTTGTCACAAAACATAGTTTTTGAAGATGAATTCAAGCATGGTCCTTTTCTCACAATTCCTCAAATGATAGAAAATGTAAACAAAGATAGAATGAAGAGGAAATGGACTGCACATCAAATGAATGTGTGTCCTTCATTTTATTATGATTGGGAGTAGTTACAATGTAGTTGGAACAGTTATGTGACAGTTCATAACTGAAAACTACCAACTAACATGTGTGCCTATAAATATATTCATTATATTCAATACCCCCCCTTAATGACTAAACTGGAAACAAGTTTGTCCCAAAATTTTACAAACAAGAGAGGACCAAGAATCAACAGGCTGCTCCTTAGAAGGATAGAAGTGAAGAGAGATATCACCAGAATCAACTAATTGTTGAATATAATGATGATGAATCTCAATATGCTTGGTGCAAGCATGATATACAGGATTCTTGACCATCTTCAGTACACCTTGATTGTCACAAAAAAAAAAAAAGTGGAGTAGGTGCAGTCTAAGGAAGTTGAAGATCAAGGAGAATCCGATGAAGCCAAACTGCTTCACAATTGGCACTGACAACTGCCTTGTATTCTACTTCAGTGGAAGAGATAGCCACAATGGGTTGAAGCTTACTCTGCCATGAAACAACTCCTGAACCAAAAGAGAAGATGTATCCAGTGGTAGATCTCCGGGTATCCATTGAACCTCCCCAATCAGAGTCTGTATAGCCAAAGAGTTTGAAATTTGTGACTCTGTGATAGAGAATGCCAAAGTCAAGAGTACCTTTGACATATAGAAGAGCATGTTGTTTTTCTCCCCCACAGTGAGTTTCGAGTTTAGACAAAAACCGAGAAAGATAGCTAACAAAACATATGTCCAGTCAGGTGGATGTGAGATATACTGTAATGTCCCTTTTTGAGAAATTTAAATAAATTCCAGAATTCTGATTTTAATTTGCAGCAGACTGGAAATTTATTACAGCGGAATAAAATTATGGAAATAAGTGCCAAAATCTTCAACAAGTATCCAAAAAACCCTTAGCAACAATTATTAAACAATTTTGAACTGAATTCAAGCCAAATCGAATTGATTTAGGTAGAAATCGAACTGTTGTAAATAATTGTGCAATCTGGGACATCACAGCAGTCATATAATGGTTCGATTTGCATGAAACAGTGCCTCGATTTGCGTGAAAAGACAGATTCAGCCTTAAAATGTATGGCGACTTGATATAGTGAATTGATTTGATATTTATTGCACTTAACAAATTATATCTCAATCACACGCAAGTCGAATAGGTAGAAATAATTGCAATAAATCTGAATATGCTCAAAAAAATCTTTAATTCAATAATAATCTGCAAATATAAATGTTTAAAGTCAATTGGAAAGGGTTTTCGTCCTTCCAAAAGACCTCACTTGGGGTTTTCGTCCCACATGGAGAAATAATGAGAGTTCTCTCTCAAAATATGAATTTACAAAATGAATGTTCCTATCTCAAATGCTGCCCCTAAACCCCTATTTATACATTTTCTAAGGGTGGCGCCAAAATTGAAAAGACATGACCTTTCATATGCCTCATGACCTTTCATGTTACTTTTTCTCCACCATGGCCAACCCATACACTATAATTATTTATTAAAAGACATATATAAAAAATACTAAGAATCCTATTGTAGACTTCCTCCTTGCATGTTCTTCTTTTTTTATTTTGTCTTGGCCGACCCATATACTTGAGTTCAACTTCACTAAAAAAATCATAAAATAATAAAAGACTGATTATAAGTCTTCTCCTTGCTTTTCTCTTTTCATTCCATGGAGAAGAATTTCCCGCAACTCCAATTATGTTATTAATTTGGAGAAAAGGGACATGACATATACCAAAGTTGCCCACCAACTGTCTATAGAGTGATTCATCTACCGGTGGTGAATCATCATGAGTTGATAACTTCAGCCCGACCTCCATAGGTGTAGAAGGATTACAATCAGACATCCTAAACTTCTGCAACAGATTTGTAGCATACTTGACTTGAGCTATGAAAATCAAATGATCATGTTGCCAAAATTCTACACCTAGGCAATAGTGTAGGAGGCCTAAATCAGTCATGTCAAAAGCAGCACATAAATCTGATTTTACTCGTTGAATAGCAGTGGCCCCACTACTTGTGATGGCAAGATCATCAACATAAACAATAAGTATCACAATGTCATCACCATTTGTTGTTTTTGACATAAAGATTTAGATCAAAAAGACTTCTTCTGAATCCGGAATCTTGTAGGTGTTGATCTATTTTAATATACCAAGCTCAAGGAGCTTGCTTAAGCTCGTACAAGGACTTAATTAGCCTGCACACCAAATGTTCACGACCACATGCCTGAAACCCTTCAGGCTGCACCATATAGACTTCCTCCCGCCAAATCTCCATTCAAGAAGGCACTTTTACATCCATCTAAAAAACCTTCCATCCAAATTGAGTGGCAATTGAAAGAAGCAACCGAAAAGTGACCATCTTTGCAGTAGGAGCAAAAGTCTCCTCATAATCTATTCCCTCCTATTGCGAGAAGCTTTTTCGCAACAAGACATGCTTTGTACTTATCCAAAGTACCATCAGCTTTGCACTTGACTTTGTATACCCATTTGCAGCCAATGGGTTGTTTCCCTGGAGAGCAACTCCACCAATGTCCAAGTATTATTCTTCATCAAGGCATCATACTTTGTTTGCATGGTAGTTTCCCATTTAGGTATGCCTTTTGCTTCAAAGTATCTTTGTGGCTCAACAATTTTGTGAAGATCAAAAGAAAGAGCAAAATGAACATGCTCTAAATCAGCAATTTTCTTACCAATCCGCCAAGGCCATGCATCTGATTGAGGCATTTCATCCTCCCACACATCCTGCAAAGTGGAGTAAAACCACTTAGGCCTTTGTTGGACTGTAGAAGTCTGTTCCGGATGAGGCTCTACCGGATGAGGAACCAATTCAGGTTCATGTCTTTTATATACCAGTGTATTACTAGTGGGTGTCACAGATTGTTGTGGTGGAGTCCGTGGAGGAGTATGAGATAAACTAGACTTTTCATTGGTTAAAGGAATCACAATATTTCCAAATGTGGCTTGTTGATCACACCCAATTGCTTGTTGATTACAACCAAAGTTTGTTGATCACATGCAAAGAATGACTCTGTTCCTTTCACATCAACAACACGAATAACAAAGATTGATCACTATAACCAGCAAAGAAATATCTTGTAGTTTTAGAGTCTAACTTACTCCTCTTTTTATCAAGAACCAAAGTATATGCAGCTGAACCAAAAATACGAAAAAGTTGATACCTCGAGTTTGGTTTTGGACCAAGCTTCTTCAAGTGTGACGTCCTGAAAGCTTTGCAAATACTCCGATTAAGAATGTATACTTTTGTTTAATGCTTCTCCTGGTATTTGAATGGTATACCTCTACTATGCATCATGCACCGAGCCATCCCCATGATAGTTCTATTCCACCTATCAACCACCCTATTCTACTATGGGGTATATGGGGTTGTTAGTTGATGATGAATTCCTTATTTACTGCAATAATCCTTGAACTACTTGGAAGAGAGCCCCTCCCCCGCCCTTTATTGATCTCAATGTCTTGATCCGCCAACTGGCTTGGTTTTCCACCAATGCCTTGAACTTCTCAAAACAAGCAAAACAATAAACTTCTTTTTCAAGAAGTAAACCCACATCTTTCTCGAATAATCATCCACCAACAAAAGAAAGTATCTCACACCAAGAACAATGGGAGACTTCCATGATAGCTCACAAAGATCTACATGAACAAGATCTAGAAGCCCTTTGCACGCCAAGCACCTTCAGTTGGAAATGGATTCCTTTTTTGTTTTCTAGCCAAACACCCTGCACACATATCTTGTTTCTCTTGAATAGTAGGCAAACCAAGAACCATGTTGGCTCTACTAGAGTTTGGCGAGATCAAAGGTTGAGATGTCCATATCTCTCATGCCACAAAATGTTGGTATTACCCTCCACAACTAAGGCATGTAAGTTGATCGTGGCAGGATCAACCAGCCTATACAAGCCTCCTTGCCCAATGCCCAAGGCAACAACTTTGTTTAGTTTTACATCAAACACAATGCATTTCTTCCCATTTAAGGTTACAAAAATATTGGGGTTTTCCGTTAATTGACAAATAAAAAAGATTATTATTCATGTTAGGTGCATATCTAATATTTCTAACATTTAATTTGACATTATCATTCAATATGATTCGGATATCCCTTATCCTTACTATTGCATGAGATCTTCCATCCCCTAATGAAATTGAACTAGAACAGAAATTTGTGTGAAAAATTACGTACCAATCTTTTAGACCCGTGAAGTGTCTTGATGCTCCAAAATGAAAGAACCAACACCTTGTATGGTTGTCATCCGAGCATGATGCCATGAGGGCATACTCTTCTTTAGGTTCTTGTTCAACTGCTGTCCACATTTGCTTGTCCCTTCGCTTTTTGTTGGCAAGATCATATTGTCTTTTTTGACAATCCTTCTTCACATGATTGAGTAACACTTGACTTGATATTTAGGAGATAATTTTTCAGGTTGTCGTTTCCATTTCCTTTTGGATTGAACGGCAAAAGCACTCTTGATTTGTCCAGAATTGACTCAAGTGTCTGAATTTGTCTTTGTTCCTTTTGTAATAAATAGGAACTAGCTTTATCAAAAAGTCGAAGTCTGACTTTCAACCATCAAATGGAGGTCTTCAACAAATGACCCATATGATGATGGCAAACTATTCAACACCAACGCCAACATATCATTGTCATCTACTATTTTGTTAATGGAGGCAAGTTGATCTCGGAGGTCTTTCATCCGAAGCAAGTGCTTTGACAATGACCCACCCTCTTGCAACCTTCCTGAAAATAGCAAATTCTTTAGGTATAACACCCGTCTCTTCTCTGAAGTCATATATTTGTCCTTCAAACTAATCCATAGATCACTCACCAAAGTGGCATTGCGGACTTCTAGTATCAATTCATCAGATACCAACAACTTCAACAATAATAGGGCTTCCTTATGACATTTGTCATAATCCACAAAATTAGTAGCGGGCCTACTTTCTTTGCCACATTATTTTATCACAATCACGAAATTCCGCAATGGTCAAAATTTTATGGCTCCAAATGTTATAATTTTGTCCAGTTAACTTTTGTGCCTCCGATAGAACAAGAATTTGTACATTCACCATCCACACCAATTTCCGACCCACAAATTAATGCAGACTAATAATAGAGTGGAAATAAATATAACAGCAACAATGTGATTGTCTGTCTTCAAAAAATCCGCAAATACATATGAGAATTTATCAATGCCCTTAGCAGTGTTATGCACGAATCTTGTGCCCTAGCACCCACGAAATCACAGTAAGTATGCACGAATTCCCATGCCCTAAATATTGTCTTTTGCTTGAATCATGACCAGAACCACAGAGTTTGATCGGCAACTCGCCACTGTCAAAACGTGAGATATTCTCAAAAACGTGTTGTTTTCTTCATTCTGCCCTAGCGGAATGTTTTTCTTTAGTTCGTGCCTTAGCAGACTGGTATTCTGCAGTTTGTGCCCTAGCACAAGGCTTCCTCGAACTGTTCTTTTTGAAATTTGTACTTCCTTGCAAGTTTCCTCAGATTTCAAATGTTTGAGCACTAGAGGCTCTGATACCAATGTTAGCAAATGTAGACAAAGATAGAATGAAGAGGAAATGGACTGCACATCAAATGAATGTGTGTCCTTCATTTTATTATGATTGGGAGTAGTTACAATGTAGTTGGAACAGTTATGTGACAGTTCATAACTGAAAACTACCAACTAACATGTGTGCTTATAAATATATTCATTATATTCAATATCAAATGGTTTTCTTAATGGTGTCACCTCTGTGAAACCACAAAAATGGTGTCAAGCATGCAAGCTCAATTTATTTTTCTAAGAACACTCTTGCATTAGACTTCCTAAGCATTTGTAATTTTTTTTAATGACAAAGTTAACTGTTACAACAGCAGCAAGAGCTGCAAGACCAAAAACTCAAAAAAAGAACAGCAAAAGCAAGACAAACACAATTACAAATTCAACTTCTTGAGGAAGTTCATGTGATCATTTTTGACCCTTCTGATTTGCTTCTCAACTTTCACCATTTGCTGTGCTAGATCAGTGTTGTGGACAAGATCCTTCTGGAGTAACCTAAGCAGAGTATGCAACTGTAAACAACAGTTAAAGCTTTTGAATTGCAACTGCAAAAGGAATACATGAGTTATTAAATACAGCAATGCATATATTCTTCCACAAGTGGCTAATAATCATTTGCCTAAAAGATTCAGCAATCACATTATGAGAAATGTTAAGGCCTAGAAGAGTTTGTTTCCAAGACATCTGGTGTCCAAAAATATCAGGTAAGTCATTGTGCACCCTAGCCCATGTACTTTTGCAGATATACATCTCCAAAAAAAAAAATGCTGGATTCAGGGAGATTGCAGACTGGACATTTAAGAGGGTTAGTGGCAAGAAATTGAATGTTGTCACCAATAGGCAGTTTGTGAAAGAGTAGCTTCCGGGCAATGATTTGAGCCATAACATCAGCTTTGGACTTCCAAATGGCAGCTCCAAGGTGTTGCCATTTAACTTCAGTAAGTTTGCATTTCCACTTTGAATTAAGCCTTTGTTCCAAAGGCAATCCCGGAAGGAGTTTCCAATAAACACACTTAAGCGGAAAGTGGTCTAGCCTATGACTGTTAGGCCACCTCCAATCCTTCACAAAGTTGCATTGAACCGTGGTGGACATCTTAACAAGTAATGAATTATCCACAAGTTGCTGAATTTCATTTACAGCAGTCCTGTCAGTGTTCTGTCGGTGGAAAAGATCCTTTAAAAGTGACCAATGCTTCCATTGACAGCCAAATAAGTGCCATAGATCTCCAAATTGACTAATCCCTTTATTAAATAGGTATTTTCCTTTTATCCTAGAGTGAAGAGCAAGGGGCAACCCATTAATTTGAATATGCCTATTCCACCAAATAGAGGAAGTTGGAAAGCTAAGACTGTGCCGAAGGGAGTTGCCTTTCCATTTCAACAGTTCAGAATTTTTTTGCCACACCTTCTGCATACTATTATGCAGGGCTGAGGTATAAAAATAAGTCGATGGGTGTCCTCCTGATTAAGAGGAAAACATATGAAGGGTACATGGACTTCCCATATGTTTTCCTCTTACATTTTGAGGACACCCATGGACTTCTCTTTCAACAACTCCTATGATCGAGTTACATGCCCAAAATTCAACTTTCCCCTCTACAATACTCTCTCTTCAATATGAAGATCTTCCATGTAGATCGTCAATTTCTAGAGCTTGTTTTCCCATATGAGGGTCCATTTGACATCGATAAAGCATTTCAATCTCCAAGATATTTCATTCCAAGGTGTCCCAACCCCTTATTCACCATATACATTATATCCATCTAAAAACCATATCGTTACTATTTGTAGCTTGCATCCACTCTAGACTCCATCAGATTTCATTTTCTCTTGGCTCATCTCCACAACTACAAGGTGGTTTTGATTCATTCATCGAAATTGGGAACATTTCCTCCGATCAAGGAAGGAACAATAAGGACATTT
This sequence comes from Taxus wallichiana var. yunnanensis, assembly GCA_018340775.1. Lineage (NCBI taxonomy): Eukaryota > Viridiplantae > Streptophyta > Pinopsida > Cupressales > Taxaceae > Taxus > Taxus wallichiana. Next base: position 829,035,938 of record CM031238.1, read on the forward strand.
AATATAGTGAGTAATTGAACTGTAGTTATTTATCAATCATATCCATATGCAAATGGGTAGATAGAAATAAATCAAAGAGTGGGTAAAGAGCTGAAATGGTTGCAAAGGTTGGATCAAAATGAATTAAAAATAGGTGGATGGCCGGAACAATTGTAAAGGATAGGAAAAAATGAATAAAAAGTATGAGGACAGCTGGAACAGCTGTAAATGGTAGATGGAATGAATCAAAAGCAGATGGACAGCTAGAAACATTAAATGTCATTTACAATTTTCAGCTTATATATAGACTCCTCTTACGTAAATAAAAACTCAAAATAAACTCAGGAATAGACACTCATATATAGATTCATATGCCTTCACTCTCCTACTTCTACTTTAAACTCACACTTTTGCTTCCTTTTTCTCGATAGATCCCCCACCTTCTCATGCACCTATGAAATGCACTTTACTAGCACTTCACCTTCCCCATTTCTTTCCTCTTCTTTTTTTTATTATTGGTAAAAGGTTTTGGAGGGACCTTACCTAGGGTTACAACCAGAGGCTCAACAACCAAGATTAACAAAGTATAATAGTGTGGTTTTTGATCTGTGGGTTCCACACCCCAACCAAAAGAGAAAAAAAAGAAGAAGAAAACGGCAGGGGCCATCTGACTACAAAGAGCCCAACATCGAACCAACAACAACAAAACTGCAGCTAAAAAACAGCACAAAAATAGTTGCACCAAGAACAAGGAGACAACAACACTAACCAACAGATTTGTTAAAAACTTTTAAAGCAACCCTAAAGCCTGGTAGAGTTTCAGGGCTATGGCGATAGTGGGGTCCCAATTTGTAGCCTTAAACTTTCTTGTAATCTTGCCATTCTTCCATGCCGAGTCTCAGGATGCGCTGAGTCACAAATTTGGCGGATGTGGACTTGCATAAGATCCAGAATAACATTGTGCATAGCCAAGTAGTTGTGTTTTTCCTCCAGAGCTTTAATCTTAGATTCCAAGGTGACAATTTCCTCTTTGAGGCCGGTGTTGGGGTCCAAAGCTTGTTCCTTAATAGTAGACTGAAGTAGAAAGTCTACATTGTCCTCAAGGGTTTTAACAATATCAGCTTGCATGTTGAATTTCTTTTCCAAACTAGAGCCTTCTTCCATGGCAGGAAGAACTATGGGAGGGCTATCTTCCACCAATATTTATGTCTTTCTGGCCAGTGCCCACAATTTCCTTATCTTTCTTGCTACTGCGAAGAATCCTTTTAGGGGTGGTTCCAAGACAAAGTCACGGTACATGGGGTTTTTGGAGCGAATGTGAGTTTGTTTGGGAAGGGGAAAACCACAACAGGGCAGGGGTCGTTGGCAACAACATTAGACATGTATTGATTAATGAGATAAATGACTCCCTGGTGAAGAGGAACAGTCCTCTTGTGACCCTGAACTTCTAGAATAAACTTTTCCATTGACTACAAAATGTAGTAGGAGAGACTCACCTTCACCTCACACTTGAAGTGGTTAAGCAAGACCAAGTGATGTTGCATGGAATGGTGGAGAATCTTCCCTCTAATGTGACATAACGCACCATCATACGTGTCACCTCATCATATGGTTGCGAGGATAGAAGAAACCGAATGCCTTCCTTTTTGATGTCAAGCTTTTCTCCATCGTCTAGAAAGAGCTTTTCTTCTACTTCCTTATCAATTTTGTTCCTGAAGAATTTGTTCCCCTCCATGCTTAGCCCGGTGATAAATGAGATGAATTCTTCAGTGATTTGAAAGTCCCTATCTCTGAAAGAGATGTTACGGTCTTTCCAATTCGCCACGAATTGTAAAGAGATATATTGGTCATGCCCTTTTATGCATTGGATGAAATCGGTGAAGCCCTCCATATTTATGGTCTCCCAGAGCTCAATCTGATCCTGCCATTGTGGGTCGAAGATAGGTTCTACTCAGCAAGGGGCACCACCCATTATGAAAACCCTCTGAGATTTTGATGGGCTGAACTGAAAGTTGCAATGACCAATACCAACAGCCCGTTGACACTGTATGATTTCTTTCCTCTTCTTGACTCGCCATAAATCTAGTGATTATTTCACTTTGTGCATACGACACTTTGCACTTTTGTAGCACTCTTCAAAGTAGGCCATTTTGAGATGGCTTTGATCCTTTATGTATCTTGATTCTTTCATGGGTAACAATTCAAACTTCTTCTGTTCTTGGAAATTCTTTCTCACATCATGCATTACAATTTTTCATATTGTCAAGGCCTTCCCAATAACACATGGCATGCATCCATGGCTAGCACATCACATAATGTGCCATCCTGGTAATTCCCAATGTGCAGATTCACCTTACACCGCTCAACCACCATTGATTGATGCCCCTACTACAACCATGTAAACTTAAATGGATTTGGATGCAGACTTTGTTTCAAACCCAACTTCTACACTCTCTTTGGAAAGCAAAATATCAATATTCCTATCATCAATAATCAGCTTGCAACATTTTCCTCCTACTTTGCACTTAGTTTTGGAACAGCATTATGTACATTTGAATTCTCTCCTTTCTCATGCTCACTTCAACCAACTTCTTCTAATGAGTCATTTTCTGCTTGAAATACATGAGTTCTTGCTCACTTCTATTTTCCTTCTCTACTTCTAGATTCATTTGCACGATGGCCATGTTGGCGACATCCATAACAAATTCCTTCAAATCTTGTACCACGACCTCTTCCTCAATATCCTTTGCCTTATCAAAAATACATTCACTCTTATAACTTTTCTCTAAGGAGCGTGTTTTTGCCTCTCTATCTTCTTGTTTTCCAGATTTTTTTCATCTTCTAACACTTTTTTCTAATGCATGAGCATCCAGTTCACACGCAATCCTACATCACCCAAAAACATTTAGAGTTAGTGAATAAAGACTTGTGCAATGTCGCGCCACTCTTGAGCATGTTGCACAAAACATGGAGCCTTGACTATTTTTCTGCAAAAGTCACAAATACCCAACCAAGCCACAAAGGCTTAACCTTGCCGCGCAAACCTATACTTAGCCGTGCAATGCTATTTATGCCGCACGCACCTATCAATGTCACACAAAACCATGTGACCTTGTCTCATGTCACGCAACACATTTTCCTTGCACACAAAAGCCACGAAGCCTTGTGCACGCCACTTAAGCCTCTGTTGAAGCCACGAAGCATTTTGGATGCCACCAAACACTTCGGCAAAGCCTTGTAATCTGCGAGACATCTACCTTATGTCATCATGATTGGATTTGCGTATGATAGGAATCTCCTATCAACATTGATACAATTAGAGATAGCCACAAGTGGACCTACATTGATGCAGTTAAAGATAGGCACAAGTGGACCTTGATCCATTGTTCATGCCCAAGAACACACCAAATGATCTGATAGAGCTTGATCTAACAGAGGAAATCTCTAGGAAGATCAATGGCAATATGAAGCATTCTGAGGAATCTTTGCAAGGTATCTTTACTTGCAAAAGTATTTTAATTTCCTTTTGTGTGTCACTACAAATTCTGTAAGTAGAGGAGAGTTGTGAGCATGTAAGGCATCTATCCATCCATTAAGTGGAATGAGATTAGGGCATCTATTGCAGAGTTTCCGAGTTGAGCAAAGTAAGGTTTTGTAGAGTTTTACAGAGTTTGCAAGCTTAGGATAGGTCATAGGATTGGAATTCTTTGAGAAATCTTGCAGTCTTGCCACAAAACTATCACTGGGGTGTAATGCCATTCTGCCTGATTTTGTAATATTTTTGTCATATTAATAGAATGAGCTTTCATTGTTTCTTGTTATAGTTGTGCCCAAAATCTTGTTTAAGTGAGATTTAACTCTGAAATTTGTGGTTTGTGTGGTCTAAGGAATTCCTTCATTAGGACCCCTAACCACAAATGCAGCAATCTAGTATCAAAGCAAGAATTTCTAAGTCGTTCTGAGAAGATTGGTATAGCAGTCAATCTGGTATTTAGGATTTTGCCTTATTGCAAAGTCAAGTGTGTTTTGTGTGATAACATCAGTCTATTGAGTGATCTATAGATTTGTTGGTTTGCATACTAGTTGGTGTGGGTAAAAAGTAATTGAAGTCATATCTTCCAACATTTGGGTTGTTGGGTAAAGGTGTAGATCGCAGAGTTTTGTTGAGTGAGTGATTGTGAGGAAATAGTGATGGCACATAGAATGGCTGCTAGAGCAAACAGAACGCCAAGACTTGTGGACTTGGCCCAGATGATGAAAGTAGTACAGGGTCGTTTGGAGGCTACGAAAACTACACAATGTAGAGAAATAGCAATCGATGATGAGCACATGGAAAGAGCACTTAAGGAGCAAGATGTTGAAGCAAAGCATGTTGATGAGCATGAGAATAGACTCTTGTCTGCAATCTCAAGGATCAGCAGCAACCCGAAGATAGAAGTTCCAAGTTATTCTCGGAGCTTAGAGCTCATTGACTGGATTACAGAAATGGAGTACTTCAAGTACGAGGGTGTAGAAGATCCCAAGAAGGTGAGTTTACATGTACCAAGTTGAAGAGTCATGCATCTTTGTGGTGGGAACATGTGTAGACCGAGAGAGTACAAAGAGAAGAAAACAAGATCAAGAGTTGGGATAGATTGGTGACGAAGTTAAAGGCTAAGTTCATGCCTGTAAATTACCAATCGCATTTGTTCAAACAATTGCAGAACATGCCTCAAAGAAACTGAGTGTGAAGAAGTACACGAAGTAGTTCTATCGGCTCACTATCAAAGCAGATTATGTGGAAGACAACGTAGAAAAGATATCAAGATATGTCAATGGATTGCGTATTTCCATTCAAGATGAGTTTAGTATGATCAGATTGAGATTTGTGGCGAAGCGCCTATCAATATGCACTGAAGGCAAAGGAAAAGGCATCCCATTGACAACAAAGCAATGCGGGAGGAAAAAAAAATCCTGCACAGAAGTGGAAGTATGTGCAATGATGCACAAAGCATGCACACAAGGGTGATGCGAGTACCTCGCACTAGCATAGTTATGCGCAATGAGGCAAAGGTAGTAGATCTCCTTTTAGAGGAAGAGGATGTAAAAGAGGTAAGAGGATTTGGCAGAACCTGTTTTTTTGTGGAGAAACTGGAAATCGTTCATTTGAATGTCCACAAGCTACGCAAAAGAGCAATGGAAGGAGGAATGATGCTAGCAATCATGTTGCTCAGCACGCAGACGCAAAAGCAATGCATAACAATGGTACAGAAAAGCCAAAACACAAAGAAGCTCTCATGATGAGAGGGTGTTGCTAAAGCCTGCAAAGGAAGAGAATGTGCCCACATGGGGAAAGGATTTGTTCGAGCCAAATGCAAATCAAGAGGTAAGTGTTGCAAACCTATTATTGTGGTAGCACCTTGTTTCTAACGAGATGGTTGAGAAGCTTGGTCTAAAGAGGATTGTGCACCCAAACCCATATAAGGTGTCGTGGTTGTTGAAGGGACATCAGTTGCTTGTGAATGAGTAATGCAGAGTGCGTATCAAGATTGGCACATATGAAGATGAAGCCTTGTGCAATATAATGCCCATGGACGTATGTCATGTGTTATTGGATCAACCTTGGCAATATGATAAGACGATGATACATGACGCGCCGTACAAATACATACACATTGGTGAAGGACAAAAGTACACTTTGAATCCTTTGAAGGACACAAGTGTAGAGGTGGAAAGGTATTTGCAGATATTGTTGGTTTCGGAAAGGAGTTCCTAAATGCTATAAAAGGGATAGTGAATGTTTTGCACTCATCCCAAGGCTCATGCTAAAAACATGGGGAGGTGAAGACGCGTAAAAGTAGAGATTTCGCAAGAAGTGAAGGAGATACTAGGTGAGTTTGTGAATATCATGTCGAAAGATATTTCAGATGGTTTACCACCTACATGCAGTATCAGTCATCAGATGGACTTGATACCAAGGTATATTTTACCAAACAAAGCCGCATACAGGTTGACACCTATGGAGAATGAGAAGATGAGAAAGCGAGTGCAAGAATTCCTTGAGAAGGGGTTGATCATTGAGCCCATGTGTAGTACCTGCAATATTGGCACCAAAGAAAGGAAAGTGGGGAATGTCCACTGATTCAGAGCCATCAACAAGATTATTATCAAGTATAGATTTTCATTTCTGCACATAGATGATTTGATGGACTGTTTGAGTGGAGTAAGGTACTTCACATAGATTGCTCTAAAGAGCGGATACCATCAGATCAACATAAGAGAAGAACATGAGTAAAAGATTACGTCAAAACATAGGATGGATTGTATGAGTGGATGATCATGTCATTTAGGCTAACCAATGCACCAAGCACATTCATGCAGTTGATGAATGAAGTGTTGAGGCCTTTCTTAGGTAAGTTTGTCATAGGATATGAATGACATTTTAATTTTCAAAAAACGCAGGAAGAGCCCTTCGTCCATTTGCGGAAAGTGTTACAGCATTCACAAGAGGAAAAATTGTTGGTGAATCTGAAGAAATGTAGTTTCATGTGGAAGAAGCTAGTGTAGTTGGGATTAGTGATATCTCCAAAGGGATTGAAGATGGATCCTTAGAAAGTGTGAGCTATAGTGGATTGGTTGTCACCCAAGAATGTCACGAGGCCCGAAGCTTTCATGGATTGATGAGCTTCTACAAGAATTTCATTAGAGGATTCAATGAAATTTGTGCATCAATCATGAGGTGATGCAGGAAGACAAGGAGTTTGCATTGACTGCAAACACAAAATATGGCTTTCAAAAGCTGAAGAAAAAGATTAAAGAGTATCTAGTCTTGCTTTTCCTAATTTAAATAAGGTATTTCAGGTTGATTCTGACATGAGTGGAGGGAAGACCGTCGCATATTTTAGTGAGTATTTGAATGATCCGAGAAGAAGATATTCAAACTATAGTCAAGAGTTTTATGCCATTGTGCAAGCTCTGAAGAAGTGGAGGTACTACTTGTTGCCCAAGGACTATGTAGTACACATACCACCAAGCACTAAAATTTATAAATAGCCACGGAAGTTGAATCAAAGATAAATGAGATGGGGAGAATTCTTGTAGAGTTACATATTTTTCTTGAAGCGTAAAGTGGGAAATCAAACGAGTTGCGAGATGCATTGAGAAGAAGTGTCTTAGTAAGTGAGATGCAAGTTAGAGTAGTAGGGTTCAAGGCGATGAAGAAACTCTACATAGAAAAATGAAGATTTAGAAAATGAAGATTTCGGAGAAGCATGGAGAGCATTGCAAAACCAATGAGTGTTGACCACTTCCCTTGGTTAGACTACTTGCAAGGAGGGTTCTTGTTCAAAGGCACACAGTTGTGCATACCAGAAGGATCAAAGAGGGATAATTTGATCCAAGAGAAGCATTGTAGAGGATTAACAAGTCACTTTGGCGCAATTAAGTGAGAGATACTTTTGGTCATAGATGGCTACAGATGTGCACACATATGTGCAGAGATGCAAAGTATGTCAGATAGCTAAGGGAAGAGTCAAAATGCAGGATTATATCAACCACTGCCAACACTTGAGAAACCTTGTGAGCATTTAAGTATGGATTTTGTTTTGGGTTCTCCTAGAACACTTTGAAGGTTCATAATTTTATCTTTGCTGTTGATAAATTCTCAACAATGGCTCATTTTATTGCTTGCAAAAAAATCAATGATGTTATGCATATAGCTAACTTGTTTTCTAGGTAAGTTGTGAGACTGCATGGATTGTCATGCAGCATTGTATCTGACAAAGATACTAAGTTTGTTGACCACTTTTGGTGAATATTGTGGAAGAAATTGAACAAGAGGTAGGAGTTTAGTTTTGTCATCACTGGAAATGGATGGCCAAACCAAAGTTGTCAACAAGTCTTGGTAATTTGTTGCGATGTTTGGTAGGAGAGAAGAGAGGTACAATGGATTTTGTTCTTGCACAAGTGGAGTTTGTTTATAGCTCTATAAATAGGAGCACTGGGAAGACACCTTTCTAGATTGTTTATTGAATAAGTCCTTGAGGACATACTAAGCTATGAAAGTTATCGCAAGAAAAATGAACAAGTGTAGAAGCAAAAGGACTTTACATAGTACATGAAGTGCACGAGCAAGTATGCAAACAATTGGAGCAGCGAGTAATGCATAGTACAAGGAGCACGCAAACTCGAGGAGAAGACACTTGGAGTTTGAGGTTGGAGATTTAGTTCTTGCGCACTTGCGCAAAGAGAGGTTCCCGCAAGGAACATATGATAAACTCAAATGGAAGAAGATTGGACCTTGCAAAGTCCTAAACAAATAAGCAAAGAACACATATGGGATAGAGTTTCTAGAAGGGGTAGCCATTCGCATGTTTTTAATGTAGCTGATCTATACCCATATTTTGAGGGGCAGAAAAGTGGAGAAGCAAACCGCGCAGAAGTAGATTGGAGACACCAACTACCAACATAGAGTCGCAAAGAAAATGAATACATTTTGGATGGCCACATAGTAAAGACAAAGCGCAAATGGGGATCTGAAATATTTGTTGAAATGCGAGACAGAGAAGTCGAAAATGCATCTTGGCTTAGTGAAGCGAAGATTGCTGGACTTGGCCATTCCATTGAAGACCTTCAAAGACACGCTTGAACAAGGGCTCATGTTGTTCTTGCCTAAGGTGTATAATGCGGGAGAATTTGGGTTCACAAGCAATCCTTCATCACCCAAAAATATTTATAGTTAGTGAAAAAGACTTTCGCAATGTTGTGCCACTCTTGAGCATGTCGCGCGAACTTTAGCCTTGACTATTTTTCTGTGGAGGCCACAAATGGCCATCCAAGCCACAAAGGCTTAACCTTGTCATGCAACATTGCCAAAGCACCAACAACACTCTCATGTCACACACACCTATCAACGCCACACAAAACCATGTGACCTTGTCTTGTTTCGTGCAACACTTGTGCATTGCACACGGAAGCCATGAAGCCTTAGGTACAGTGTTTGAGCCTCAGTTGAAGCCACAAAGCATTTTGTATGCCGTTGAACACTACCATGAATCCTTGTAATCATGTGGGACCACTACCTTATGTTGCCATGATTAGATTTACATTTGATAGAATCTCCTATCAACATCGATATAGTTATAGGAAGGCACATGTGGACCTCGATCTATTTTTCATGGTCAAGGACAAACTCAATGATTTAATAGAGCTTCATCTAACGAAGGAAATCTCATGGGAATATCAATGGCAATCAAGGCATTTTGAGGAATTTTCACAAGGTATCTTTATTCTCTCGCCTATGTCAAGTACAAATTATATAAGTAGAAGGGATTTGTGAGCATGTAAGGCATCTATCCACCCATTTAGTGGACTGAGATTTGAGCATCTTTTATAGAGTTGCTTGTGATACGTAAAGCTGCCTAACTTAACAATAAACAGATCACTATGCTCGTGAATATGAATGAAACTTATGAGTTCTTTGTTAAACCAATTAAGTGTGTAATATCAACCACAATTAAGCTGCAAATTGAAAGGAGAAGAGACAAGAACGAGACAAGATTTATCCTGGAGAAACCCGATGTGGGAAAAACTCCAGTGGGTGAGCAAATTAGCTCCCCTTCACTATGTAATCTCAAAATGATACAACTTACTGCCAATTTGGCCTTCAAGAAAGATGAAACTCCTAACTGTATCTACTTGCTCTCAATCTCTCAAAACAATAAGAACTCTTCACCATGAACAAACAAGAAAAGAAAACAACTCTCCAACTTTGCTCACACTTTGATTTCACCCAAAACACTTGCTTGAATCCTTGGAAATGCTTGTATTTATAGAGGCTCATCTCAGGAAGCGTGGAAAGGCAAAACGAACCGATTGGGAAGCTCAAACATTTATAACTGTTGAGATCCCGTTCTGGAATCATATCGCACAAGACCGTCCGATTTACTGCAGATCGGGTGGTGGTTGCAAAACCGCCGCGGTGGTTGTAGCGAACCACTTTTCTACACAAAGCGGCGGTTACGTAACCGTCGGGGCGGTCGTGTAACCGTCGATTAAATTCCCCTGATCAAAAACATCAAATGGCCTAAAAACATCATTCGGAGGTGTCCGGATCACCCCTAGCCTGACTAGACCATCTTTTGAAGACATAATGAGCTGAGATCCTATAGAGCAAGTATCAAACATAGAGAATACATAGAATTGGGCTATTCTAATCCATTTTTGGATCATACCTCCCCAATTTGAGGCTTTTAAGTCCCTAAAAGCTTCAAGGACTAATGAGGTGAGGAAATTTCTTCCCCACATCTTCTCTGGAATACCACTTGGCTTCGGTAGGCAAGCTGTCCTTTCAACCCAATCAACCACCTGTCTTGCACTCCTCTTTGTGTTGTTCTTTCTATTGTAAAACCACATCTTCCTCTAATTCTAGATAATTGTATGGAGCAAGATCCTTAATAGATGAAGCAATACTCCATCATCCAACATGGAGGGCTCAAAAAGACGTAAGTTTTCAACATTCACAATTGAATAAATCTTCATATAAGGAGGCAAATCCAAGCGAAATGCATTCTTACCCACTTGTTCCAGAAATTTCAAATGGGCCATAACGAAGAGGTTTGAGTTTCTTAGCTTTTCCTGTAGCCTATCCCAGCTCAAATACAACCATACCTTGTCTCCAACAAGGAAGGAATGCTCAGTCCTATGTTGATCATGTCGTGCTTTGTACTTAGCATGTGACTTTGTCAACCTCTTTTGTACTTGAAGGTGTATTTGCTGAATCTTCTCAATGAACTTCTCAGCTTTGTGGACCTCTAGTTCCACTTTCCCGTTGTCTCTACATGGTAATCTCAAAACAACATCAAAAGCACTCTTAGGAAAATAACCAAAACATGTTTCAAAAGGAGTTCTACTAGTCAAAGCATGAACTTGTCATATTATAAGAATATTGGATATACACCAAGTTCTCATCCTAGGCCCCTGGATGTTTCTGTTGTACCCTCTCAAGAGTTGGACCAAGGTACAATTCACCACCTCTATTTGCCCATCTATCTGTGGATGAAAGGTGGTAGACCTCTTTAGCTTTGTATCCATCTTTTCCCACAAAGTAGACCAAAACTTCCCTACGAACCGTGAGTCCTTTATTGACACAATAGAACTAGGCAAACCAAAGTGAACCCACACATTAGCAAAAAATAACTCAGCTGCATCACTGGCCTTAATGGTCTTTTTGCAAGGAATAAGAATACACATTTTGCTAAATCGATCTACAATTACAAATATATAATCATGACCCTTTTTGGTGGTAGGCAAACCGCCCACAAAATCCATGGAGATACTTTCCCATGGTCGGGAAGGAACTGACAACGACATATATAACCCCAACTTCCTGTTATTAGGCTTGCTTGTACTGCATAAAACACAACTCCTGATGAATTTAGCAACTTCGGCTTACATGTTTGGCCAATACACATACCTCTATAAGTGCGCTATAATCTTTGTTACACCAAAGTGACCAGCTACCATGGAAGTGTGTGCTTCTCTCATCAACTACACTCTTTCCCTCCTAGGCACACAAAGTTTCCTGTTCTTGTAGAGCAAACCATCCTAGAAATAGTATTCCCCTCTAGGTGCAAATCCCTCGCTTGGAGGTTTCATTGAAAAATCTCTACAAAATCTGGATCCTAGCTCATAGCCTTCCTGATATGCTTCACACACAAAAAAGGCTCAAGAAGAGTTAATGTGCCCACAGCTGAAATCAAAGGAGGTCTAGATAACATGTCAACTAATTTGTTAGTCACACCTTTCTTATATTTAATAATCAAATGAAATTGTTGTAAGAAACCCATCCATTTATAGTGCCTAGCTTGCTGAAGTTTACTTTGAGCTTGCAAATATTGAAGAGGTTGATGATCTGTATGAATGATAGTTTCCTTACCCATCAAATAATGTTTCCATTTCTTGACTGCTTGAACAAGAGCATACAATTCCTTGTCATAAGTACAATAATTTAGAATTGCACCGTGAAATAATTTAGAGTGATAACATACCGGCCTACCTCCCTGAAGTAGGACAGCCCCCATAACATAGTCACTGCATCGGTTTCCACTTCAAGGGCAGTTGTAGGTTAGGTAAAGCCAAAATTGGAGCATGACTGATTTTATATTTAAATGAATCAAAAGCAATATGTTGTTTCTTACCCCAATCAAATGTCTTACCCCCTGTTATCACTGAATGTAGTGGTGTTGCTATGGAAGAGAAGTTCTTAATGAACTTCCGTAAATACTGAACTGCTCCAACAAAACTCCTGGTCTCTATCAAACTTGATGGTGTAGGCCAATTCTAAATGGCCTCTATCTTAGCCGGATCAATCCTTAACTCCCCATCTCCAATCACATGTCCCAAAAAGACAAGCGATTGTTGTGCAAACTCGCATTTCTTTTCATTCAACACAAGTCGGTTCTCCTTAAGCACTTGCAAAACTTGACGCAAATGATCAATATGCTCTTCATAAGTTCTGCTAAAAACTAGAATATCATCCAAGTACACAATAACAAAGGAATCAATAAATGGCCTCATTACCTCATTCATCAACCTCATGAAGGTAGCTGGTGCATTACATAGCCCGAACGGTAATACCAACCATTCATATAACCCTTGCCTGGTCTTGAATGCTGTTTTCCAGATGTCCTCTTCCTTGATCCGCACTTGATGATACCCAAACTTCAAATCAAGCTTAGTAAAATATCTAGCATGTTGTAACTGATCTAATAAATCATCAATGCGAGGAAGAGGGTACCGATTTTTAATGGTTATTTTTTAAAGCCCTATAATCAACACACATTCTCCATGAACCATCTTTCTTAGGTACTAAAACAATAGGAGAACCACATGGAGAAGTGCTAGGATGGATTATACCTTGTTCAATCAAATATTGTAATGTTGTTTTACCTCATTGGCATCTTTCAAAGACTTCTTGTATAATCCCAAGTTCGGAAGCGGACTATCGGGTAGCAAGTGGATCTCATGCTCAATTGCCCTGACTGGGGGCAGCCTTGTAGGTTCCTGAAAGACCTCTCTGAACTGCTGAACCAACTCTGCTATCTGTGTCTGCTCTTTATTAGAAAACATGCTACAAGTGGTTTTAGAGGTAACAATCTCATCATTTGGCATATCCCTCAACATAAGCAATGCAAATTTACCACTAGCATTAATGAGCTTTTGGGCTTCGTTGGCACTTACCAAAGATATCTTCAAATCTCCTGAATAGGCTGAAATGACATAGCTCTTACCATCCTTTACCAAGCGGTACTAATTGGCTCTCCTCATGAACATAGCATCCTGTATACAAATACACAAAGGCTGCAAAAATGACACCACACACACATCAAGGGGAACAACATCCACAATAACCTCATCAATAAAATTTTTGTCAATACCAAAAGTGATCTTACACTACTTCGTTACCTTGATGTCTACACCTTTCTTTACCCAACCCAAAGAATACGGACTTGGGTGACTATAAGTTTCCAACTTCAACCTGTCCACTAACTCTTTACTAATTAAATTAGCTTGAGAACATGTATCAAAAAGAGCATCCACCTTAGTTTTCTTCACTTGAATCTTTAAATGAAAAAGCTTCGTTAGTTCATTTTCCTTAACAACATTGTTACTACCCAAACATACCTCTCTGGACGGAGGCACAACACATAGTCTCATCCATCTCTTACGCTACAAAATACTTTCTTTCCACGGAGGGCAGCCATAGCCTTCTTCTAATTCTTTTTGTTCTCGAAGGGTGTAATTCCAGTGGAACTTCCGACATTTCTCCTTGGAATGAGTGTCACATCACAAAGTGCCTGATGAATTTAGGTATCTTTTTTAGAAATAGAAGTAGCATTTTTCTTACCCTTTCCTTTTCCTTTGTCCTTTTGTTTGGCGTCACCTTCTTTGTTTGAAGCATGTTGAGAGGTAGATGAACTCTTTTTCTTGTCCATCTCCAAATAGTGAGCTTGCGTACAAGCTTCATCTACATCTGCAGGCTTGGCCAAGAGGACGAGTCTCCTCAAATGGCTATGGAGTCCACCGATATACTTCATCAATAGGTCCTAGTCTACTACATCCTTTCCCATCTGAATAGCTTTCTTCCGGAACTCACTGGTATACTCTTGCATAGTCTGACCTTGTTTCTGCCTGAGATATTGCCAATACATGGACCTCTCTTCCTCATAACAAATAGGATAAAACTGCTTTTGGATTAGCTTCTTAAAAACATCCCACTTAGTAATTGGAGGAAGATTCTTAACAACCAATGTATGAACATAACTTTCAAACCAAGTTAAAGCATGTTTGGTTAATTTTAACCAAGCAAAGGAAATCTTCTGACTTTCATTAATTTGATGCAAACTGAAATATACCTCCAGTTGAGCTAGCCAATGGTCTAGCTTCTCAACATTCACGTCTCCATCATAAGGCTCAATTTTGATCTTGGCCTCTACTTTGAATGGAGGAGGTATGGGAATGGCATGGGATGGTTCTTCTTCACGAACCTCTTCTTCACAATCTTCCGGTGTCTCATTTGTAACACCAAGCTTCTCCATGAGTAGTCCCATGATGGACTCCAATTTCCCGATGGACAAGGAAATACTGCCCACATCTTTGGACAAACTTGCCACATTAGCCTCCAACTTGTAGAAACGCTCTTCACCGCTATCCTCTGCATCATCTCTTCGAGCCATCTCTCGAATTCCTTGCTTCCACTTCCTTGTAGAAATCTATGCTTCAAAAGGAATAAGGCTACCTTCACCACTTTCTTTTCCCTTTTGGGTAAGGGGCATCTAACTGCAATCTCAACACAAGTTAACCCTACAAGACTGAAATCTTAATCTTTACTCGATACCAATCTAATCCGTAAACTGCCTAACTTAACGATAAACAAATCACTATGCTTGTGAATATGAATGAAACTTATGAGTTATTTGTTAAACCATTAAGTGTGTAATATCAACCACAATTAAGCTGCAAATTGAAAGGAGAAGAGACAAGAACGAGACAAAATTTATCTTGGAGAAACCCGATGTGGGAAAAACTCCAGTGGGTGAGCAAATTAGCTCCCCTTCACTATGTAATCTCAAAATGATACAACTTACTACCAATTTGGCCTTCAAGAAGATGAAACTCCTAACTTTATCTACTTGCTCTCAATCTCTCAAACAATAAGAACTCTTCACCATGAACAAACAAGAAAAGAAAACAACTCTCCAACTTTGCTCACACTTTGATTTCACCCAAAACACTTGCTTGAATCCTTGGAAATGCTTGTATTTATAGAGGCTCAACTCAGGGAGGCGTAGAAAGGGGAAACGAACCAAGTGGGAAGCTCAAACATTTATAACTGTTGAGATCCCGCGTTACGGAATTGTATCGCACAGACCGTCGCTTACGGACTCAATGGTTGCACAACTGTTGTCGCTCACAGCACGGAAGCGGTGGTTATGTAACTGCCGGGCGGATCGCATGAACCGTCGTTCACAACCAATTCCCCTTATCAGAACATCAAATGGCCTAAAAACATCATTCGGAGGTGTCCGGATCACCCCAAACTTGACTAGACCATCTTGTGAAGACATAATGAGTTGAGATCCTGTAGAGCAAGTTTTGAACATAGAGAATTCATAGAATTGGGTTATTCTGATCCGTTTTGGATCATGATGAGTTGAGCCAACAAAGGTTTTGTAGAGCTTTGTAGAGTCTACAAGCTTAGGATAGGTCATAGGATTGGAATTCATAGAGAAATTTTACAAATTCTTGTCATAGGGTTGTCATTGGGATGCAATGCCATTGTACTTGAGTCTACAATCTTTTCCTCATATTAATAGGAGGAGCTTTCATTGTTTCGTGTTAAAGTTGTCCACTGAGATCTTGTTTGGTCTGCATCTAATTTTGAAATTGTGAGTTCGTGTACAAGGCATCCCTTCATTGGAACCCCCAACCACGACAACATCACTTTCACCTTCTTTTTCTCTCTAACACTTTGTTGTCTTCACGACAACTTTTCTTCCACCCTCAAACCTAATTGATAGGCTTCTTCTACAAAATGTGACTCAAGCAAACTCTATAATCTTCAATTAAAATCACAAGACCAAGACTAACAATCTTCATCTTTTTTGTGGGACCAAATCTAACAATCAAGTTGTAGAACTCCTTAGTGCAATCTTTTAAACTCAACTCTTTCTACTTCAAATTCTAAAACTACTTGAGAAAACTCAAATTACAACTACAAGCAAAAGATTCTAAGCTTACAATTTGAAACCATCATATTCTAAGTCTTAATATTTGATTGTCCTCTTCCATTTCTTCTTATTGTTGATCATGTTTCCCAAAGCAATGTTTGTTCTTTGACTTGGTACATGGAAATTTAAGACCATTTCTTTCTTATTGTTGATCAAGTTTCCCCAAAGAGATGTGTGACCTTTCAACTTGATACATGGAAATTTAAGCCTTTGCAAATCTTTTATTAATACATACACAAACTTCTCTTCTAGCCCTATAATCCAATCTATCGACCCCTCACAATTTTAACTTCTGCAAAAGTTAAGTATCAATCTTGTACTTGACTCTAATTTTGCAAAGGATTTTAAGTAATCTTTTCTTCAAGTCCGAGCTTTCCTTCATTTTTGTGGTTGGACTTCATGTTGCTCCTCAACATCACTTTCCTCATTATATGGCAACTCCTCTTCGTCATTATGTTCCAACAACATCCAATCTAGCTTGTATGGCTCTCATCATCTCAAAAAAATCTTGGTGGTCGACCTCCTCTTCCCCTTCCAAAACATATTCCTCTAAGCCATTCTACACAGTTCTCAAAAACACAACTTAGAATTCTACTCCAAACAGCACACAATGGTGTGGTCAAGAGTCCGTTAAAAAACCAATCACTCAACTAAGTCAAAGTGCACAGAGAGAATGGAATCAAAATTCACATAGGCAATTTTTCTTTTTATTGATTTATAGGATCACACACAAATAGCTAGCTGAGAGAAAGTACACTCCAAATTTTGTTTACAATTTAAAACTCCATCACATCAATAGTTTTATCAGCATAGCAGGCTTCTACTTACTATATCCACTCTCAAATACAAACACACTCCACACCAAGATTGACTTCTAGACTTTTTGGCAATCTCTCGTGCAAGTTGTACTTGCTCGCTTCCTTAAAACCTTCCATCAATTTTCTATCTTCACTGTTCTAAATTCCAAAAGCCCCTATCTCTAATTCAAACTGAAGATACATCTTCAGAGTTTGAGAGAAGAATATCTAACTTCAGAGTTCAATGGAAGAATATATAACATAGTCATCCCATATCTCACTAATTGACGAATAATCTCAAGAATACATTCTATTGTTGCCACCATACCACAAGGTGGACCTCGACATAGTGTCACCACCATGAGACCCAACACCATACAGATTTTGTTGGCACCATTGTATACCTCTCAAAAAAATATCCAATTTTGAAAAAATAGTGTTGTCTCTGACCAAATAAGATCCCCAAGGGTCATTTGAAGATGATTTCAAGCGTGGGTCTTTTCGGTATTAATACTAACCCACCTAGAATGTTTAGTAGAAGCGTTAAATTTAGCCACCTAAAAATATAGGAAATTCAAGGCCAAATAAAATAAAGTCAGAACTAAAGAAAGGCTCGAATAAAATAAAATATAATGAATACCTATTGTGAAAGAGAACGTTGAAATGGAATGAAATGAAATGATTTTAATCAAGTCCATGAGACCCAAGTGGTCCATGTATTGGTGTTGATGTGTTCACACTAATCGAGTTTCTAATTTTTACCTAACTAGCTTGCTTGTGTCTATGTTCACACTAGGAAAGAGGTAAGCTTAAAATTAGGAAGATTTGTTAGGTGGTTGTTTTGATAAGATTATTTGCACGTACCATTTGGTGAGTGCAAACTAGTCATCCCTAACTAATAGTTTGTTTTGGCAACAAACCATTTGTTGTGAAACAAACTCTACATGTTATTTATACATGGAATCCCTTGCATTCAAAAGTTGGATTGTGATAGGAATAGAATGTTTAGTACTCACAATAGCAGTTATGAGCATCAGATTAATTGTATGAGAGTGATTGAGTTGTGTGTGAGTAATAACTAACCTAGCTAAGGCTATGTAGAGAGTTTATAGGAAATGTGAAGATATTGTGATAAGCCTAATCTGCTCGTTAAGAGGAGATTGAAATGCCATATATGTAAGTGTTCTATTGTTGAATGAGATATGAGAGATTTTAGATTTTATCTGTGCAATCTCTGACCATATACGACATTTGGTATCAGAGCAGGTACCCTATGAGAGCAATATGGAGTTTTAAAAATGGCCAAGGGCAGTATGTTATTGTCCCTAGTTATGAAGTTCATTCAAGATATAAAAAAATGTAACTTCAGGTTATAGTTTGTAGGGATTAAGTTAATTTATGTCAGCGATATCCATTTGCGAGCAGTCTTCTTTACAGATCCATGTATTATATGATTTTTAAAGTTAAGCATTCATTATATACTACACCATCCATATTTGTTTTGGCAGACCTGTTCACATGTCTTAATCTCACGCCAACTTTGTCTGTACACACACTGTGTGCGACGCATTGAAAATCTTCCTCTCAGTCAGCCAAAGACATCATACCATTTTCACAAACAGTGTACCTGGGCATATAAAATCCGAGTCCCATGGATCAGTGCTTGCATCATTACAGTCATTTCCAAAGCGGCGCAATTATTTTGCATGTATCAAGTCTGGATTACCATATTCCTTTGCCATTTGCATCTCTGAACTCAGTTCAGCATCCTCATGCATATCATGTCACAGTGTTTTTCTTCCATCATCATTCAATCTGCAAAAGCTGATCCATGCTCTGTTGGACATTGTCAAACAATTGTGTACTGACTGTCTAGCATTAGGCTTCACCATGGTAAAAGCAAAGGGAAGACTTGTGGGCTATCAATACCTATGCAGATCTGAGTTTACGGCACTTTGCATGCCTACTTGTACGACCCCTGTGCATGTCCAAAAGCTCTGCCAAGTCCTCCATGCAATTCAAGTTCGAATCCCTGACAATCTGCTGATAGACTTTACATGTCATGGAATTCTTTGTAATCCTATTTATCTCTGACAGCTGTGTGTCTACCTCTCTCCTCCACAGGATTGCCATATTTGCAATTATATTTTTTGTTGTAAAGTTTTTTTGTCTTGTTCAAAGAAGACAAACCCACATTAAAGAGAAAGAATAAATGTAACCTGTGGTATGTCATTAGTGAATGAATAAAATGAAACAGATTTAATTACATCCACAAAACAGAATGGTCTATGGGACCACTGAAAACACCAACTACTTAAAGATTTGCAGGCGTACTGGTATCTTTTAGAATGTTGCTCCTCTTCTTGCTAATTTGAGTTAACATCTCCCCCAAACCTTTTATTTTGCTTTCCTCGAATAGCTCTACCATGGAACCAACTCTTAAAATTTCCTCATACTTGGCTCTAATGTTCATGTACCTTGGACATTCAAGGATGAAATGCTCCTCCATTTCGACTACCCCTATATTGCATAAAACACAAGTCCTCTCTTCCTACAGTTCCTTGGGTGTTTCACATCTAAGCCTGTGGGAGCTATTCTTCACTAAGCAAAGATGATTTTTCCCTCCATTTAATTTCGGTCCCTATAGTCCTAGTCTAGGATACCGTGCACGGCAGGGGGCACTGGAAACCAGTACGAAGCGTATATGGTACGGATACGTTTAGGAAATGTCTGTGGGAGCGGGCAGGGTACGTCCAGTACCCCCAGGTGCGTCTTGAAATACGTCTGCAGATGCACCCGGACGTACCCTACCCGCTCCCACCCACATTTCCAAGCCAAAACGTATTTTTCTGTTTTTTAACATCTTTTTAATGACATTTAATATTAAAAAATATAAGTTTATTTTATTTAAAACCCTAAAAGTTAACTACAAACAATAAAACAAAAGTAAAACACAAAAACAAAACATAAAAGCAAAGAAACTTACCTCTCCTTCCTCATTTCATCTTTGCCTCTCTAAACTTTCATTTTGCTTGTCTAGGGTTTGATACTTCATCAACAAGCATTGCAAGTATTTTCCTAAGCTAGTAGGAGTGTGTATTCGTTGTCAAGGCCATTGAGGAGCTTCAAAGGAGGAGGATTTGTGGATTATTGAGTGAAGGTAAGGTTTTAAGTTTTATTATTTAACTTTTAAGTTTGTTTTTCATTTATTTTTTTGTTATTTAATCTTTCACACACTTCATGTTTTTGCTTATGTTCATTATTTTATTTTTCCCAATTGAAATTTTTATTTTTAAACTGTTTTTTCTTTTTAATTTTTGAAATTTTCAATACATGCTATCATGTTATGCCCTAGGGCAAAGAGTTTAACTTTTAAGTTATATTTTTAAATTTTAGCCATTGTTTTCTTTGCTTATGTTGTTGGTTTTGAACCTTGTAGGTAGAAGTACAATGGCAACAAGTTCCACCTCTTCTGAAGCATCTTTGATCAAAGAATTTGACCCAAATTCACCATTATGGAGGCATGTCACAATACTTGAGCAACTTCCAGGTGGTGGGTGTTTTGTTTGGAAATGCAACGAGTGTGAATCAATATTCAAAGGGTCTTATAGTCGGGTGAAAAGCCACTTGTGTGCAATATCGGGTCATGGTATAAGAACATGCAAGGGGAAAAATAATGTTGGGGTGCCAAAAACACAAGTTTTGGCATATATCAAAGAGCAAGAAGATGCAAGAGGCAGCTTTGGCTTTGAAAGCGGGTCATCCATTGTCCAAAAGAGGAAGTTCATCTCGATCAACGAGGCCTCCTGTCGCCCCATCAAGTATTAGATCCCCAATTGTGACCATGCCACATCCATTTGTGACGCCTACCTCCATGGATGATGAGGATTCACCTCTTTCACGAAAGAGAAGTAAGACAAATAGACCATTGGAAAAGGCCTTTCAAAATGAGAGCAAGGATATTGCAGATGAGCATTGCAACATGTGTGTATGCAAATGGACTTTCATTTAATGTTGTGAGGTCACCTTATTGGCAAGAGATGGTGAAAGGCCCCAAAAGGGTACAAATCACTAGGCTATGAGAAGATTTGCACCACCCTATTGGAAAAACAAAGAAAATATGTGGAAACCTCCTTACAACCAATTAGAGACTCATGGGCCAAAAGGTGTGTCCATCATTTCTGATGGATGGAAATATGCAAGAAACCACCCTTTGATCAATGTGATTGCAATATGCCCTAAAGGAGCAATGTTTTTAAAGCGATTGATTGTGAGGGAGAGTGAGGGATGTTAAATTCATTGCCAACATCCTCTTCGAATCCATTGAGGCAATGGGGCCTCAAAATGTTGTCCAAGTCATAATGGACAACACCAAGAATTGCAAAGCCGCGGGGATGTTAGTTGAGGCAAGGTATGGGCATATTTTTGGACACCATGTGTTGTGCATTCACTCAATTTAATGCTAAAAAAGTTGGCCAACAAAATAGAGTGGATTCAACAAGTGTATGCAGAGGGTGAAGAGATCCAAATGTTTGTGACCAACCATCACTAGTCGCAAGGCATCTTTAGATCATTCTCGCATTTGGAGTTGTTGAAGGTAAGGGAAGCTACCTTTCTTTTTTCTTTAATTTAAATATAAGTTTTTTATTTTTAAAATATAGTATAATTAGTATTCAAAAGTTTTTAATTTTTGTTTCTCATTCTTATTAGGTTGTTAAGACTCGGTTCACATCACACACAATCGTCTTGAGACGACTTGTGAAGGTGTGAGAGGCACTCAGCAGATGGTAACTTCCAACCTATGGGTTGTATGGAGGCAATCAAACATTGTACAGGCTCAAAAAGTGAAGACCATGATCTTAGATGACACTTGGTGGGATCGAGTAGACTATTTGTTGAGTTTTACTGAGCCCATTATGAGCATGATCCGTTTTACTTGACATGGATCAACCATGTCTAGGAGAGATATATAATGGTATCAACTCAATGATTGAGAAGATAAAAGCCGTCATAAATGCAAAAGAACAAGATCCGAGGAAAAAAATTTCAAAGAAGTACAATCAATCCTCATTGAGCAGTGGAACAAAATGACCACCCCGCTACATCTACTTGCTTTTGCATGGACCCCTAAATTCTACAAAAAGACAGAGATCTTTTCATTGCCGGGGAGGATAGCACCATATAGGGATGCGGATGTCAGTCAAAGATATATGGCGGCATTGTCTAGTCTCTTCCCCGATCCGGAGGCCCAGGACATGGTTATGATAGAGTTTGGCAATTTCATATAAAAAACAGTCATGGCCTTCTCACTCTTCGAGCAAATACAAGATGGATGCTCATATGTGGTGGTACCTCCAAGGTCTTGCATGAGTTTACTTGCAGCCTCTTGCAATCAAGATCTTGGCACGTAAGTTTTTTTCTTTTTTCTTTTTTTGTTCTAACTATTAGTTTTTTTAAATTTAAATTTGAGTGTTTAAATTTGAACTTTGCGTTGACTTTGTGTTGCCTCAATAGGTTGCAAGTCCATCTTCCTCTTAACGCAACTGGAGTACATATAGCTTCATCCACTCACAGAAGTGAAACAAGTTGGGGGCTAAAAAGGATGAAGATTTGGTATACATACATTCCAACTTACGCCTTTTATCCCACAAAGCAATTGTAGAGTACAAGGGTCAACATAAAATTGGGATATTGATCCAGAGATAGTTGACTTAAATGTTTCCGTTTCCCACCGCCATTAAATGAGGGATTGGAGACTTCTTTGGCACCGCATGAGACCTACATGCACAAGTGAACTCTGTTGTGGTGGCTTAATGGGAGTGGTCTAAGTCCATGTGATCCTAATGAACCACATAATGATGATGATGTTAATGCTCTTGATGAAGAGGAATATGATGAATATTGAAAGATAGTTTGAACTTTGATTATTGGAATTTGGTGTAAAAAATTGAATTTAATATAAAAGTATTTAACTTTTAAGCTTTTAAGTTTCTAAGTTTTAACAAATTATGACTTGTCTGTTGTGGTTATTTACTTATTTAGCTTATAACTTATAAGTTATCTACTTATCTTGTCTTTCATATGCATAATATGTGGTTGATAACTTAATTCCTATTTAGTAGGCTGAAATTTATATATTTTTAATTTTTATATATTTTTTGTATTGTCGTATCCGATGCCGTATCCGGGGCCAAAAAAGTTGTCGTGTCCACATATCGGATACTCCGTACCCATACCCAAAACATATCGGCTACTTAGGTCCTAGTCTTTGTTCAAATTCATTTGGTTAATTGGGCTTTCATATAGTTCTTTTTATTGGTTTCTTTATAATTATATGTTTAATAATTCTTTAGATGATAATTTTTTTATTTTTAGTTTGTTTAATTTTATTATAGTTAATGAGTTAAACCATAGTGTGATGTGAGTCAAAAGGTCATCGTGTTTTAATGTGATGAGTATACACATCTATAGGTTTTAAATAGGTTAATACGACATAAGTGCTTTATTTTAGATTTATATTATTTTTGTTTCTTATTTAGATATTTGGTTTATTATTTTTAGTTTTTAAAAATTGAAAGGTCAATAGTTTATAAATGTCTAGTTAAAAGTTTTTTAATATTGGCCTTATTTTAGATTTTAGTATTTTAGTTTCTTATTTACATATTTGGCTTATTATTTTTATTTTTTTAAATTGAAAGGTCAATAGTTTATAGATGTCTAGTCAAAAAAATGTTAATATTGGCCTTTAGTTGTATTAGAATATGTTAATGTCTCTAGGTTGTTTTTTTCATCAATCAAAAACAGCTTTTGTGTATGTCGTGTCTTATAAAAATGCAAACACTTGTCTCATTATAAAGGGGTTTATTCTCAGTTGAATCCGACACCCATTGTTTTAATTATGGCGGTTCCAATTCCTATGGAAGCAACAGTGCATGCACAAAGAACTGCTAGAACTATCGGAGCACATCACGACTCATCTAACTAAGTGAGCCTAGTTGGAGGTCGGAGGCAATGGAGGAAGGAGGCCAAACAATGCCTTTCATTCCCTGCTAACCATGGGGCTGCATATTGCAATAGTAGCAAACCAATCTGTACCAAACCAACACCGAGGATGGTTACGAGTGGGGGTCATATATGTTGTTCGTGATTGAGTGGCAGCAATCATGAACAATGGCTGCAAACACGACAACAAGGACACAGTCCTCAAATTTCAGTTTCTTTCTAGTTGTGTTATGTGATACCTTGTATCGTGAGAAGTACAACCCTCGCTGAAAGTTAAAAAATATATGTGGGTGTAACAGTTCTTGTTCCCCTAGGTGTTGTACTTAATAGAGAACCAAGTGTAAATACATGGAGTGAAGGTTGATCAAGTGTGTGTATCCCTGTTCGCAGTTCCCACCACTGGAATGGGTCGATGGTTTCCGATCAGTGAATGGTCGATAAGAGGTCGACCGGTTCCTTCTCTACCTCATCTAGTCCTATAGCCACTATTCCAATGTTCATACTAAGGAGGGGAATGTTAGGGAATATAATGTATAGGACTCATATTAGTAGTTATAACTGAGTGTGAGATTAATTATATGAGAATGATTTGAGTTGTACGTGATTAATAACTCACCTTAGATAAGGCTAAGTAGAGAGTTTATAGGATTTGTGAAGATGGTGTGATGAGCCTAATCTCCTCATTAATAGGAGATTGAAAGGCTATATATGTAACTGATTTATTTGTTGAACAAGATGTGAGAGATTTTTAATTTTATTTATGCAACCTCTGACCAAATAAAACAAATTGTAAATATTGAGAGGCAATAATGGAGACTTTGGTCATGTGTTATGAATCTTATGGCTTCGCTTTCCTTATTTGGTAATGGTTTGTTGAAGGGATCATATGGCTTGACAGTGTTCATTACTCCCATATGGTATCAAAGCTGCCTTCATGTGACCATTATCCAGCTGAAAGTCTATGAAAAAAATAAAATTGAAATTTTTTATTCACCAACTATTGCATCCGTACTAGCAGAGATTTATTTATATCTGCAAGATTTCAGCGCCTGTCCAATTGTCTTTGCATGAAGAATACTAGTCTGGCTTTAGAGGAATTATAACTGGTGTTGTATTAGAGAAACATTGGACTGCAGCTGTACACTTTTTCCATTCTTTGCTGTTCAGGTTATTTTTATACACGAGGCATACGTGCTTCTCACTCATTTGCTAGCGCTGCTATATTATTCATTTGTAGCAGAGATATACTGGTGTCGGCTTCAAGGTGTTCCAATTTCCAATTTCGTTCCATGCATTCATGCTGGTATTGGAGTTTTGATTAGGCATTGTTCACTATCCACTACGTGATGAAATTTAAATGCAAGGTGTTGATCGTATTGATATGGGCGCCACATGTTGGAATGTTGGAAATCAACATTGATATTAAACGGGTTTCCTGCATTCATGCTTAATCACATGCTGAATTGATATGCTGAGGCGTTTGATATTAATTGATATTTGTTTGGTGATGATATTAACCAAGCATGGTGATGATATTGATATGCACATTCCTCCAACTCTGGCACTCTTCCCTCAATCTCCACAAGGACAGCCTCTCAAAACAAATCGGGCCAAACAAACATTGGAATTGAGGTTTTTTGTATTGGCATAGCAGGTTCCTGTTTAACGGTCGCCTCTCCTGGCCGTGATGTCTCTGCCCCTGCTTTCTACCTACAGCAGAATCGGCATTGCATGATTATTGATTGAAGCATTGGCAATGCACATTATTATTCTTGTCTGGGCCTGTGCCTGAGCTCGATCGTCCATCACTCAAGTAGGGAGTAGTGGTAGAATAATGCATTCACAGCCGTCATTTGACACAGCCATCAGTCACAGCTGTCTGTTTTAGACCTCAAATTAAATCAAATTTGACTTCTATTCTGAAAGTGTTCAGCATAATTCTGAAGAACTCAGACTGACAGTGTGTACTGTTATGTGTTGGCAACTCCCAAATGCACTCCTCACCAGACTATACCTACAGCTGGATGTTTATTTGGCTTGTTTTTCGCGAGTGGAAATATGCACATTTGTTTTGCGTTTTAATTGGCATTGAAATCCTCACGGTCATACACTGGGACCTCCTCTCCTCTACCGCCAGAGTGGCCACCAACCTCGCCGCTGCATCACCAAACAGACATTTGCCTGGGTGATCTTTCTTTGGCTGCTACTTCAACACCAAAGCCACCACGTGGCCTGACTTGAACAGTGCTCTCAATCCACTCCCTGCCAGCTTAACATTCAAATTAAAACTAAAAAATGATCTAGCTAACTGTAATTGAGAATATTGTTTGGTGGGATGGTTTTGCAACTTTTTCCTCCTAAAACACTCATTTTAAGAGAGGTCTTGGGTTCGAATCATACCCTCTTCCCTCTTTCACGAGTTGTTTTCCGTAGCTTGATCATGTTACCCGTCATTGAAACACAAGCTGGAGACGTGTCGGCCTATATCCCTACCAATGTGATCCCCATTACAGATGGACAGATTCGTCCGGAAACAGAGCCCTTCTATCGCGGAATTAGACCGGCTATTAACGTTGGCTTACCTGTCAGTCGCGTTGGGTCCGCCGCTACTGAAAACAAATTTTAAAGAGAGGGTGTTTGTTATTCAAGAAACCCTATTTTAAATTGTAAGGAGGGGTCTTACCTAAAAAAATGTGTTTTTTTGTTGGGGAGGTATTTATTTATAAGGGGGAAACAAATTGTATGAGGTCATTAAGAGAGGGGCATTATTTTTGAGAGCCTTACTATTTGAAGAAGGCATAGCTTAAAAGGGCATATTATTAAGGGGGCTTTATTATTTTTATTGTTTGAGTGACGATATTGTTAAAAGAGGGGGCAAAATTTATAGAGGGAATGACATTTTTTTGTTAGGGGGATATTGTGTAGAAAAGGAATTCTAATGATTGTAAAGTGGGATTCAATTTTTTTCTGCAAACAGGTAATTTTTGGCCATTTTAAGGGTTGTGCAAGTTGTATACTGTGTTTAGTGTCAGGGGTGCTGCCCCTCGATCCCACCCTGTATTGCAACAAGGAGCGCTTGAGGCACTGCCTTCAGATCCTGAGCGGGGCGGGGCTGTCCATTGACCTTGCTAGGAGTTGTTGCCCCCAAACCCCCACTCCTCGCCCCTTTGTTCAGTTCATTCAGGAATCTTATTATTTGCAATAGTGCAGTTTCTACCAGTCAAACTTCCTCGGATCTCATTTGTCAAAGATCAGAGGGTGAGGCCTGATTTGATAGGCGGTTAGACCCCCTCACACATACACTACTTGCTTCTTTTTTTCGCCTTCTATAATGGCTATCAACCCTAACCTTCTTGCTCTACAATCAGAAAATGAGAAGCTTTTCTCCAAAGATTGTGCACTTCAAGAGGATATGATTAAGTTTGTAGAAGAGTACAGAAAAATTAAAAAGCAAAACACTCTTCTGCATTCCCTCATTCACAACAATGATGCCCTCATTCACTCTATGTAGATCAAACTTGCTAGCCTGCAACATCAGATTAATAATGTGGACTTACAAACTTCGTCTCCTAATCCACCTAAAGTCACTTCTCCTACACTTGTTGACCCTACTTTGTCAGTTTTCAAGCTTGCTCCTGTATTTGATGCTCTTGTTGTTGCAGCTTTTGATTTTGTGCCTGGTGTTCCTATTGTTGCACCTTCTGCTCACCCAACTTCACATCAACCTGCTTACTTGCCCGGTTCATTTGAGAAGCACAATACTGCTTTTGGTTCTCATATGCTTTGTTCCATGGCTTATATTGGCAGAGGTGATGGTAGACATCTTCAGGGTATTGTTGCTCCTATCCAGCATATTAGCTGGAATTATCACCATGGCATTGGTTTTTATGCAGGTGTTTCGTGGGTTAATTTAACGAAAAGATCTAACTTTTGTACATTTTACTCTTCATAAGGGCATCGAGCACCATATGAGTTATGTTGTAGCTTCACTTAGGCCTAGGAAACCTGAGATTCTAGCTGTCAAACATGATCAACCTGGCACACATTCATATGTATCATTGCAGGCACTAGTTGGCCTAGGAACCCTGAGATTCTAGTTGTCAAACATGATCAACCTGGCACGCATTTAGACGTATCATTACATGCACCTGTGTGCACTTTGCACCAAATCACATGCACACGTCTCCCTCGACCATGTGTATTCCTTTGGGATGGAAATCTCATCATTTGTGGTAGCATCATAAGCGTGTTTGACGAGAGCACTACAAGTGTAACACCTCCACTATTCAGCTTCTCAGTCCACTCACTACTCCTCTTGCCTTTTGAAGCTCTTTTTGTTGGTTGAGCTCTCCTTATTTGGCAATTGTTTTTTAGAAGCAACTCTCATGTTACTGATGTTGTCCTCTAAAGATTGACAACATTCTGGAGTTTCTATGCTTTACTTGGTGAGTTTTGTTTGTTGGGATCATTTTGTAGTCACATTGAGTCTATAGAGCCATGAAGGGTTTTGTTGTTAAACCGCAATTTAGCCTATTGCGTGTGAGCTACATTTTGAGTTCTTTTTCTCTACTTTAGTTGAATGACTCTCCCATCACCACCAAGGCAATCTTTTTGAGAGATATAGTATCTGTATCTTCGACACTTCTTCAACAATTGACAGTCTTCTTTTTGTAAGGAGCAATTTTGTTGCCTACAGTGTCAGCTTATCCATGTTCGCGCAGTTGGCTTCGTCCCACTCATATAGAGTTGTGGCATCAATCCACTCAATCAGCAGTGCGGGCGGGTGTGGTGTTGATCATACTTCTTCGAGTTGTGTTATTTGCTAACCCTTGGGATACTTCAGGCAATTGATCAAATTAAGTTTGGTGAACTCTTGCATTATCAACACCGTTGGCAGTCTCCTTGAATGGAGCTATTCTGGTGAAATACAATATCATTTGTTTTTTCAGTGATTGAGTAGTGGATCCAGACCACTAGTGCAAAATTGAGTTTAAGTAACATTTTTTCTACCAGACATCTACTTCAACATTGTGTTTGAATCTAGAGACATGCTTCTTGGGATGCCTTACGAAATGAGATAGCTCTCTCTACTTTAGTTGTAACTGGTTTTGGATAACCTTAAGCTAATACATTTCATCCATGGTTGACTCTTTTTCCCAATTATTTGTAAATGGGTACCTGATTTGGCCTAGTTGCTGGACACATATTTGAGGATTTGTCTCTAGTTTTTCTCTTTCTCACTCTCCAATTTTGCGTTCAAGGGAGGGTGTTGGTGTTGATGTATTCACACTAGGCAAGCTTATGGTTTTTACCTAACTAGCTTGGTTGTGTTTGTGTTCACACTAGGAAAGAGGTAAGCTTACATCAAGGAGATTTTTAGGTCGTTTTAGTAAGAATATTTGCACATATTGATTAGTGAGAGCAAATTAGTCATCCCTAACTAATAGTTTGTTTTCACAACCAACCATTTGTTGTGAAACAAACTTTTCATATTATTTATACATGGACACCTTGTATTGAAAAGTCAAATTGTAAAAATTATGACGCAATAATGGAGACGTTGATCCTGTATTGTGGGTCTTATGGCTTTCCTTCCTTCCTTTGGTAATGGTTTATTGAATGGATCTTGTGGCTTGAGAATACTCCCATACTATGGGACCACCCTTTGTCATGGCTGTCTCAACCGCTTGTTAAAGCATAACTAGAGGGACAAGTTTTTTTCTTTAAGAAGGTTGTTCCTTTTCCTATTGATTTGAGTTAGGAGCTCTCTCATCTCTTCAAATAGCTCCCACTTGGCGTCAACTCTCAATATTTTTTGCATATTTGGTTCGGATGTCATTGTACGCTAGGCATTCATGATGGAGTGCTTTTCTGTCTCTATTGCTCATGATACAAAACAAACTCATCTACATGTCTCGCATTTAAGCATGTGGGAACTAGTTCTTATATAAGCTATGTCCCTCCATTAATTTCTGCCCCTATGTATGTTTTCTCATCATGTTCATAGGTTGGGTTGATTTTTGTAAGATAGTATTGTCAGTTTTTGCTTGCTTTCTTTCTCCACGTGACTATTCTAAACTTCTCATTCACTTAGCTTTTTTACTTTTTTATAGATTTGGACATTCATTTATATCAATATCCCATCTACTCATACATTTTTGGTTTTGCTTCATCCATGTGCTCTTTCTTCTATGTAACTCTTCTTCTTTTGTTGGTTTAGGCCACCTATCATTTTCCATGTTTTCTATTTTTTTCAAGTAACATAATAGCCTAATCATAGATGTTGCCTCTACAGGGGAAAGTGCCTATTTTTCCCCGGGGTGGTTTTTCATAAGGAATTGAGGCCTTGATTTTGAAGTTGTTTGTGATTAAGCATTTTTGGATCCTTTTATTTGTCTCCATTTCAAACCTAAAATGTCGCTTCCCCATGTCTCACACCCACATATGACCATTGGAGTGACAAGTAACCCAAATAAGACCCTAGTGGTCTTCCAATCCCACAACTCTACATTCTTGCACCTATTTTGTAGTGCGTATAGAGCTTTCCATCCACCTTGTATTTTTTTCATTCTACATGTGTCCCAGCTGAGTTTGTTGTGAAAGTCTAGGCCAAGGTATTTGTATTCAAATACCACTTCAAGCAGATCTCCCTCGAAGTTGAAGTTGGAACTGTTTTTTTAGTGAGGAGACCAGTATTTTTGTTTTCCCAATGTTAACATGCATTTCCAACCTTTATATATAACCACTCTACAGCCTATATGGAGTGTTACAAGCCTTGGATTGTTTCAGCAATGAGAATTTAATTGTCAGCATATAAGAAGAGTTTCACTACATATTATGAAAAATGAACTCCGCCACCCCGTATTTTTTATCCATTCTTCTAGCTTGTGGCTATAAAGCCCAAACAAAGTGGGCGACAAAGGGCAGCCTTGTTTGACTCCTATATAATGAATCAAGGTGGAGGAGATGAAAGAACAAACGATAATTTTAAAAAATAATAAAAGAGCTAAAGCTCAAAGCTTGAGCAAAGCCCCAAAACTATCATTCATCATTAAATTTCTATACTGCAAAGTTACAGCCAATACCGGCTTGCACACAAGGTTCGAAACATACCTGGTACGGATACCAATACTGGTACTCCCCTAGTACGTTGTGGATACGTATCCACATGCCCCAAGTACATCCCAGGTACAAAAAACCGTACCCATGATGTACCCAGGGCCTATGGGTATGTACCCACAGGTATCCACACGCATTTTTTAAAGTGAAATAAAATTTTATAAAATAGACTCTAACTTAAAAATAGTAAACCCTAAACCTAATTTACCCACCCACCCATCATAAAGACACCACTACAATGCTATTTATACACCCCTTACCTCCATTCTATTCACACACTCACATTTTCATCTTTTGCAAATTGGGAGCTTGAAAGTTGAAGGAGATAGATATATGCTTGAGGACGATAAGAGTTTAAAAAAGGAGGATCAGCTTCAAACAACAAGGAGGAATGAGAGATTTCAAGTATTTTCCATGCATCAATTGTTTTTTTGTTCCTTTTTTATCAAATTTTTAATGTATTACTATTAAGCTGGTATGTGATCAATGATCATGATCTATCTATATTTATTATTTATTTTACGTTTTCTTTTTAATATTAATTAATTTTTAAATTTAGTTTTGTATTTGAAATTTAAAATTTTAGGGTTTGTTGTTTTTTTAAGTTTTGATTTGTTAAACGTCTACCCTTTGTGTATGCTCTCACCTCGCACCATTTATGGCAAACTTGGTGATCAGAATTAGAGAATGACATGTAGGGGTTAATAAATTAATTAATTTTTTAATTAGTTGTGTTTGTTTTTAAGTTTTAATTTGTTAAACGTCTACCCTCTATGTATGCTCTCACCTCACACCATTTATGGCGAACTTGGTGATCAGAATCAAAGAATGATGTGTAGGGGTTAATAAATTAATTAATTATGTGTTTGTTTATTTTTTGTAAGTTTTAATTTGTTAAACGTCTACTCTTATTGCATGCTCTCACCTCACACCATTTATGGTGAACTTGGTGATCAAAATCAAAGAATGACGTGTAGGGGTTAATAAATTAATTATATAATTTGTATTTGTTGTTTTTTAATAGTTTATTAAATTATTTTGCAATTTTTAAAAAAATATCTCATTGTAGGTTAAAGCAAATCAAAAATTGTAGCCATGGCATCAAGTTCAGCTTCAGGGGGGCATGGGGAAGCAAGCCATGAGGGAGGCACACAAGGAAGTGTTCCAAGTCCCACGAATGTGAGACTAAATCCTTCTTATCCTTTATGGAGGCATGTAGAAGTGTTGGAGCTCATTGTTGGTGGTGGTGTTTGTGTTTGGGTGTGCCCCCATTGTAACATGACATTTAAGTCCTCGTATACCGAATGAAGGCTCATTTAACTAGGGTAACAGAATGGGTATTAGACCATGTAAGAAGGTGGACAAGAATAAAATATCTATATACTTAAAAGAGCAAGAGGAGGTTACCTTGCAAGTTGTAAGGGTTCGCTCTAGAACTATTCCTTTAACAAATTTAGGTAAACCACCAACGCCACCATCATACCATCCTTTCATTGACAATCGATCTGAAACTCTGTTAGGTCAAACTCCTTTAGATGAAGAGGCCACATCACGAGAGAGAACAAAAGGACCTTTAGAAAAAAAGCATTCAACTTGGAGAAGAGAGACATTGCAGATGAATTGGTAGCTTGGTGTATTTATGCATGTGGGATGCCCTTCAATGTGTTGAGGTCACCATATTGGCAGCAAATGGTGAGAGGCATTAATGAAGCGTCGTTGGGGTATAAAGGCCCTAACTATGAGAAGGTTCACACATCTCTCTTACCGAAAGAAGTGGACCACATACAAACTTCTTTCTGAACCGATTAGAGATTCCTAAAAGGATTCAAGATTGTCTTGTTAGGTTGTGGAGCATGTTTTCATGTGAGAAAGTGTTGAAGACCTGTACACTAAGATATACCGAGAAACGTGTTTTCTCATATGAGCGGGAATTTTGACCCATAGGTTTATGGGACGATTTTGACCCATGGTTTTGATACCTGTTTTTGTAAAACTGCTAAGCGCTTGTCTACTTATATGGTTTTATGTATATGGTAGGTATTATGTATCATTGCATATGTGTTTTGAATTGGGTGCTAATTTTGTAGAGTTTGTTGAGCATAGCTCCAAATAGATCTGAGTATTGTATTGAGAGAGCGGTGGCTTGTAATAAAATCGAGCAAGTGATTCTTGGTGCACGTAGCCCAAATAGGATGAACCACGTTAAATAATGTCTCTGTTGTTGTGTTATTTTATTCGCACTTTTATTTGAGATCTATAATATTTTCTCGCGTATTAGTTTTTATTGTTGCGATTCTCAGTGAGGGATTATTCTGCATATTTTATCCCTTATTTCCTAACAATTGGTATCGAGCCTGGGTTTGGTCTTTGAAGTGTCAATCGCAAGGAAAGTTTTATCTTGAGTGGGAGCTATAGCAGATGATAGAAGATTAAGGGTTGATAAATTCAACGGAAAATGTCACCTTTGGAAGATGCAGATGGAAGATTACCTTTATCGGAAGGATCTTTATATTCTCGCTATTCGAGAAGGTGAACAAACCCTCGAGCATGACGGATGCGGAATAGGATTTGTTGGATAGAAGGCACTTGGGACAATCCAGGTTGTCTTGCATCTTCGGTATTATTTAATGTTTCAAAGAAAAAGACTACAAAAGAACCGATGGATGCATTAGGAAGTTATTTGAAAAACCCTCTTTTGCCTCAATAAGATATTTTTAATAAAAAAGTTGTTTAATATGAAGATGTCCGAGAATGGTGCGATGTAGCAGATCATTTAAATGATTTTAATATGGTTGTAAATATGCTAGCTTCGCTTCTGATAGAATTTGATGAAGAAGTTAGGGCTTTATTAGTTCTGTTTTACTGTAGAGTTGAATAGCACAATAGCGCCACCTAACTCAAAGTTGAAGTTTGAGGATGTTGTAGGGTGATTCTAAGCGAGGAAATGCGAAGAAAAAGCTCACAGGGAATCTTCTACTTGAGGGAATGTTTTGACAAAGTGAAAACTAGAGGGAGACAAGAATAGAGGAAGCCGTGGAAAATCAAAGGATCGAGCAGGTCAAAATCCAAAAGCAAAATAGTATCTTTGCATGGAAAGTCTCAGGCATGCAAAGATTTGTTGGAAACTTCAGGACAAGAAGAAACAACGAAGAAAACAAGGAGGCAAATGTGGCAACAAATAATGTATGTCGGATATTTTGATTCTTTCTTAGTCTTTGGATGTGAGGTGTTTGTCCATATAGACAAGGATGATAGGATCAAAATAGAGGCCAAACCAAAAAATGTACTTTCATTGGTTATGGTGGCGATGACTTTAGATATAAATGTTGGAGTATTAAGGACAAGAAAATCATTCGATCTAGGGATGTGGTCTTTAATGAGAAAGTCATGTATAAGCGTGAACAGTTGGGAAAATAGGGAAGAATCCAAGAAAGAATATACAGCAAGAGAGGATCTTCCAGATGGGAAAGTGACACATAAATCGGTTCAGAACCTCCTCAGCAGAACCCCAAATTCCTATATTGAGGTCTTCTAGGATAAGAAGAGAACCCGAACGTTTTCTCCTTCTCTTTATTATTTATTACTCACCATGGTGGAAAGCCAAAGAGCTTTGATGAAGCAATGTAGGTAGATGCTTGGGAAGAAGTGGGAGTAGGCCATGGATGAGGAGCATCAGGCTCTCATGGAGAACCAGACATAGGATTTGGTGAAGCTACCCGAAGGCAAAAGAGCATTAAGGAACAAGTGGGTGTTCGAGTCAAAGAGGAAGGAGGCGAAAGATCAAGGACCGTTGGTGGTCGAGGAGTTTGTTTTGATGAGATTTTTTCTCCTGTAGTAAAAATGACTTCTATTAGAAGCTCCATTATAGAATAGTTGTGTCACGGGGCTAGCTTTGAAGCGGAATTAACTAGCCAACGTGCGGCACTGAGACACTACTTTTTTTGCTCACCTTAGAGGATCAAGTTACTCCAGTAGTCCCAGACTACGCCTTTCTCCATCTTCATCCACCACCCATTCCCAACTGCATCTCCAACTATGCACAAGTGAACCTTTCCAACACCCTTCACAATGCCTGCCCATCAACCGCACCCTCCAAAAGACCACTTCATGCCGAATACCACGGCTGCCCATCAACCAGCTGGGAGCTCTTAATATGCCTTCTTAGTTCACTGAGGGAATGCACAACTCATGCCTCCACGACTCATCATCGACCCACTTCTAAATAGTCGGCGGGCCAGCTGCACACCGTCGAACATCAACATGCCTGCACAAGGCCACTGAGGAACATCACATGCCCCTTTCTGTCATCCATCCATGAGTCTGCTGAGTTGCCGCTGCGCGGTCACCTACGCGTGCGCCGACTTCACGGGGAAGTCCTCCTCTGAGTCCTTCTCGGGTGTGAGCCTCTACTCACCCCCAACCTGGCATTTCTGCAACCTGTCACCCAAGTCCACAACACTGGATCCTGCGGGGAGCACAAAGCAAGCTCGCCATCTCGTGGGCCGCATCACATGCGGGTGAGGTACTCTTCTTCCCTCGGCTCGATCCAACCTCGATCTCGCCCGATGCCATGGCCACGACATCGGTGTGCCTGCTCTTCGAGACACCCGTCTGGCGTGCAGGACTGCATTGACTTCACAAGTCTTACTACCTTCGTTGTCGGCTCACCACCACACCGCACCTGGTATCCATGATATCCTCGACTCACCCACCATGTCGCGCATCACCATGTGAACCATCCTCTGTCCACTTCATTGAGTCTCAGCCTCTGCTTCTGCACCCACTCCGCATCCGCGCTTCCGGCGCACTCCGATACATCTATGTGAGCACTCGACTCATCTGCGCTGTTTTAACCTCTGCAAGGTTGAGGAGCTCGCCACACTTGGCTCGCTCGCGTCCGAGTTACTTCTCCTTTGTTTCGACCTCCGGATCCCAGTCTCACTCCATCACGCCTCTTGGTTGTTTCCCACATGAACTCTGCTTCTAAGGACGTTGCCACCTCAAAGGTCTCCCCAGAGTCCACTTAAGCCACTTAACACCGAGTCCCACCGCTTTGATCCACGATGCACATCACTTTGCATGGACATACTCCGCAAGGGTAGAGTATATCTCAGTGGTCCGTGAACACCCATCCTCTGAATGTCCAGTGCACCAAGTGTTCCACACTCCACTTGGTGGGGTTGTGAGATCCCCTGTTGGTCTTATTATGCTCCGCCATGCTCACTGGCTCTTTAGGCATGCGCTACACTCTCAATGCAAGGCCTCTATCATCTGAGGTCTTCATGCTTCAAACCAACTTCCGCTCTGCCACCGCATCGCCCACATGAGTTGTCCCACTCACTCCCGTACATTGGGTATGTTCTTCGCTCCAGAGACACCTGCACTGGCTTGTTCCTAAGTCAACCAACATCTGCTCACCAACCCGCCTCGGCTAAACCTTGATTCGAGACATCCTTGGGCTCACGGCATGGTCCTTTCATATTCCCCATGCCAACTCTTACTCACTCCATAGCCCTCAAGAGTTGCATTGGTCGGCCACCGGGAACTTCCCTAGGGAGGTCACCCATTTTCAACTGCTGCGCGCTTAACTCGCCCAACTCACTCACCGGATCTTACCTGTAGGCACATGCATATGAGGTCGTCAACCCCAACCCATGCTCAGCCAACCGTTTGCCTCGGCCGGAGTCCTTTGGCTCCTGGATAGCGCCTCGTGCACTGCCTGCGCGGATGGGGTCCGCCATCCTAGGGGAGGCGGTCGCTCTGTGAGCATGGAGACGCACCCCCTTATAAGTTGCAACAAAAGACTTGCACTTGAGCAGTTTGATGTAAAGACCGAATTTCTTCATAGTGATTTGGAGGAACTATATATGCAGCTGACAGAGGGCTCGAGGTCAAAGGTAAAGAAGAGATGGTGTGCAACTAAAGAAGAGCTTGTATGGCTTGAAACAAGCTCCACGTCAATGGTATAAGAAATTTGATAGCTTTATGATGGAGAAAGGTTATATTAGATGTCATTCGACCATTGCATGCATGTATACAAAGAAATTTGAGGATGGAAGTTATATTATCATGTGTTTGTATGTGGATGATATGTTGGTTGCAGTAAAAACATCAGGGAAATAAAAGTACTCAAAGCATTAAGTGAATCCTTTTCATGCCATGAAAGATTTGGGGGCAGCCAAACAAATCCTTGGTATGAGGATTATCTCGGGATAGGAAGGAGCAAAAGTGACTTTATCTCGTGGAAGAGTACATTAAGAAGGTCTTAGAGAGGTTTAATATGCAGGATGCTAAACCAGTTGGGACTCCTTTGTGCGAGGCCATTTCAAGTTATCAAAGGAGTTGTGTCCCACAACAGAGCAAGAGAGAAACCCGATGTCAAGGTACCTTACTCATCGGCAGTTGGCAATTTGATGTATGCAATGGTGTGCACGAGGCTAATATTGCCCATGCGGTGGGAGTGGTGAGTAGATTTATGAGTGATCCAGGTAGAGATCACTGGCAGGTAGTAAAGTGGATCTTTCGGTATTTGAGAGAGACCATGGGGACAATTTTGTGCTACAGTGGATCGAGACACCACTTTGTCAGTTATGTAGATTCAAATATGGCGGGAGATGTGAGCAGCGGGGAAGAGCACGGCAAGTTATGTTTATACTTGTGAGGTGGGACAGCGGTGTGAGTGGATTTCACGACTCGAGGAAGTTGGTGGCTTTATCGACTACGGAGTTTAGTATGTTCTTTGCCACGAGAGGCAAGCAAAGAAATGATTTGGTTACAAAGATTGCTTGAGGAGTTGGGGCATAAGCAAGAGGAAGGAAAGTTGCGTATAGTGATAGTCGAGTGTTATACACCTAGGCAAGAACTCGCTTTCCACTCTAGGGCGAAACATATACGGTTAAGGTACCATTTCATCATATGACTTTGGAGGAAGAGAAGTTGAAGTGGAGAAGATTCATACCGAGTCGAATCCTCCAGGACATGATGACCAAGGTGGTCACAAGGGAAAAACTAAAGTTGTGTTCAGCTTTGGTTGGTCTTCATGGAAACTAGTGAAGGGTTGAGAAGCTTGCTCAGAGGAAAACTAGTCTCCAAGTGGGAGATTGTTAGGTTGTGGAGCCTATTTTCATGTGAGAAAGTGTTAAAGACTCATGTACACTAAGATATACCGAAAACGTCCTTTTCTCATATGGGCGGGATTTTTGACCCATAGGTTTATGGGACGATTTCGCCCATGGTTTTGATACCCACGGTTTTGTAAAACGGCTTAAGCAATTGTCTACTTATATGGTTTTATGCATATGGTAGGTATTATGTATCATTGCAGATGTTTTTGAATTGGGTGTGAATTTCAGAGAGTTTGTTGAGCATAGCTCCAAACAGTGAGTGGTATTTTATTGAGAGAGCGGTGGCTTGTAATAAAATTTGACCAAGTGATTCTTGGTGGGCGTAGCCCAAATAGGGTGAACCAAGCCCAAATAGGGTGAACCACATTAAATACCGTCTCTTTGTGTTGTGTTATTTTATTCTTTCAGCACTTTTATTTGAGATCTGTAATATTTTCGCATATTAGTTTCTCTGTTGCGATTCGATTAAAGGGGATTATTCCGCATATTTTATCCCTTATTTCCTAACATGTCTATTATATCGGATGGATAGAAAGACTCCCGAAACTGACCTCTTATCAACATTGTTGCGGTAAACCCTAAAGAGGCAATGTTTTTGAAGGTTGTTGATTGTGAGGGGGAAATAAAAGATGCACAATTTATCGCAAACATTCTAATTGAGGATGTTGAGTCATGGGCCCTCAAAACGTTGTCCAAGTCATCACAAACAACTCATAAAATTGCAAGGCAATAGGGGTTGATAGTCTGAGGTAGATATGAGCACATATTTTGGACACCATGTGCAATACACTCCCTTAATTTGATGTTGCAGAAGATTGGGAAAATCCCATGGATTGAGAAAATATATATAGAGGTAAACAAAATTCAGATGTTTGTCACCAACCATAACGTCTCAAGCAATTTTCAGAAGATTCTCGAGGTTGGAACTATTGAAGGTAAGGGAACAATTCATTAATTTTAAGTTTTTTATCTCAAATTTGAGTTTTAAATCAATTTGTACTATTCTTGAATTCTTTTCATTCTTTTTAATATTTTATAGGTTGTACTTATTATTGAATTCTTGAGACGACTTGTGAAGGTAAAACATGTTTTGAGCAAGACGGTGATTGATGAATGTTGAATAGTCTCGAGGAATCAAATACTGAAAAGAGCCCATAAGATAAAGACATTGATCCTTAATGATGATTGGTGGGCACAAGTTGAGTATTTGCTAAGTTTTAAAAGCCTATTTTTTGTATGATTAGATTTGTAGACAAAGATAGTGTTTGCATAGGAGAAATTTATGATGGAATTGACTCCATGCTTGAGAAAATGAAAGAAATCATACAAGCCAAAGAGAAAGACCCTAAAGAAAACTTCTATAATGAAGTTAAGAGTGTGGTCATGAAGAGATGGAACAAAATGACCACCCCATTGCATCTCCTTGCTTATGCCTTAAATCCCAAATATTATAGCAATGAAATAGTTGGGTTACCTGTGGCACAACCACCACATGATGACCAAGAGGTTGCAAATGGGACTAGGGCAAGCATTTAGGAGGTTGTTTCCTAATCCATCTATATATAGTGCAATCTGCAATGAGATGGGGATGTTTGTATCTTCAAAAGGTAGCATAGGAGAGGTAGAGGCTCTTCGTGACAAGTCCAGCATGACCATAGCCATCATGCCAAGTACCTACACCATGTTGCCAAGTACCTACGCCCTGTTGCCATTAAACTGCTCTAACAGGTATGAAGTTTGTTATTTGATATTCTGATTACCAATTAAAAATTTAAATTTAACATGATAATACTCATTTTTGTATATTAATAATACTTTTTTGTGACAGGTGGCTAATAATTCTTCAAAGAAAGTGAAACTAGAGTACTATGGCTTCATTCACTCAGCCAAACAGACCATGTTGGCATCCAAGAAGGCTGAGGATTTGGTATACATACATTCCAACTTGTGCCTCCTAACACACAAGACAAAAGAGTATACTAGAGGTCCTAACAAACTTTGGGATATTCAACCTGAAACCACTGACTTTGAAGCTTCCACTGGTTGTTTGTCCAATGTTTCACTACTTGGCATCGATGATGAACATACAAGGGAGCCCTTCACAAGGGTTGGACAGTGGAGCTAGTGCAAGTGGGAGTGGAGCTGCAAGTGCCATTCATGGAGATGATTTTGAGGATCATCTAGATGATATGTTCTAGGAAAGTGAAGCAAGTTGAATGTATTATGTTTTGAACTTTCATGAATTAATACAAAGTATTTGAAATCTGTTTTCCATGAATGATGAAATTATGAATCCATATGATTTTATGAGTATTAAATTTTAATAAGTATGCATTTTTCTTTAAATTTTTATATATATTTATATTTTTAATTTTTAAAAATATATTGTACAAAACGTACTAAATAGCGCGTATCGTGCTGAGGGTTTTAAAAATTGCCATTTCAGCGTACCAAACTCGTACCCATACCCATACCCTAGCGAGTCAATATGAACTAAGAGATTTAACCAATCCAACAAAGAAATTTAAAATCAAAAGACACCATAACAATATACCAGGCCATGAAAGATTAAAAATGAAAAATTTGTGCAACCAGTCATATTTATAACATGTGAAAATAAAACAAATCTTAACTCGAGAAAAATGGATGGATCTAGGAAATTGCAACTCTTCTACCTGAAAAATTGTGCAAAAAGAAATATTTGGGATGACAATAACTGAAAGATGCAACCTAGTAACTAATTGTTTAACAAAAAGTGTAACAGGCATGATCTTATATCAAGTGCATTATTCTCAATATATTTTTCCATAATCTAGGTTGGCACTCAATCATAAATCATGCATTAAGACACTATTCATAAATTATGTCACCCCTTATAACATGAGGTCATTTCATTTATTTTTATTTTATTTTAAATTGGAAATCAAACATCTATTTCTGTTGTTAATGGATAACATAAACGTCTAGATTGTGTAAACAAGAATCGAGTTTCAGAAAAGAGGTGAAGTAACCAAATACAAGCAGTTTTAGAAAAGAAATTTGGATATAACTGTCAATTTTTCAAATATTTACTCCTGAATTGTCCTTATTCAAAGTATCAATATTTCAAGGGTTAATTCCTGAACTAGCCATTGTCCTAATTAACTCTTATGCCTTTCATTGTATAAACAGAAGAGAACACCATTCTTTTGGATAAAGACATTACCTCGGTTGCAACATCTCGAGGAGGATGATTGAATTCCATATCATCCGGGATAAAACGTGAGGTCCATAACATTTGATGTTCTTTCAAACTCGACTCCGTCACATGCTTTGTAAAGATAATCTGCTGTTGCCGAGCTATCACACTCAATAACAGCATAGTAGTATCTGTCAACACCACATACATCGTAGGCAATCATAAGTTCTAACTATTTTTAATTCAGTACAACATAAATGAGCACAAGGTAGTACCCTCACCTCACAATATAAAAATCAAAAGTTCTTAAGAGTATTATGGTGGAATGAAATCCTCAACAAGTGGGATATGTCACTTTGTAAACCACCTGTTAATTAGAAAGTTGCTAATTGTATCACATGATAACAACCAAAAGCTAGAGAAGGTTCACAAGGCATTACGCCAAACTGCTAGCA
This sequence comes from Taxus wallichiana var. yunnanensis, assembly GCA_018340775.1. Classification (NCBI taxonomy): domain Eukaryota; kingdom Viridiplantae; phylum Streptophyta; class Pinopsida; order Cupressales; family Taxaceae; genus Taxus; species Taxus wallichiana. The sequence continues at coordinate 829,077,860 of CM031238.1, forward strand.
ATGTTAGTACCATAGAGGAGGATGCTAACACATCAAACTAAGGACTTTCACCCCAAAGTCAAGCTTCTGGTTTGGTAAAGTTTTTGGTGTGGATAATGCCTAATAAACCTCCTCTTTCCTACAATTGTTATAAATACGGAATGATTAACACAGACATCCAACAAGCAATTAGATGTTAAGACATTATAGTGGAACAAAATCCTCAACCAATGGGATATGCCACTTTCTTTGCAAACTGACTATCCATTAGAAACTTCGAAATTACATCACATGAAAACAAGCACAAGCTAAAGAAATTCCACAACGCACAACTCCATAACCTTTAGCAATGATAGTACCACGAGAGGAGGAGGATGCTAACACATCAACCTAAAGACTTTCATGCCAAAGTTGTGCTTTTGGATTGGAAAACCTTTTGGGGTGAACAATGCATCGTAAACCATCTTCTTACAATTGATGTAAAAGGTGTATCGATGATTAATCCCAAGTACAATGGAGTTAAGCTCCAAAAAGTCTGTGTAGCATCAATTTGAGATAGGTAGAATTTTCTCAAACACAATCTTAAAAACAGATTACGAAAATTCAACAAGAATATTATGGCTACCACCATATCAACTACTTCCTTCTCTACACAAGCAATAAAAAGGAGAACCAATGAAAAAAAAGCCAAAATCCATGATTTAAATGCAATTTAATACCACTATAAAAGTGATAAGAATAGCAAACAAAGAAAACGCATATTGTACATCAAGTTATCCAAACATGAAATGGTAAAATTACACAATGAAGACCGGAATCAAATTGTTAGGACCTCAATGTCCTAATCATCTATTATTATTTTTGCATTGTAAGTCGCAGTTGCCATTTAGTACGGGCACCTATTGTGTGTCCGGAGACGACCATTGAACATTAGGAATATCTATTGTAATGAAGCTCATGCACCTCTCATTATAAGGCCGACGCGTGAGCATTAGGGTTAGGTTATAATGCATGTATATTGATGTTGAAAGGATGAGATAGGAGAGATTATTTTAAATAAACGAGCTCTACTCTATTGGAAGTTGCCCCCTCAAAGAGGACAGCAATATCTTAATATAACAAAGTTTGAAGCTATTTTCTAAGTTCATTGAGCATTCAATTCTTTTGCTTCTATTATTTTCATTTTCATTTAATATGAAAGATCCCTAGATGGATCCTCCTTACACTATACTGATTTTTAATCAATCAAAAACAGCAAATACAGATTTCTGTGTATTTTCTATCACTTTACTAGTGCAGATCTGGAAAGTGCGACTAGGGTTAAAGCAAAATGTCAATGTAAAACACGCCCAATAAAACTATTCTCTGATTTCTAATGACTGCCCAGATTTTTAGGGCTGAATTACACAGAAAACTGAACTTATCACAAACTGGAATAGCCCAGAAAATCAGATCTGAGATCTGTTAAAATTCAGACTAAAGAAGACCTTCAAATGTACTTCAGAAATGATAAAATGTACAGCAATTAGTCTACAGTCTGATGACAAACATTTGACAAATATCTTGGATAAAAATACCTCTGAACATGCTGCCAAAACTGCTTACAATGGACTGATCCAACTGCTGGTTGCAAATCACTGGAAAACACCTTCAAATCCTTTTACACACACGGCTGAACTGACCCTGCAAGTCTGATGAAGAACACTAGGAATTTCTGAGTGAAATCCCCTCTCAATCTCCTGGGGTTTTCGTCCGCAAGAGATAAATTCACAAGGGTTTTCGTCCTTGGAATTTCTGGTAAAAGCTCAGAGCTCTTAGCAATGCAAAGATGATAATAAAAATCTGGATGTCCTCTCTACAAGTCGACTTGTTTATTTAAAGGGAGATCAGCCAACCACCACCTCCAAAACAGCCAATAAAAATTGTTTCATTCTCCTATGCTGGGCACATTTTCCTTTTGGGGCTGATTGGCACATTTTCCAAAAATTGACTCCCTAAGGTAAGTCGCACTTTCTCTTTTCTAATACAATTATTTTTAATTGTATTTTTGACATTTTAATTTATCATTATACTTTATTATTTATTATATGTGCTTTTTCATGATATTATTATTTTTTTGAAACAATAGCACAATATAATAAAATAATAAAGATAAGTCACCCTAAACTTCCCTTTGGCCGTCGGGTAGACAAAAAGGGCCAAAGGTCTTCGCCCAAGCTCACGCAGGTAGAGGGGCATTACATAATATACTGCAAGAAGAATCCTAACAAAAATTCCAACCAAGAACCATTTGGCAAGGCTCGCTGCAATAATGCAGCCCATGCAATAACGAGGGCAACAATACACACCTACTACACCCACAACAATGAGGCCCTGTTTGTGTCCCCAATTGATCTATGCCCAATGATGTCCCAAATTTACGTATTAAAATATAAATAAAAAGGGTTTTTAATGAATAAGCTTGCAAATATCCAAAAAAGATAAACTATGCACAAAAATGTGAATGCAAAAGAAAAGTAATTCAACTTTACCTATCTTACCAATTTGTCCCGCTCCGCCTTCCCAATACCGGTTTAGGACATACCCGGTTCAAGTACGGGTCCACCCGCCTTTGAGTTTTCCCCGGGTACAATTGGGACTATCTAGGTACAGCCCAGTCCTTTTATTGAAGGACTAGGGCATATCGAGGCAAACGCAGCTTTTGCACTGTTTTTTAATTTTTATTTAATTTTTTCACAATTTGACTTTGAATAATGAAAAAACAATAGTGAATTAAGTTTCAAGGTCGGGGGACATTCGGACAGAGGAGCGAGATTTTCGGAATGGAAAAATAAAATCATAGATTTTGGTACGATAAGGGGATGGCTAATGAAATAATATATATAAATTATTGTGTAAAGATTTTAATTTTATTCAATGAAATTTTGGGGTTTAAACTATATTTAATGTTTTTAGGATATTTCGAGATTAAAATTCGATGTTTTTGTAAACATAACAGCGTTTTAAAGTAAACGCATAAGAATATTTCCAAAAATTTAAAAATGGGGATGTCCCCTCCAAATCCCCAAAACATCTAGGACATACACCAAAATCTAGGAACACATCCCGCATAAAACTGAAAAAATACACTTACAAACCCTAAAAGTTGTTAAAAACCTAAAAAGATATCATAAGACAACACTTGCCTCTCATTTTAACATATCAGAGATAAATACTAATTTTGATTTAAAAATTAACATTCATCATGACTTTTCGCAATCAGTTAACATAATCAATTTCTCATTAGTGCTTCTGTGGTTAATTTGTTTATTCTATGTATGCATATTGTGGTGCATTCTTGTTTATTAGGCTAGAATTGTTTTTTTTTAAATTAATATTTTTTTATGCGTTTGTGCCCAGGGAAAAGAATATATATATTGACCTACTAGCCAACCCAGTTCAGCGTATCTGAACCTGTACCCAAAACAAACCGAATTCTTGGAGTACCATATAAACCAAAATCATTAGCCTATACATTAATACAAGATTAATGTTAGCAAAAGAATATAATAGCTGTTCTTTAGAGTGTTATTTTTCAGAATAAAGATTTCTTTGTTTAGCTTAACTAATTGCAGCCTTAACAACAAATATACAAGAGATTGGTCTTACTTGTAGAATTATTTAGTTGTTTTAAGAGTGTTGTTCAAAATGGAAACTTCTTTGATTTATGCATTCAGTAGAACGCTAATTAATTAAGTTATTAACATTGTCAATATTCACACCAGATGAGGATTGTTCAACTTGCTACTGAAGGGAGCCTACTCTCAATTCAGAATCGTCGGCAACGTGAAAACGTTATAGAGTGATATACAAATGTTCACTAAACAATTGATTAGAAAAGCGAATAAGTGCAAATCCCTTTTCCTTAGGACCAAACACAAGAATTGATCAAGAAATGACAAGAAATAGATGGCATTTACTAGAAAAAGGCTTAAAAGTGCAAAAATGTGGCATCCGTGAAAAACAATGTGATCTTGGTAAATCCTTTCCCAATAGTACGCATCTCCTCATGTTTTATTTCCCATGTGACCCATATTTACTTATTTCCATGTGGTACCTTGTCCTATATCTTTCATTGCCGGTTAGTTGCACAAACCTTTTATGACAAAACTAGTGGGCGAGTCACGGGTGATTTTTGAGACCGTACTCGGGATTGCTTAAGCGAGCTCAGGCATAATACTCACAAAACACAAAAAATATGCAGGACAGACGTAGGACACAGGAATATAAGGTTTTTATGCAGCTTTTAATCTTTTCAAAGCCCACTTGCCCACACATTATCATCACACAACAATTCAGCATCCTTTGAGCGAATTGGCGGGAGTTTATTGTAGATTTGTAGATCAGATTTGAGGAATTTTGAGTTTCAAGGTTAGTTTTCTTTTCTTTTCTTTTCTTTCCAAGCATGTAAATTCTTTCTAAAATGTTAATATTAGGTTTCTAAACATGATTTACAATTTTAAATGCATTTCATTCAATTCCCGTATTATTTATAGGTAATTTATGCTAATTTTTCATAATTTATGAACGAAATTGTTGGGTTTCTTTATATTAATAGGGTTTACCACATACACCATATGGTTTGGCCTTTTTATGTCATTTTTTTCTATTTGAACACATTCCAAGTCAAACATTAACATTCAATAGCATCCAGCTCCGCATTAGGCTCGGTAGTGGAAACCACAGCCTTGGAGGCCATCCCCTGGGAAAAATGACCCTACTTGGAAGTATGTCATATAGACCACGGGGAATGTAGTTTGCACACTCTACTCGAAGAAGGTTTCAAGAAGCATCAATCGCTCAACTACCTTATCGCATGCATTTTTCGTTTCAGAACATCATGGCATATCTCAATGTTACGGAAGAGGCAAAATGAGAGATACAAAGAGTGTTGGCATTGTTAGATTAGATGAAACTAGAGAGGGCGTGATACAAGCATCCATAGCAAAAAACATTAATAGTGACTCAAAGAACACAAACAGAGGTAAACTTGGCATCTCATATTGTGGACACATACAAGGCACATCCACCTCATTCGGTTCAAGTAAAAACCAATCATAGGGCTTTTTGTACCTAGAAACATACTTAGAGCACAACCTTCATTGCAAGGTACAAGGTGGAACAAGGAGGTGCACCAAGAAGTAGATAAGGCATACACAAATTTTTGGTATTACAACCACCATCCCCTTAACATGGTGAAGAGCCTATACTAGGTATATTTGGTGACGTCATTAACAACTAGTTCTGAAGTAAGGGGTAATGTGCCCTCTCCAAAAGACTTAAATGGGAGGTTGCTCCAAAACATTGTTGCAGAAAACAAAAGTAATACTAGAAGAACAAAAGAAGCAGTGGCGAAAGTTTGGATGCACCATTCTTTTAGATGGGTGGACGGATGGAAAGAACCTGCACCCTCATCAATTTTTAGTGGGTTCAAATGGTGAGATGGTTTTTTTGAAGTCAATTGATGCCTCTAACATAATAAAGAATGCAAAAAATTTGAGCCTTATGTTGGAGGAGGTTGTTTTAGAGGTGGGCATCGAAAATATTGTGCAAGTTGTCACTAAAAATGCAACAACATATGTAGGGGCTGGAAGACTACATCAAGACAAGCATCCATCACTTTTTCGGACCCCTTGTGTGGCCCATTGCCTTGACCTTCTTTTAGAGGACATAGGAAAAATTGATTGGGTGAGACCAATTGTAGAAGATGTCAAAAACATCACAAAATACATTTATAATCACCCTTGGGTTCTCAACTTGATGAGAGATCACACCAAGGGATAAGAGCTTGTGTGAGCGGGTGTCACGAAGTTTGCAAATAACTTCCTAACATTGCAAAGTATTTGTAGTTTGTTGACACCGTTGAAGCAGATGTTTGTGATTCAAGCATGGCTAGACTCAACATATACAAAAAACTAATGATGAGAGGAGCGCAAAGACAATTTTTGATGATGATTTGCAAAAAGAGTTGCAGAAATCATCAAGGTATCTTCAAATTTCAAGTCAATTCCTTTATTTTCAAATTTTTTAATTAAAAGTATTGTTGTTTACTTTAATTGTAAGTTTGTAACTTTAATTTGTTTGTAGGTGTCAAAGCCTTTGATGAGGGTTTTGCGTTTGGTGGATCAGAGCAAAATGTAGCTATGGATAGCGCCAAAGAGGCCATCCGAACTATTACAAGGATAGACAAATTTGGATCCACTTAAGAGTTAATTGATCGAAGGTGGAACAATCAATTCCACCAACCTATTCATATGGGGTACTACCTCAACCCCAAGTTTTCTTATCTGATGGCTTCACAAATGTTAATGGAGAGGTTATGGAGGGCCTCTCAACATGCATTGAGAGAATGATACCGAGGTTGAGGTGAGAGGCCTCATTTTTAGAGCTTCAAAATTACAAGCAGTGCTAGGTGGAAGCTCTTTCTTTGTTGTTGGTCATCAGAGAGAGATCCACCCAAACATCAAGTAACATATATTGGAGTCTTTACTTATATCTTACAAATTACAAATTTACAATTATTAATTACTTACAAACTTTTAAATATCTTGTTTGTAGGTTCTTGGTGGGAAGATTGAGGTGGAAATATCCCAAATCTTCAAAAGCTAGCCCTCTAAATTTTATCTCAACCTTGTAGCGCTCTTGGATGTGAGCGCAACTAGAGTTTGATCGAGTTCATTCATACAAAGAAGACCAATAAGTTGACTCAATGAACTAGTTTTTGTGCAGTCTGATCTTTGGTTTTGCACAAGGTGGAGAACACATCATTGGAGCCTATTGATTTGGATGAGATTGATCCTCACGGTGGATTGTGCAATAAGAGGAGATTCCCATGTTCACGGGTGATGAGATTGTTGATTTCAAGAGGGAAGCTATGGAGGGTGTAGGTACGACAGAAGCAAGAGAGATTGGATTGGATGACATCATTGTAGATGATGTCAAACATGAACAGAGGGTCACTACCATCTAGAACCAAGGTGAAGACACATTGCAGCCTTCTAAGAGGAGCGAGGAGCCATAGCCAAGTGCAAGGACTAGAATCACTAGACCCTCTCCTAATATTTCACTAGAACAGGAAGAGGAAACTGAAAATTCTTGTAATTTGAAAACTTGCATGGGTATGCACGATTTATGATGATGAATTCCAATGACAATTGTCATAAATTCATAAGAGTTATCGGCTGGTAGTATTCGTATGATGATGTGATTTTAAACTTTATTTGTACTCAAATTTAATAGAAAACACTTCTCTAACATTTACAAACTCATTTGATATATTTTGTACATGTGTTTTGTATAGAATTTATGTTTTTTTAAATTAAGTACTTTTAAGTTGCCAAGTATTTGCCAAGATGGAAAAAATTAGTCTCGGAGTATTTGTCGTACAAGTACGCAAACTATGGCACAATCTATACTTATTATGGAGTTACGAGATCATGTAAGTCAATAGTCAAGGCCGATAAAATTCAGTTTTGAAATTTGACTCTAATCAACTTACCACAATGATGTTCTGGTTGTATTAGTGCTATTCACATATGATGCCGGTATTTTATTCTAGAAATTCTTAAATTGTTCTCTACATTTTTTTATCCAAGCATGGTGAAGGTCTTCTAGAAAGATAGATTGGTTCACATACACAAGATAGCAAGTATACACACATACATAGGAATCATAAAGGGTGTGCTTAGTGAAAGATTATGTTCGTTTATGTATCTTATATAGACTGTGGCAAATAATTCAATAATACAATCCTTTAATTTGATGACAACATTAATAGCGATGTGTATTGATTGTTATTAAAATAATCCTAAAAAAGCCTAAATGAAAAGCAACTACGAAAGGGTGCATATAATTGGATAAAAATGAACTCTGCATAAAAACATATTTTTTACTGCATTACTTTTTTAGTACCTCTTTTAATAAATATCTTTACTTGACTAAGTCACATTCAGAAAACAAGATTTTTATTTGTTCCATGTTGTACCACTAGATTTCTTGAAGAATCAAGACGACATATTTTTCAAAAGGCTAATGTTTTTATGGATGAAAAATACGCAAGATATGAAATGTTTAAAATCTATGCTTGGAAATAATGTTCACACAAACATGATTTGAGCAAGCTAATGAGTTTGAGACTTCTATAAACCCTTTACTCTTTTCCTTGACCTTATAAAACTTCGCATTTCTTTTTGATTGAGCTTCCTTTGAAGACTTCTTATTACTCGTAGGGAAAAAATAACCATATTGATGCCATGATCAACAAATTCGGGCACAAGCATCCACCTTCATGTTTTCATGCCACTCTCTTCTCTCGATGACTAATCATGTCGGGGGAGTAGAGGAGTGTCAAAGGATATCATCCCTACTTCCTTCAGGAATTCAAAATGAATAAAATCTCGTAAGCTTCACTTCCCTTTTATAATTGTTTTGTATGGTTATGCGGTGCTCACATTCTCTCTTTTCTCGCTAACTAATTTTGTAATCGTGGTGTTTTGCATAATAAATACCCGGACACAAAACCCATTTGGGAAGCAAAATACAAAAATAGCTCTCTTCTTCGCTGTTATTTTATACCATTTTTTTTCTCTTATGATGGTGTAGGATCATTCTTTACACATTTATTCGTTTATTCTCTCTCTCTGCAAATTCTAACAATCTTTGGGTAATAAATACGGACACACAGTTTGTCGGGTGCAAGCAAAGAGAGGGAGGAAGAAAGATATTTTCGTGAGTCCCATTAGGGCAAGCAAAGAGAGGGAGGAGTGAAAGATAAGTGAGGCACGCCATTAGTAAACAATCGAAAAATCAAGAAATCACGTCACGAAAATCACGTTGTACTCACGTTTTTCGAAAAAAATACACTCAGTTTTTCTTTAAAAAAAAAAAGTCACGAAAATATTAATCAAAATGTATGGCATGTTTTTAGAAATTAACAAGATTTTCGAGCACGAAAATACAACGCGAATGGCACATTTTTTAGGAAAATAACAGCATTTTCGAGCACAAATAGTCATATTTTAATAGCCACAAAAAATCGTGATTTTAGACATTTTTACAGTGCGATTTGCGCTAATATGGTGGATTATTACAGTCATGAATTGCTAGGGCACAAACATTTTTCACAGTACATAAGGCAGAAAGACGCATAGCAAAAAAGACTACTCGCGCTTAGGGCACGGAACTCAAAGTAATCGGTATTTTATTTTATTTTATTTATTCATTGCCAAAATACGCAGTTGTATTTATTCTATTTTATTAAAATGGAAATGCCCATAGAAAAATATTCTGGTCTAAATTTTCATACATGGAGAGTGAAAATACAAATGCAACTTATGAATAAAAATTTGTGGGGCATTGTAAACGGGAAAGAGACAACACCTACCGATGCATCGAAATTGTTAGAATGGCAAAGCAGAGATGATAGAGCGAAAGCTATTATTGGCCTTGCTCTCTCTGACTCTGAACTTCATCATGTAGACCTAGACAAATCATCGAAGGAAATTTGGGATACTCTAAATAAATTATTTGGAGCAAAAGCAGTCAATGCCAAATTTTCCCTAAAACTTCAGTTATATAGGTTCAAAATGGATGACGAGTCTCTATGTCAAGCCACATCAATAATCTAAGGTCCTTGATCAGACAACTAGCAGAAGTGAAAGCTGCAATTGAGGACGAAGATGCCAAAGCTATCCTATTAAATAGTTTGTCTTCAAAATATAGCAATGTAGTTTTTACCCTCAATCAAATTCAATCTCAATCTCTGGATGATATGATAGCAGCTCTTCTAGCTGAGGAAAAACAAACTACAGAGGATGCAGAAGGTCATTCCCAGCAAGAAAGTGCATTCTATTCTAGAACCAGAAAATATCATAGAAGATCAGATAAGTCGAGATTGAATGTCATTATTGTAAGAAAAGAGGTCACACAACATGGGATTGTCGTGTTCGAGCCAATGATGTGCTCAAGGGTAAAGTCATATCAAATACAGCCAATATAGCCATGGTTGAAGACCCACCGGATGCAGAAGGTAGTGAGGACAGTGACGAATACGTGCAATATAAAGATGCTCTAAACTTTGAAGGCAAGAAAGGATACAGAGTAGATGAAGCTCGGTATGGATGGTTGCTCAGATAGTTCGGGAGACTGTGGATCTTGGGAATTATACCCTCACGAGGGTCATGAGACAACTTGATGGAGCTTGTGGATGGCTCAGTATGGATGGTTGTCCAATAATTCGGGAGATCTGTGATTCGGGAGTTCGGGAGGTGGAATCCGGGAACTCGGGAATTCAGCTCGGGAGCTACACCTTTACGAAGGTCACGAAGCAGCTTGATGGAGCCCTACCTTATCATAGCATTGCTTTCAAAGTGAAAGTGTTTGAAGATTGCGTAGTTCTGTTTTGTTCTAGTTTTGTTAGATTGTTTGTTTTTGCTTTATGTAGGGTTAAGTCTTAAGAGGGGGTGTAGGAATAAATGAATAAGACTTCCCTTTATAATTGTTTTGTATGGTTATGCGGTTGTAACTACATTCTAACTAATTTTGTAACTTCTTCGTTTATAATAAATAGACGGACACACAACTCCAAATTTGTGCAATCTGTGTATTCTCTTTTTTCTTCCTTGTATCATTCTTTACACATTTATCCTATTCATACAATTGCTAGGCAGCCTGATATATCTTATGCCTACATGACTGGATCTATGTGTTGCTATTAGCAATCTTTCTTATTTTGTCTCAACCAAATTTACATTGATATGCAAAGTGTCAGACTGCAAAATTCAGACTTAACATAGAAAAGCAGCCTACTTTTTTAATGACTAATCCTTTGATCCCATTGTGTTTAGTAAAATTTCGGTACAAACTTGAGTAGTTTCTGGACTAGTCATTAAGAAGTATGTTATTAAGACATTATGTAAACATTAATTAATTAAATAAATAGCTAATGCACTTTAGTTATACAATGTATGGCTCACCTCATTGGATGTAATGACTTTATGATTACTAAATGGAAAACATGTGCATATCTTAGTGCACCAGATTTCTAGACCTTCATCTCTCCTGAATATGTTTAGGGCCAACAAGTCAATCATGAAAGTGAGACTTTTACTTCCAAATCGATTGTGAATATGGTCACTTAGCAAGAAATGCCATGTTTTCTAAACCTTGTATTGTTTTCAATCAATTGGATAAGGGAGTAATTAGAAGAAGAGGATATAAGACTCAGCTGAACTTCTGCAGCTGCTGAAGATGGAGGAAGCAGAGCCTATGAAATCTGAACCCAGAAGAACACAATTTTCCAAGACTGGTCTACACAGGCAGACAACAGAGGAAAACCTGAAGGATGAGGTACCCAGGACTGTGGGACCAATGAAAATCACAAATGTTTTGATATAAAAGGTAGCAGGGTGGGCAGTTCTTGCAGCAAAAACTTGGATGCTTAGGCAAAATAAAGCCTCAAAGTTTAACCAACAATAACCAAGCTGGCAGAGAAACCATGATTTCTATTTCTATGGTAAGCAAGCAATTGCCATGTAAATGGCTGTATTTTCCTCATGTAATATATGGAGATATATACACACACACAATTAAGTACAATGGTTAGTTGAAATTGCTTCCCTATTCTCTGACTGAAAATAAAATTATTAAAAATAATCACCATATGTAAGACCCAAAAAATACCAGAAGTAACAACCAAAAATTTAAAATGTGAAAAACTAATAGAATGAAATGTCAGTATACTATTCTCTTGAATTCTTGAATTTCTTGACTTTTCTTTTGCATAAACATCCTGATCTGTAGGTGAAGATTTTGGCCTCCATAAATAAGATTGGGTGAATCCAAGGGTTGGTCTGTGGCAATTTTGAAATCTTTTAGGACATTGGTCCTTTAATTTTTAACTATTAATAAAAAACTCAGATGGCAGAATAAATAGGAAGGAGATGCTTTAGAGCATTGTATATTTGAAAGCAAATCGAGGTCATGAATGGCATTAAAGGCATTGATCTTCCATAGTTAGACAGAATGACTTAAATTTGTCAATCACACTTGCACTTGAAATCCAATCCAGATCAAAAGTCTTCATCTCATGTGATATAAAATGTGAGATTACTCTGAAAAAGATCCCTTGTGATAAAATTTATAAGGCAGTTATACTAGTAGACATTTCATGCCAAAGAGTTTAGCACAATTAAGATTTTTTTACAGTGAGAATTAAATTTTTCTAACAAGGGTAGAGCTACAAAGAGGAGAAATTGATTTATTCAGAATTATGCAACTATCTCACATGGGCCAAAAACTCATAACTACCAACTCGTGACAACCAAGTTACAAGAGTATCCGTATTATCGCCCTTTTTTTAATAGCTTGGTCTTTATATTGATTTGAATTCTACAATATTCATATGATGCTTATTAAAAATATAGCAAGCACCTTTGTGGGTCCACAAAAAATCACTTATACATGAATAGAGTAAGTCCAAATTAATAATTAAGTGGGCCCAAATAATGTTTAATATTTCAATGCATTTTTTCATGATATTCATTGATTGAACTTATCCCTCAAGTACATTGTTCAAACTCCAAATGTTACAATGTCCACTCTTATTAACATAAATAATAAATAATTGTTTTTAAATCAATAACTGGACTGAATTCTCATTACCAGCTCCCTTCAAATCTGGCATTCAGATTCCTTTGGGGCTCTGATTATTCATCCATTACCCTCTTGCTAGTGGAGATGCTGCCATGTTTTTTTTGTATCCTACATTACCAAAATCTAACTGTGCGCATTCAGCCATTGTTTTAGGTACTTCTGTGAAGTTTTACCACAGTTGAATCATTTACCTTTCATCTGTTGACCTTTATTGATAATATATTTCTATTAAAAAATATTAGTTGAAAATAAAAACTATAAATAACAAAAACAGTAAAAATGTGATCTTACTGGTGGAATGGCATTCTTCTGGTCAGCAGTACCTCCTGGGTACAGGGTGCCCTAGAAATGACTGAAAATAGGTACGTGCCGTGCTCCTTTACCCAACTGTAGCCCTGTGAGAAATTGCAATTTACCTAGCCATAAATGGCGATGCATTGATTTCAAAATTGAATGTGTTTTCATACTCCAAATTCATAGTGGTACAAGCTTCACAACAACTGCAATTTCTTCAAGATAAAATAACCATTTTGACTCACTAACATTTAAAAATGGTTTCCTCTGTCAAACATTGTGTGAAAAATGCCAGTTTCAGAATGGTCAACTGTTCTGCAGCTGAAATTGCAATCAGAATATGACTTCTAGAGTCCACAAGCATTCAAATGATCGGAAATCCTCAACCCTGCACTGGTATAAGATTGAAGGAGAAAATTAGAACCAGATTATATGCATTATGACAATGTCAGCAAGGAGGCCTGAATTATTATCCCTGATAATGTCAATGTTAGATGATTTGATACCTTAAGTCAGCAGAAAATCAGTAAGTCTTCATCATGTTGCATACTAACAGCAAATGCTTCTTTTGAATTACATAACCCTACATAGAGACTTCAAAGATATAGACATGATTTTCAGCCAATAAACCCCACTTTTAAATTTATATCTTACCATTTTCTTTCAAAGGACTCATGCAAGCTAGGGATGTAAGTCTCCACATTAGTAAAACATATTCGAGACCCTAAAGTTTGTTCCAGGGCTTTGGGTGAAATCTATATAAATGGCATCTAAATTTTGTCACTGAGATTGTGCAGGTCCTGGGTTTAAAAGTCTCTGCTAAGCTAATATTGTCATAGACCTCAGAAGCACCGAAACGTCCCTGAGGGTCCCGTATCCATGGGGAAACGTTTCCAAAACATCTGAGAAATGCATACGAAACATGCTTTTCGAAACGTAATGTTTCCAGAAACGTCTGCACGTTTCCAACATTTTTCTAAGTTTTAAAGCATCAAAACTTTTTAAAAATAAAAATACCTTCATTTAATACACCTAACCCTAATCTACCTACCTAGACTTGCTAAAGACACTTCCTAAAAGCTATATAATGACCTCTTGGGTCCATTCTAAATCACACTCTCATTTTCTCTCTTGCTAAATTCAGTTATGACTCTTTAGAAGTTTAAATTTCAATGAATACAAAATATTTGAGTGTTTTATCAATTATCTCTTATGGTCTACAAATTTACAATTATAAAATGAGTATTATGCATATATATATATATATATATATATATATTGTACAGACGTTTCGGTAACGTTTCGTATCCAAGGCTTTTTTTTTTTTTTGATTGAATCTGAAACAACTGCACGGGTTAGGTGCACAAATTCTTAGGCTTAGTTGCCAAGGACTGAGGGGTTTCCATTCCGCCAAATTCGCCGGGGCACGATCCCGGCCTCATCCCTTATTAACAGTATCTCCTGACTTCGCTTGCAGCGAGAATTGAACCCTGGTGGGCTCATTAAGAGCCAACATCTTCACCATTGAGCCAAACGTCATTCGATAAGGCTTTTGAAAATTACCGTCTCCGCGTTTCATTTATGTTTCCGTGCAACATAGTCAAAGACCCCATAGTCAAGGCTAGGGAATTGGGCATGGCCAATGCCAATTAAACCATCTTAATATGAAGAATATCTCTTGTTTCATGAGTGACATGTCACCTAGATTAATAGGGATGTGGGATGTGAGTCCTCGGCGAATAATAGTACCACAGGCCCAATAGTTAGTGCAAGGCTTTGAGTATGGTCTTTACTAGGATATACCGCCCCCATCTCTTATTTATTACTATTAGTCTATTGGTATTATATTAAGGATAGCCGAATATGAAAAAATTCCTTTGGAGATGTTTAATAAGCCTGACTACTGATAAAAGAACAAGAAAGTCAAAGGGCGCCTATTTATTTGTACGTTTGGCACTGATGATATGTTGTGTATTTGTAGCATACTTTGCAGGCCTGATGAAATATTCAATGCATGCATCCCTGTACCAATTCAGCGATGGCATTCATCATAAATAACATTAAGCACATTTTACATATTTGCATTGTGTTGCTGAGGTGCGATCCATAACACAAATGAATGTGGGCACTCACATACCTATGTACAAACACCAAAATACATATACATGCACATTTATTTGGGTTTGTGCTCCAACATATGCACATGGATGTATAAGGAAGGCAGTTTGTAACATTAACCATAAGCATGATCTCTTAAAATTTTCCATAACTTCTTCCATTGACTTAATATGCACATGCTCCATGCCACATGATGACCAATCATCCAAAAGCACCTCCAATTGTACCATGGCCAAATTTTTGAACAACCGTGTGTTGATTGTCTAAAATATTGCAGGTGCATCATGTGCCCATCATGGTGTTATTTTAGTTGTGACTATCCCCAAGTTTATATGTGGTGGAAGGCATTTGGTACCAAGTGTCCTCAATCCATATGCCAACATGTGTTAGTTCTTTCATTCTCTAATTTCTTCTTCTTCATTCCTTCTTAATTTGCTTCTTCAAAGTTCACTGCTTATGTACATACTACATAGCTCTTTAATGTTCACCTGAACACAAGCGGGTTCCAAGACATCATACTTTCACTTAGCAGTGCAAACAGGTCATTGTCTAAGTTCCAATCACGATGTGTGAATAATGTTATATTCAACACTCCATCCACTAGTTTGAGGTGTCCATCAAACTCTAAACTGCATGTCCATAGCTAATTAACATCACCATTCAAGCTTTCTACTCAAACTAATACCATTTTCAGTCGTAGATTTATTCTTTAGATACTTGGGAAATTTTTCCCATCCCTATCCAATCACTAACATATTTTATTTTTTCCCCTCAAAATAGAATCACTGGTGCTTCTCGCAAACAAGGTATTTTGCAAGACATTGTAAAATCTTGGTCACTTAGTTGGATATCAACATGATGCAGGAGCATCCATGTTCACTTGCAGTGATGCATCACCAAAAAGAGTTAAGGGTTAGGAGAATAAAAGCTTGCACAATTCTGCATAGCTTTGTGTGACCTCATGCAATCTTGCGCATTGTGTTGCTTGGAATAAAAGGAGGACAAGGCATGAGGAATTTGAGGTTTTGCACAGCCTTTGGAGTTGTGCTCTTACGTGGGGACTATGCATAACTGTGCACTCACACATCTTTTGAAGATTTTTGCCTTGCACTTATCTTGGAGTTTTGCATCTTGTGGAGGTTTGACACTTTTGTACCTTAGTGGAGTCGTGTTCAATTACGTTACGCAACTGTCAACATCAACACAATTGAACCCGAACACGTGGGCTGTGATCCATTTCCTTTGCTAACTGAATGACCAAGAGACCTGGTATGTTTTGATTGGACGACAACTCCCCCATAAGCGATTACTTGCAAACCGGATGAACTGAATCAACAGTGATCTAATAAAGTTAGGAATCTTTGCAATGGTATTTTTACTTACAAAGGTATCTTTTCTTCTCCCTTAGATTCTATGAATATAAGGGACCAACGGATGTGTAATTCAGCCAGAAGGAAGTCAGAATTTAGGAGAAGCCAAGGATTGCCAAATTAAGTGTTTGAGTAGTGTTGTACAACTCCATTGTTCAAGGAGCCAAGTCTGGTTCAGTAGATGCTTTGCAGAGACTGCAAGCTTAGGTTCTAGGATTGAAATTCTTTGAGAATTTCTGCAGTCTGTCATAAGACACTGACAAATTGGGAATGTAAATGTACCCGAGTCTATAATCTTTTCCTGATTAATAGAAAGCTCTTATTCTTTCTTACAAGCTATTCTGGGATCTTGCTTAGGTGAGATCTTGATCTGAAAATCTGTGGGCTGCATGGTCAATGGCATCCTTTAATTAGGACCCCTAACTGTGACTGCATCACTACATCACAAAAATCACTTAAAATCTTCGGTTCTCAATCACAATTCCTCAAGCATCAATATTCCTTGGGTGTCAACCCAACTTTAGTTTTCTATCCTTACTAAAAATGAGGATAGTAACAAGGTTAGTCCATCCAATCTCTCCTAAAACTGTGAAGATGACAAGGTCACACATTAGTGACTGTCCAGAATTGAGATCTTCAACTTCTGATCTTTATGGCCCTATCATCGATTACTTTTTTGGCAACAAGGCTGCAGCCGCCTCTTTCAACATGTAATCTTAGGCACTCTACAATAATAGTTGCTCAAGGATCGAAGATTTGAAACCCACTTGACAAACTTAACTACCAATTACAATCATCTCTTAACCTTACTTCACAAAACACCGAACCATGTCTAAAACATGGGCAATAAGTGTGACTACCTTCACGATGCCTACATACAACACTTGAATGACCAAATACCTTGGGTGCTTTCCATCTCACTTCCTTAGGAGTTTCCTGTGTACTAACATGGGGATGTGAATGCTTCACCAAATTAGAATTATGTCATTGTAGTTTCTTCACATCCCTTCCTTGCATCACTCTCATGACCTCTTAGATTAACTTCACTCTAACCTTCTCGAGTGCACCTTTTCCATGCAATCATTAAACACACAGATGTGTCTCTTCAAAGCAGTTTGACACCTTTTGCAAGCATCAGGCCCTAATAAACCTATCTTCGTGGCTCATATATTGACTCTTCGACCGCAAAAAACTTTGGTATCCCTCTTTTCCTGCTTACAATGGTTCTCACACACTATCTATGAAGCAGCTAATGTGGCACCTAAACAAAACAGTTTTTCTCTATTTTCCATCATTCATAAGTTAAGTGGGTTCTAGCCAAACAAAATGCCAATTAGAAAATGTGCCCACAAAACTTGGAAGGATGTCTTGAAAAGCAACTTAACTCTATATCTCATTCATAGGGTTCTTTGTGATTTGAGTTCAGATCCAAGGAAGATTGACACAAGGTTCCCAAAGGAGACCTTGGTGTCAAGGAAACAAGGGGCTGTGAACAAACATCAATTCCCCGAGTTCAATCCAACATTTTTGATGCCCTCAACCCAAATATAGATTTAACATCTAACCCTATCAGTCAGGTTGTTGCATGGACGAGTTAGGCACAGTGATATAGCATGCACAAGGATTTTATTGTAATTTCTTGTTGACACTAGTGACTAGACCCCAACATGTTAGAAGCAATGAAATTATGAATCCAGGTGCAAGTCCCAAGCATATCTTTATAAAATAGGTATCCCTTAAACCATAGCATATGAGACAAACGGATGGATGGCTGTACATACTACATACAGCCCTTAAGAAATTTGATTCAAGACACTTCCCAACAAGAAACAAGAAAGCTTCCAACCCTCTCCCAGCACCTCTAGCAAGATGAAGTTTAAAATTCATTGGTAATATTTTAGAAAACTTAGTCTCGATTACAAACAAAACAGGATTAAAAACAAAACTAGATTACAAGGATTTCGTAGGGAATCCGCCTTTTTATTATGTAAATATAGTGTTCAAGGGTAGAGAAAAATATAACTTACGGAAATATTTTTGCATATTGTCTCCACTTTGGAAGGTTTTCCACTAAGGAACCAAATACTTACCACAAATAACCTTGTCCAATGGAGAAAGTACCAGCTGAGGAGTACCCCTTCCAAAATGCTTGAAACAAGAGGGAAAAAATGAAAGTGGATAGGAAAATATTAATTATTAAGGAGGATATAAATAAATCTATTTCGATGATCATTTCTAAATCAAATCAAAAAGGCGTGTCTGATTGCAAAAACAACCCTAAACTTACTCGGCAGCTAAAGAGGTTACCCAAATCTCAAGATGCCCAAAGTTAAAGAAGATGTAATTTCAAATGAAGACATGGATTCTCTTTAATCTGGAGTTGGGAATTAAGTACAGCGACTTACCTAATTTTTAAGCTACAGCGACTTACCTAATTTTTAAGACATCTTTACTCTAATAGCGAATTCACCACAAAAATGAAAACTCCAAAACCATAGATCTGGGAAAAATTACAGATAGCCATGTGTTGTGTTTCCAATATGCTTGGCTTTTGATCTTAGTCAACAAAACAAACTTCAATTTTAAGATTTTTTTCTTTCCAATGAAATTTTTTTATGGAAAAAAATTAAATTAAAAAGCAAATACAAAGAAACCCCAAGCATCTAGATTCTACATAATATCTGAACAAAAGCAACACTTGAGCACATCTAGAGGCTTATAGCTTAAACCTAAGCCTGGCCTTCTCATATTGGCGTAGCTTTTCATTGTCAATCTCAGTTTCCTCATCCTCATCTGACTCATTGTCGGTTCCAAAAAGATAAGGACCACGAACTGCTTCTTCTTCCATCTGCTTCAACCCAAATTCTGATGGGTAAACACCTATGGACAAGATACGACCACCTTTAGGAAGAAATGAATTCATCATCACTATCAAATCAACAGCCTGCAAAAAGTAATAAGAAAATAACAATGATCATTGCCTATGAAATAATCTGAGAAAATCCAATGTACAGAATGATCAGCTTACTTATTGAATTTAAACAAATCAGGAAAACCCAAATTAAAAGCTTCTAGTTTGTCTTGAACAATACCTTCTGCCAGGATGGTGGGACATAAATCAATGGTTAGAATGATTCAGAAAAGGTTCTTATCGACATTTTGGGAAGTTCTTTTAGTAAAATGCTTTTGCAAAGGAGGCATAACTATTTATCTTAATGAATAGGACTAAGCAACATTCAAGGGTCTTAATATTTGAACTTTGCAAATGTTTGGAAATGCTATCTCAAGTAAGTACAATGCACGTGGAAAATCCATTTTAATTTTATTCAAAAAAGCCAAAATTAATTTCGCCTATCTACAGAGTATAGATTATAACTAATACGGCATGAAATAATTAATTTACAAAATAATTTTGTCTATCAGCCAGACCAAGGTTAAACGTTAAGGTTGTATTAGAAAGATGAATTCAACCATGCATGGAGTTTGTAATATTGTATTGCTGCATTTTGGAACATATAGGAAACATGTTCCCAAACAAAATTGGAGTCTATTGCTTCATTTCAGAACATCTAACAAAAAAAGTTTTCAAACAACATCAAGAGAGACATTTCCGAAATAGTGTGCTAGAGTAAACAATGCACTTGTAAGCATGTAGGTTTATGTGCCTGAGAGAAATCAAAGAGTGTTAAATTTTACTAGCAATACTACACACAGGGGAAAGATGAAACGGCTAGGATTCCTCAAGACAAAATCATGAAGCCAACTTCAATGAAAACAAGCCAAGCAATGGTGCATAAACTCCACTTAATTCAATTGTTGAAGGTTTATATGGCTGATTTCAATGCATGGAATAACATGAAGCATGTCAAAAGCTTCTTTACCCTGATGATGAGTCCAGTGTGAGACTCGAAATGTCAGCATTAAAGTGTATACACGGCTTAATCCAAAAAATCCTACAAAAATATTGAAGTTGATGTCAAACCACAGTTACAATTCTATGCAACCTTAATTGTATGCATTTAGAAAACATAATGCAAAACCAGCATTCAACCTTAAAATGCAGACATGTTTATAGAAATTTGAGTCCATTGGACACCGTGTCAAGAACATTGATCATTTATAGACGGATCTTTCATGCCCCCACAAAACCAATACTCCCAAGCCATGAGAGAACTTTCAAAAGATTGGAGGATCAGCTATCAAAGCAAATATTGTTCCCTCTAAATATATTGAGTATTTGCATCAAATGCAATGAAACAATCATATATTGCACAAAAGAACAAGGAGATCAATTCAAGCTTTTGAGGGGAAAGATTCCTAAGTTGCTGATACGTTTTGGATACGGACATGGATACGAAGTATCTGATACGTGGATACAGCAAAAAACAAATAGGCCCTGGATATGGCTTTGGATACAGCCATACAAAAATAATAAATTCCAGCTTAGGAAAATGATAGCAATGCTTCTTGATGAAGTATCAAACCTAAACAGAAAAATGAAAGCTTAGAGAGATAAGTATGCAATGAGGGAATGAGAGATCAGTTGTTTTTCTTTTATGTTTTGCTTTCGTTTATGTTATCTCTTTGACTTGTTAGGGTTTGTATTGTGTTTTTGTGTTTTTCTTTCTGCATTTTATGTTTATAATCTCTGTTACAGAAACGCCTAGGGCCCCCCTGTTTCATTTCCAAAACAAAACTCCTTCAAGATAAGTATACATGATAATAATGTATTATTTCAATGAATACAAAATATTTTGAGTGTTTTATCGTTATACTTATCTCTTATGGTGTATGGAGTACACTTTTAAAATGAGTACTATGCACACACATATATATTCTTGTAAATATCCATGATTTAATCAAATAAAAAACAAAACATTGCACAATAAAATAATAAAACCAGAGATATTGTAATTCATTCGGGACAAATTCCCAATGGAGAGATTACATATAAATAGCTCAATGAACTCCTATAAGTAAGGAGTCAAGGCTAATCTCTAAGTCTTCCCAATGGAGAGATTACATATAAATAGCTCAATGAACTCCTATAAGTAAGGAGTCAAGGCTAATCTCTAAGTCCTCTCAATATCCCAAATATCTCTCAACTATGAGTTGTGCATTACAACTGTTTTGCACACTCATATATTATTTTATAATTATTAAAAACCTATTACTACCAAATAACCCAAACCACTCCTAAGTGTTCACACTATGAACAATATTTCTGTAACAATCACCCCCTTAGTGTGAACATGGGGAAAGCTATCTCCTGTACCCGCTCATGATCTACAAAGAAATGAAGGTTTTCAATGAGTACCAACAACTCAAACAATATGAGGTTTTCAAAGAGAACCTCCAACTCAAAAAATGGTTTTCTAGTGGAACCAACCACTACATAAAGTGCATACATTATTTTGCTCACATCATTGTTTCTAACTTAGAGGGATTACAAAACAGAAATTATGCTCACGCAGGAGCTTTGAACAGAATATTACTTCTGTTCATTATTACAGCGGAAAGCAAACACACCACACAACTGAAACAAAAGGTCACCAATACAATGAAGCAATCTCTTTGTTGGTGAATAACAAGAGATGCCAATTTTCCTCCATCCTCCTATGCCTCCATCCTCCATCAGGCACTACTTAGTATAGGTAGTCATCTTCATCCTCATTCTGTTTAGGTTCATCTTCTTCTTCATTCTTTGACTCTTCTTTAACAATTGTATTAGCTTCATCCATTTTTAGCTTTCCTTTTATGATGTCCTTGGCACGAGTAATACAAAAAGAAGATTTATGTCCTTTTTTCGCAATAAAAGCATTCTAGTTCCTCTTTGTTTTTGGAAAAATTAGTATGTTTCCTTTTAATATAAAGAGCAGTTTCTTCCTCAATATCTTCTTTTGTTTTTTTCTTCAGCTAGTAATGCAGAAATCATACCTTCAAGTGAATGAGAAGGCATTTGACCAAGAGTAAAAACTACATTAATGTATTTTGGAGGTAAACTATTTAATAAAATAGCTTTTGCATCTTCTTCATCTACTTGAGCACATAGATCGAAGATCATTAATATGACTTGACATAGTTGCACCCTCATTCATTTTCAACTTAAATAACTATGCAACTTAAGTGAGAATTTAGCATTCATAGCCTTTGCACCAAATGTCTGACTTAGCAAATCCCATATATCTTTAGATTTTTTTCTAAGTCTATATAATGCAACTCAATATCTGATAAAGCAAGCCCAATAATGGATTTTGCTTTGTCATCCCTGGTTTGCCATTCAAGCAATTTTGCAACATCTGTTGGTTCTGGTTCTTTTCCACTCACAATTCCCCAAAGGTTCTTGTTCATTAATTGCATTTGTATTTTCACCTTCCATGTGTGAAAATTTAATCCATTGAATTTATCTAATGGAATTTCCATAATAGGTGTCGAACTCAATCGAAAATGCACCCTTACAATAAACTTTAAACACTGAAAGTAAAATTTTCTGACATATTTGCCAAAAAGGAAAAAATAATTTTTTTGTCCAATAATAGAAAACACAGGATCAATGTGTAGAGATCAAAAAATACACATTTTTAAAAAAATGGCACATTAATCTGAGTTACCAGCTGAAAGTTATGACAATTTTAAGTTATAACTCCAACATCTTCCCGTAACCCTTTCCAAATTTGGCAAAAAAATTCTATGCTTCTATTTTTTTCATCTCAAGTCAAAAAAGGAAAGAAACGCAATACCTCTGTCACTACGGATCCGGATATTGCAAGAATTCACGTCACAGCCAAGTATGGATTCGCCTGAGTGAAGCATCACCGTTGTTGGTAGACAAACACGCAGTCACAGATTTGACTCTAATGAAACACGCAGGTCGCAGACTTGACTCCAATGAAACACGCAAGTTGCAGATTTGATTCCAATGAAACAAATTTGATCCAGATCTAAACGCCTCACAAACTCCTACAGGTTATCATTGCGGTCTAACCACTCTGATACCAAATCTTGTAAATATCCATGATTTAATCAAATAAAAAACAAAACATTGCACGATAAAATAATAAAACCATAGATATTGTAATTCATTCGAGACAAATTCCCAATGGAGAGATTACATATAAATAGCTCAATGAACTCCTATAAGTAAGGAGTCAAGGCTAATCTCTAAGTCCTCTCAATATCCCAAATATCTCTCAACTATGAGTTGTGCATTACAATTGTTTTGCACACTCATATATTATTTTATAATTATTAAAAACCTATTACTACCAAATAACCCAAACCACTCCTAAGTGTTCACACTATGAACAATATTTTTGTATATATATATATATATATATATATATATATATATTATGTAAACTTTCTGTAACGTTTCGTAACCAAGGTTTTTTGAAAATTGTCGTTTCACAAATTACGCACTCGTTTCCGCTTTCCATTTCCGTTTTCATTTCTGACATAGTTTATAATGTTGAAAAAATTAAAAAATATTCTCCCCCATAAACACGCCAAATACACCAAGGTATGGCCGGGATTGTCCCTGGATGTATGCCATGGTCATTTCGGGTGTATCATTATCGGTACATGTTGTACCCCTACCAAGCCCCTAGGGCATGCATATCAAGATATCCTAGAAATTTTCCATCCAATTAATCGTATCCCCATGATCACTAAGAGAAGTTGGGAAGTTCCTAAAAGAATCAAGAAACTAAAAGTAAATGTATGACCCAAAACTCATGTTAACTTTTCAAAATATGTCTTCTTCATTCCAAGATTTAAAAAAGGTTACTGCCTTTCAAATCCATTGATATGTGGCTCAAGAAACTGACCTGAACAACATACTTGTAATAAGAGCTATGGGCATTGAAGTTTTTCAATGATATCTACACACATTTCATCCATCATAAAGAAAAGCTCACACTTTTCTTCTTCTCCTTTGACTACGAGTAAATGTTATTCTGATTTGTACAAGATTAAAACAAACCAAGTGTCATCTTGGAATTGACTTCATCAATTTGGCATGCTATTTATGACTTGTCTTTGACTCTTTTCACATTTTTATTATATTTCATTTAAAACCATGAATTCGCAAATATGCTACTATGTATTATGTTGATATTATGCTTTCTTACGGTTATGACAAAATGATTCTACTAAAAATTGATCCATTGCAATAGGACTTCGCTAAAAATATAATATCTGATACAATTGCTGCATATTTCATTTTCTGATGCTTATATGTGGTTTTTTAATTTTTGGAATCGATGTGTCATTTCCTTTTCACCGACATTTCAGGTCTATCTTCTAGACCCCTCGTCAGGATTTTAGGATGTTATCGGAAGATAATTATAAATACTCATTGTCCGAAGATCTATATATACTAATTAAAATATTGCTGCCATGATTCATAATATAGAATGCCAGATTGGCATCTCTCTTGATAATCTACTTTTAAGTGCAGCACATACCTCAATGTTGAGATTATGGATCACTGGGTCTGGCTTGATTTCCAGACATCATCTCTATTTATGTTATTCCCATGGTGTTCATATTTCAATGCCTCTCTTGAAAGTTTTAGTGCAGTGGTCTTCCTCAGTAAGAAGCTTTAGCTTCTTTTAAGCAAATGTGTTGAAAATATATTCGAACTGATGATTCCATCTGCTGGTTTGATGATTCTACAATCTTGTTAACAAGCTCAAGACTTCAGTATATAAGAATTGCTTGTGTTTGACATTCTTTGCCACGAATTTTTGCTTTTAAAATCATTCTAGTAATTGTGAGTGCAAAAATTAGGTTAAGAATTGTTTCAAAATGGTTCATGAGAGTTTATGGAGTGTTTATGTAATGTATAATGAATTTGACAGTGAATATGGACAATGTATATTTAACAATTACCTGTAATGTTAATTGTTATACACTAGTCCAAATGGTTGTATGAAGCAATAGAGGATGTTGGTCCCTATAATGTTTTGGAGGTCTTTGTAGGTTTGCTAGTCATTTGGAGGTTCTTTTAGGTTTGCTGGTCCATTAAATGTACGAGTATATTTTCTGGACAGATTATTGTGTTCATGCAATGAACAATGCGCTCAATGATTTTTCAAGACTTGCCTAGGTTGCTCCGTACATTGCATATGGAGAAAAAAATCATATGTTCATTATTAACCACTATCAAATGCAAATATAAACTATGTATCATGCAAATACAAACTTTGTATTGGCTATATACAAAGTTGAATCTCTGAACTCCATTGATAAATGTTTCACTGGTTTTTGGATTCTATTTAGTCGGTTGGTAAAGGTGGATGCTGCACTAACTGTCATGGTTACAAATGAAATGTGGGATAACGGGAGTTTTCGTATGGTAAGTCTCTTTGGTGTGTGTGTTCACACATAACGTGAAGTCCACCTTAAGAATTATTTAGGTGGTCATGTGGAGAATATTGTAATATTGTGGTAAATATCGCCACACGCGAAAATAAAATTAGGTGAGAGAATCTTGGGATTGTTGTACTTGTAACCACTCCACCAATAATGGGTCTCACCCTGTAATATCCCCTTCCCATTCGAAGACCTTTGGCCTATTTTGTCAACCCAACGGCCAAAGGAAAAATATAAGGGTGACTTAAGTTATATTTAATTATTATAAAGTGCCATTAATAAAAGAAAAAATATATAGAGCACTTATAATAATTTATATGACTTAATAATTATTAAATCTAGGATGGAAAAGGCCCAAATATAAATTGTTATCCATCTTAGGTGAAAATGACTTACTTGCCTTAGAAGGGGAATGGAAACATAGAAAGGATAAATGTCTATTCTACTATGTATTTCCCTAAAAAAATGCAACTTGCATTAGGAGGAAAAAATTGTTGGGAAAAACATTTGATATGGGAAAATATTAAATGTTTGCATAGGAAAATCCTTGTGAACTAATTGGATATTGTAGAGGTTGTTTTGGGTCTCTTCTTCCTTTATAAGGAGAAGTCAACTTGAGGAAGGTATTCCATAACCATTTGATATTTTCTGATTTGTGTCTTAAGCTTATAGCTTTTGCATACACACTTAGATTTTCTTTAGCTTGTGGAGTAAGATCCCACAGGGACCCTAGCTTCGGTGGTGAGAGATCCATTCCTAGCTAGTAGGGCACTCTTCGGTGGTGAAAGATCCACCCTAGTTTGTCATTATTGGAGTTGATTCAGGGCTGATTTGTAGAGATTAATTTCAGAGGAGTTTTTGGCAGATTTTTGTAGCAAGGATTTAAAGAAATATTGCAACGGTTGTTCTTCTATTAATCTCTAGTGGAGCGACCCACTTGTTGGCTGATTTGTGTGCTTTGGAGGTACTTAAAAATCTGATTTGTATTGTTATATCTTGAGGTGAATGTTGGGAATCAAAGTAGCTTGTTTTCTTAATTTTTGGAGCTGATTTGATGCCCTAAATGTGCTGGGCGACCTACTTTTTAGGGCAAAATTAGGGTTTTGTGTTTGTTGTGCGAAAACTAATTTTGGAATATTATTCTTCATATTTTTGTGGCCCAAGATCCAAAGTTTCAGCTCATTTGGACTTCTCTAGCAAAAGATATGAATTTTTGAAGTTATGTTGCAAACAAAGTTTTTAAATAATTTATTGCAGCCTTGTTTACATCTGAAATCTGCAATTTTATACATATTTGGACTTTATAAATTAGTGGTACTAGATTTGAGTGGAATGATATAGATTTACGGGCTGATTTGTGGTGGTATTTAATCCTACCCTAGTCGCAATTTCCTTTATAAATTCAGATCTGCAAAAGTAAATTTAATCTTTGTGTTATAAGTTGTGATATGAGGATTGGGGATTGCCTGAAATCCATCTAGGGGCAAAAATATGTCCATTGGGGACATTACACACCCTTATCCTGCACTTCCTATAAAAGGAGCCTCATGCCCTTCATGAGAGTGTGGCTTAGAGGAAGTAATCAATCGCTGGTTAAGATGCAGTCTCTTAGATGACCCTGCTAATTTTGCAACCATTGTTGATTGCACATTTACATTGTATATTCCATCATTAGTTTATTACAGTATGCCTATTGGTGAATTCTCTCTTTGGGAGTATGATTGTGGAAGGTTCTTCTTGTAACCACTCCGCCAATAATGGGTCTCGCCCTATCCTGCACTTCCTATAAAAGGAGTCTCATGCCCTTCATGAGAGTGTGGCTTAGAGGAAGTAATCAAGAGCTAGTTAAGATGTAGTCTCTTAGGAGACCCTGTTCTGGTGCAACCATTGCTGAATGCACATTTACATTGTATATCCATCATTAGTTTAATACAGTATGCCTATAAGTGAATTCTCTCTTTGAGAGTATGATTGTGGAAGGTTGTTAAGCTTCGATGTTTTCCTAGGTCCGCTCCTATGAATGCATGCTTAGTCCATCCTTTGTATGGCTGCTTGCATATGTCCAATATGGTATCGGAGCATGTGCGACTGAAAGCCCCTTCTCATCCGGTCTTAGATCTAATTTTCTGGAATCTAGCTTGCTGTTGCAGATCTAGAGAGATAAATCGGAAAGCATTTTCCATTTTCCTATTTAGAGTGTTTTTGGTGCAACTCTGACCATCCCATTGCGTTCGGGTGCAGAGAAAATCAGTTTAGACTTTTGTTTAACCTGAATCGGACACCATGAGCTCAAGAGTATCATTAGGTAAGTATTTTAATTTCTGAGTCAAGCATATGATCAGGCTGATTTCTGCATTTTTTGGGGCATCCTCACATGAATCTGATGCTTCCGTGTGTTTGTACCATCCAAAAACGCATAGGGGGACCTCCAATTCATTAGTTTTGGTCTACGTTTGCAGATTTAGTTTGCATTGCCATCCCTGGGTTGTACACTTCAGTGCTGGTGCATTTTGCATGCAATTTCAGTTATTTTAAGGTAACTTAGAGTTTAATAAGAAAAATTGGGAGATCCCTTATCTACGAACATTTTACTTCAAAATATTAATTCCTGCCACTGACATGGATACCTGCTGCAAACGTGACTTTGTCTCCGCCTTTTTCATGACTTTTTATCAATAAATTTTATTTTTGAAATGTTGTTTGTCTCAAGTGCCCATGTAGAGATTCACTTTTTAATAAAATGTCATCTCACTTGAAGCTCACATGCCCATGTTCATGACATGACATATAATATGACCAATCATCAGTTTACACTTGGATGCTGACGTCACCTGCCTCGGGGCCTTTCATTTTTATTTTTGCTCGCACCATCGGTGTTTTTCAGTTTACAAGTTTTTTCTTGGCACCCATTCTACCTCCTCCAAAAGCCTAGAAGAGTGATTTTTTTCCTCGTCAACTATTTTTTCGATGCGGATGAGATGGTGTAATCACTCTTATTTGGAGCAACCAGCCACCCAGAGAATACATTATTTTCCAGAACTTCAGGATGCCATAACTTTTGATAGGTGCGTCGAATTGACGTCGTTTTTTAAAAGTGCAGAATTTTCTGTGATCTTTGCAGTTGTGGTCTTTTTCTTTGTTCTGTAAAAAATTGTATTTTTCAGCTTTTAAGGGATTTTTGTACACTGTAAATATTAGTAATGCTAATTATAAAGTGCCATGGTGGGTTGTTGTGTTTTCTGATCACGTGGATTTTGGGGCATTCTCACAGAGGATTTGATGCACACTTTTGTTCCCCGAATTATCATGAATAACTTTTCATCACCTTGTTGCCTTTTGGGTCAAGTAGCAGTGTTTTCGCTTACCACTACACATTTCATGTTTTGACATACATATTCATGAGATCTTAAATATAGCTATGCTGCCATACCTCTCTCTAGTCAGCATTACCAGGGGGTGTGGGTGCAGAGGCGGGGGCGGGGCGGGGCGGAATGGTACTGTATTTTGCATACTGTTACTATTGCTTACTTGGTTTCGTTTTGAGTGGGCTGTGTATCTAGTCCTTGTTCGTACATACTGGGCAGATGCAGAGGCCGATTACCCATGCATTCCAGTCAGATGGAACATGTACCATATAATAATCACTCGTGTTCACACAACCAGATTCATAGAAGCTGTTTTTTCTGATTCCTTCTTCAGCTTGATCAGTGAACAATCTGTTTCTTGGACCATGTTCTGCCTTGACCATGCTTTTCAGATTTTCGCTATTACAGTGAGTAGTGTAAACTTGGTCACTCATCTGATTGACTATGTTGAAAATGAAGTAGCACTTATTTGTTTGAGTTTCATGCAGATGTTCTCTTCTGCAAATGAGGGATAGCTTAGTACTATGTGACAGTTTCTGTTGGCCACAGTCATTGTCGCTTTCAGTCTTTGCTTCGTTCCTCCGCATCTGAATTCTATCCATTTGAAGGCTTCATCAGATTCATCTTCAGCACAAAAGTCATCTACAGCAGCTAGATTCATTGTTCTAAATTGCTCTGTCATTAAACATGGATACCTCATCAGACTTTTGCGGGACCATATTTATGAGCTTAAGACTTCATTCTCTTTTACCAAATCACCTAAGTTGATCTTCAGGGGTCTTGGTGTGTGTTCATGCATGATGTGAAGTCCGCCTTAGGTTATGAATTATGTAGGTGGTCATGTGGAGAATATTGTAATATTGCGGTAAATATCCTCACACAAGAAAATAGAATTAGCTGAGAAAATCTTGGGATTGTTGTTGATTACAACAGTTTGTAACCACTCCATCAATAATGGGCCTCACCCTTATCCTGCACTTCCTATATAAGGAACCTCATGTTCTTCATGAGAGTGTAGCTTAGAGGAAGCAATCAAGAGCTGGTTGAGATGTAGTATATTAGAGACCCTGTTCTGGTGCAACCATTGCTGGTTGCACATTTACATTGTATATTCTGTCATTAGTTTAATACATTATATCTATTGGTGAATTCTCTCTCTGACCGTATGATTGTGGAAGGTTATTTAGCTTCAATGTTTTCCTGGGTCAGCTCCTGTGAATGTGTGCGTAGTCCATCTTCGTATGGCTTCCTGCATAATTCAATAGATTTAAATATGGATGTCAAGATATTAACTTTGTATGATGCATTTCGGTTTGGGATTAAATTTATCATTGAATTACTGGAACCCATGGCAGATATTATTGGTTTTGCATATACAAGTTCTCCTAGTTTGATGGAAGTTCATGAGACCATTGATTCCACGTATAAGCACAGTAAAACAACAGCAGGGAGAAGAGGCCTTACATACAATGAGCAGATGCAGGAACGGCAAAGATTCTCTATAGGTGGAATCACCTCAACACACCTTGACACATGGTTACTTGTGCAGAAAATTAGAAGTGGTAGGAAAGTCTAAGAAGGAACAAGAAGGCACCATAGAATGGTGCAGATGTAGCATTATCCATTCTGCGGTATGCGAGGAAGATATTTGGACACGGAGAGGAATGTAGTAAATTCAAAGAGGTATGATACTGAAAGGACAAATTAGAGTGCAGGGTAGACTGACACAGATGTACCATTTTACATTCTGCAGTGAGGAAGATATTTGGACATGGAGACGAATCCTTGGCCACTCATACAGTTTTCTTCCTTTGTTCACAGGCGATGTGAGTTTGTGTCCAAAGGAGAAAAGGCAAAGATGAGCAATAGGATCCTGCAAATTATTGGAATCTTGCCACGCATTCACGAGAGCTAAATAAGTTTTCTATGTGTCTACTTTTTCGTAAACGAGTTTCTTTTCTTGTACAAGGAATTAAGGCACACATATTTTTATGACAATGTGGAAAAAAACTATTTAACATCAAAGAGTGTAGAGAACTTGGATGTGTCCAAGACTGAGGGGGCAAGGTTGGGTAATCCTAGGAGGGAGCAAAGCACTCCCCTAGAATCCCTCCTAACATCCAAGGTCGAAGAAACTCCCAAGGCAGTGAAGAAACTTGTAATATGTGCTTGTCTATACAACCTACAAAGTGATTGCGAAGGCACATATCCACAATGCCAATGAGTAGATCCATGAAGTTGGGCAAGGGCAGATCCCCATCACCGAGAGCTAGTGTGCCGGGCACCTTAGTAGTGGTGGTGTACAGAGGTGCATTGCCTCACTGAACTACCTCCCTCAGTGTGTAAAGAAGTTGTAACCAAAGGGTGCTTAACGATGCCAACCTCTGTGGTGGGCTGAAAGAAAGAGGTGATCAGCCAAGGGACTCTATGGGCTCACTGCAGAGACCTGCGTTGAAAGGTGGCAACCTCTTGAAGGAAAAGGGCAAAGCATCGTTGGTCCAAGTACCAAAAGAAAGTGGGTAAAGAGTTTTTCGAGTCCCTGAAAAGACAATGGTATCTCCCCACGACATCATAATAAATAGGGCATCTCAAAATGAAGTGTTACTTGATCTCCACCTTTTGGAGGGAACAGAAATGACATATCCAGTCCCCGCATCAAATATGAAAATCAGTCTCAACCCGTAACTAGGCAGAGCACACCCTCAACTAGCCGAGGGAAACCTCAAGTTGTAAGACCAATGACACTAGAGATAGTCAGGGCAACAAATGACACCATCCACCACCTGCAAGAAATGCTCAACGTAAAAGGCAAGCTTAAGACTGAGTGACTGAGGAGGAGAGGTCCAAGTGACCTAGATGTACTGCCTATAGATATCCTCTCTAACAGCTCTAATGATGACCTCCTTCAAGTAAAATGTCACTGAAGAGCATTCAAAAGTTCTTGAAAGGAAGTAAACTATACCGATAGACAATAAGATGTGAATCCTAAAGACACTTCGTCAAAGGAGTCTACATTAGAATGGGGTCACAAAGATCGACACTAATGATGATTCTCCACCACTTCACAGTCCACAGCTTGAGAATAATCAATTCCTTCAACAGTCGATGATAGACGACAATGTTGATGAGGATCTCTCCACTTTCGATAATGAAGATCAAAAGTAACCTTCGATCCTTTGCGTTCTACTTGCATACTGTTGAAAGCTTCCTATAGTTCTAAATTACATGTAGTTTAATTCTCAGACTTTGGATGCACCGTTGATATATTATAAGCATCATCTACATATAAAACCTTGATAAATATGAAATTTGAAAATTGATTCATGTCGGTGATAATTTGATAAGGGTTTTCAATGTTAAATGTTCATAATCATTGCTAATTTGCAACAAGTTTTGTGTGTAATGCATATAGATATATGTGTGAAAAACTATTGAATTTTATAGCTAAGACATGATTTCCGCTGACTTGATTCAGTCCAGTTTGACATCTGACCAATAGTAACCTTTTTACCTTCTAATTCTAATTGTCAGATGCTTTGACCATGTGTCATGCCCATCAAAAATACATTGAAGTGCAGCTCTTAGAATGCTAAACAATGTTTACAAAATCTGCTCAATTCAAGAGCATATAAGACATTTATGAACTAAAGACGAGTCTTGCAGTTACATGCGAAAAACAAAGGGGTATAATCACTAAATATAGGAGGCACAAATATTTATACTAGTCCCAGCTGTAGTAAGAAAACTCCGCAATGTCATTAAACTAGGTCAAGTGACAAAAATCTAATTTAAGCATGTAATGTTCCTCTTTCATAAGGATTATATAATTTTTGCAAATTTGATATATAATTTCAGCAGACTGAGATTAAATGGCAGCAGAGTAATTATTTCAAGATAATAGCCCAAATCAATTTGATTTGAATGATTTATTGATATTCAAATAAATTATTTGCTTTAAACAATTGGATTTCCATGCACATGCAAGTCGCACTTCTGGGAAATAATAGTATTAAACCAGATTTGATAAATACAACTTCAAAATTAATATCATTCAATGAATTACAAATTATTTAAAGTCCAATGTGAGAGGTTTTCGTCCCTCACAAGACCTCAAATGGGGTTTTCGTCCCACTTGGCAAGAAATGAGAGTACTCTCTCAAATTACAATGCAAGTTCATAACTCTAAATGAACCACTCCTTCCCTATTTATACTAATTTAGAGTCTTGGTGCCAAAATTGAAAAGGCATGACTTTTCATATGCCTCATGACCTTCCATGTTACTTTTCCCCACCATGGCCGACCCATACACACTATAATGATTTATTAAAAGACATATTTATAAAAATACTAAAAATCCTATTGTAGTCTCCCTCCTCGCATGTCTTCTTTTTTTTTTATTCTGCCTTGGCCGACCCATACTTTTCCTCTAATCATGCCTTAAAAATAATAAAAGACATATTTGATATTTCCTTCATGATTTCTTCAACTCGACCAAGGATAGGAATAGCTGAAACTCCATAATTATCTTTGAAGGAGGAAAAAAGGGACATGACAGTCCTCCCTCCCCAAGATTGCTTGCCCTCAAGCAATCGTAAGCTCCTCAAGTCTGTTGTCTCTGTACCAATGCCTGGATCCCAAACAATTTTCAGTTGCTCCTTCTTAGTGAAATCATCACCCCAAAAAGATGGAACATTAGCTCCGTAACATACACTCCAAAAGACGGCATTTTTATCATGGTATTGGGAGTCATCTAAGGAATGGGTTTTGCTAAGCTTCATGGCTGCCCACTCAAAGATGTATTCATAAGTCTTCGTCCGAATGTATGGGCTGCCCCAAAAAATCGCTATGCTGTCCCATTTACTGTTGTACTTTTCCTTCCATGAGGTAGTGGCTGCCATTCCCAAATCAATTATGCAACATACAACAACCCTGTGCCATGAATCCATCAACCGAAAGACAAAGAACTCATCTGTGGAGGGAGTCAAAGAGCTGGAAACAAATGAGATAATATGGCAGCAGCTGTTATGCTTCAAAATTAGTATACCATCATAAAGGAAGAACAATTTGAAGGCTGTAATAGACTCATAATCATCCATCTTATCATGTTGGGCAACAACCCAAAGAGATGACATACTGGAAATAGAAGACACAACAGCACTAATCAGCAGCACATTTCCATATTTTTCTTCATTCCTCATCAAGTTTCCAATATCAATCTGACCTTTCATGCTTTGGTCAACAAGATGGCATTTCCCCTTATTTTCCTTATGCATATTACCTTCATATAGCCAAACAAAGGCTGCCTCTCACGGTTCAGAATTGCAGCATGGTGATCCATATGATGCCATAATATGCACATGCTCATTCATCCTTATATGCTGCCCAAAAATTTGCCCTTGTACCTCCCCTTGATTCATTATCATGTATATCTTGTAAGGAAGAGATAAAAAAAGGTGCAACCTTACATACCTTGGAATGATGTCATGTGCTTTACCTCTACATGATTTGCACATGCTGCCCATAAACTCCCTTGGCCTCAGGATTTCTGATTTGAAATCAGACTTCTTCTCTTTGCAATTCTCCTTCAACAAAGTATCCTTTATCTTGAAATCATTTTCCCTTGATTTGTAGTGACATGAGGCTTTCATGGGGCTCATTTTTTGAGACGCAAACTCATTTTTTGGCTTCAAATGCACAGTTGTGATGTACAGGTCAGCGAGCTTGCTATTTGCACTTTCATTCCTTGAGAGGTCTCCTAAAGCCAAATTATGTTTGCCCATACTTGTGCTTATCATAAAAATTTAGTATCCCCATTTGATTTCACAAAACTTAGGTTGCCCCAAATACTCAGAATTTCTGATTTTAAATCTGCTTTCTTTGTTGACATGTTTCCTTTGCCGGATGAGATACTTTTTTTCTTACATTCCTTCCCTCCTTCGGACAGCGGATGAGTGGCTCTAACCATAAAGTTTTCTTCATACTTTTGGAGCTCCATTGTTGCTCCTTTCGATTTCTTCACCATTGTTTTCCTTTTACCATTATGTATGCCACCGTTAGATATCAACAACTCATTATCAAATATCAGAGAGTTCATACCTTGAATGGAAACCTTCATTGCCCATGGTGGGAGAGGAATTCTTCCTTGACATGGCTCCGGAAGCAACTGTTGTTGCAATCTTTGATGCAAAGAAATGCTCTTACCCTGGATTAACCATAAAGGGATCTGAATTGTGTGGTATGACTGCTGTTCCCAACCAGCAGCGTAAAAGCCTGTAATGATAAGCTTAGGACACCATAAATTTACCCTTATGCCTGGATCAAATGAATAGTATTCATTTTTGTTTTGTTTCCACATGTGCCCTTCCACAGCTAGCTTGCATGATTGGTATGGTTCAGCCCTTTCATATCGTTCTTTATGAGAAGATTTCTCTCTTTCCCATACCCTCATAGGATTATTTTCAACACAACCCCAAGGTAATCTTCTCAACATAAGCATATCAAAAGAATGGCCAACCAAATTAAGAGAGGAGTACATACCATGATTTTTGAAGGGAAGTTTATCTTTCATCTCAACTCCCTGTGACTGTAAACTTAGAAGTAACAAATCTGAGGTGTATTCGATCCTCGGACCTTTAACAAGACTTTCATCTTCTTTTTCATCACCTTCTTTGATCACACCTCGTTCACATGTTTCTGGAATATCTTGTTGGTTCTTTCCCACGTTCAATTCTTCATCTTCGGGCTCTTTATTGTCTGCTGTTACAAATGGACCAGCGGGCTGCCTTTTATCATATTCATCTGCTTCTTGTTTACCATCCATTCTTTCCTTAAATACATCACATGCAACAATGTCATCATTAATCTGGCAATGATCGACACTTACTTCTGAAGAAATAACGGGGGTAGGGGCTGAATCATTCTTCTCGGTTCGTTCTTCTTCTTTTTCTTCCAATGGAACTTGGAAGTTCTTCTCCTCTGTCTTCCTTTGTGGTTGAGCATGCCTAGGCTTAGGCCTAGATCTTCCACCATTCAAATCCATGAACTCCGTGAATGACATTGCTTCATGGATTCTTTCGGCAAAGCCATATATTCGCTATGGCTTGCTTCTTCCGGAATGACTTCTTCTTTTGATACGAAGGTGGGCTTGAACTCATTTCTCAGGCTGCTCTCAAAGATTGCTTCAGATTATCTAGATTTCGGATAGATACTGCAAGTAGGTCCATAGCCTCCATGAATTTCTCTTGTCCCGCCATGATATCATCCACTGAATTTCCCCAGGCCTTTAGAGGATAAAGCTCTGATACCACTGTAATGTTCCCCTTTCATAAGGGTTATATAATTTTTGCAAATTTGATATACAATTTCAGCAGACTGAAATTAAATGGCAGCAGAGTAATTATTTCAAAATAATAGGCCAAATCGATTTGATTTGAGTGATTTATTCAAATAAATTTATTTGCTTTAAACAATTGGATTTCCATGCACATGCAAGTCGCACTTCTGGGAAATAATAGTATTAAACCAGATTTGATAAATACAACTTCAAAATTAATATCATTCAATAAATTACAAATTATTTAAAGTCCAATGTGAGAGGTTTTCGTCCCTCACAAGACCTCAAATGGGGTTTTCGTCCCACTTGGGAAGAAATGAGAGTACTCTCTCAAATTTCGAAAATTGCAATGCAAGTTCGTAACTCTAAATGAACCACTCCTTCCTATTTATACTAATTTAGAGTCTAGGTGCCAAAATTGAAAAGGCATGACTTTTCATAGGCCTCATGACCTTCCATGTTACTTTTCCCCACCATGGCCGACCCATACACACTATAATGATTTATTAAAAGACATATTTATAAAAATACTAAAAATCCTACTGTAGTCTCCCTCCTCACATGTCTTCTTTTTTTTTTTCTGCCTTGGCCGACCCATACTTTTCCTCTAATCATGCCTCAAAAATAATAAAAAACATATTTGACATTTCCTTCATGATTTCTTCAACTTGACCAAGGATAGGAATAGCTGAAACTCCATAATTATCTTTGAAGGAGGAAAAAGCGGGACATGACAAAGCATGTGTTCTAAAAATGAATATATCCAGAAAAAAACTGCTTAGAAAGACACAGAGAGGAACCACCTTAAAAAGAATAGTTCAGCTTATTAAGTATCAGAGTTTAGTCTCTTTTGTCACATAAAGATAGACCTCTACCA
This sequence comes from Taxus wallichiana var. yunnanensis, assembly GCA_018340775.1. Classification (NCBI taxonomy): domain Eukaryota; kingdom Viridiplantae; phylum Streptophyta; class Pinopsida; order Cupressales; family Taxaceae; genus Taxus; species Taxus wallichiana. Next base: position 829,115,262 of record CM031238.1, read on the forward strand.
AACAACACAGTTCGAAATTTCCTGAAATATGTTTCTTGATTCTTATTATGGCATTTGGAAAGAATTGTACTACAAATCTTTCCATTTCCAAAATTATGCCAACTTGACCAATGCACGTACTCCCTAAGAATATATGTCTGGCATTCTATTTGACTTATGGGTCATTAACGACAGGAAACATTTGGAAAAATGACAGTGCTTTCAGGTCAAGTAGCTGACAAAAGGGCAGAGTTATGCCTTCACCAAATAAGAGCAAATAACAAGAAAAATCTTCAAATCTCCTTCTAAGATATATTCTTTTGCACCACGTTGAGAAACACTCCAGCAATATTAAAGCAGATATGAAGATATACCTTAATATGGTTCCAGTCCATGTTGACAACTGCTAGTCTTCGAGTCTCATGATCCACAGTAGTTACTTCTTCCTATAACAAAAGAGATGAGATGAGAGGTAAGCATTGCATTACATTCAAGGAGCAAAGACAAAAGAAATGTACTAGAACAGTCTTCTGTAAGTGTATTGTGGCTAACTTCTGAATTTAAGTCCAATCAGTTCACAGCTCAACAAAAACAGTAATGACTAAAGAATTAAAGTGGACTGACATCAAAAGAAGCACTGACACACGTCCCAATCTTAAAATCCTCACAATCATTATAATGCAATGGAGAACATGTACCCATAGCATTGGCAAAAATAATGAAAAGTAACATAAGACTGATAAAGGTCCATGTTTCACAACAAGCGTCATATGAAGCCTTCTTGCTACTTGTGTAATGGAAAGCCCTCTAAGCTACCCTGGCAATGGCAACAAGCAACTATAGTAAAACCAACATAGACAGCTCCGGCATGTTTTGGAATAAAAACAAGACTCCACATGTGATGTGCTTGTGTGAGAAAGGCCCACTACCCATAAAGGTTTTTCTGTCTTTTAAAGCTTTTTTTTCGCTTGAAAATTGCTAAAGTAAGCTACATGAAGAAAAGAGAACACAATAATTAAAGAACTCCCAAAGCAATGTAGAGTCTACTGTATTCAAAATAGCTGTATGAATAAACAGCCCTAAACAAGGTAGTTGTTAAGGAACCGCCCACAAATAACAACTACCAAATTTGGCTACAATATATGCAGATTTGTAATAGTATATTGGTTACTAAAAAGGTAACATAAAACTTAGAATATAATGTAACCCAAATTTCCTAACACCCCATTGATATTCTCTTTTACAAAAAGCACATCCCTGAATTTTTCAAATTTGCCTCGAGAAAATGATTTGACAGAAGTCGCCTGCAAGATGATCCTAGACAAGGAAAATGCAAGTGCTCTAAACCTCTATATCATCAAGCTGCACATTCTCTTGGATGAAATGGATGAACCTCTATGTGCTTGGTTTATTTATGCAAAATTTGGTTTTTTTCCATCTTCAAATCACTCTCATTGTCAAAGGACAAAGTCCTAGATTGATCTGACAAAACACCAATGTCTCTCAGGATCTGCAAAGCCAAATTGCTTTGCAAAAAGATCCCTGCTTTTCTTTGCACTCTGCCTCAATGAAAGATGGCAACATCAACTGCTTCTTACACACCAGAAACTGCCCCTAAGCCCATGTCAAACATATACACAGATGTCCAGGTGCAACCGTCAACCAAACCTGCCCAATCATTTGTGTCTATGTAGCATGAAAACGCCCCCTGCCCATGCCCCGTGGAAATCTTTCGGGTACGAGTATGGGGAGAAACATGCCCAAAAGCTTGCACTGACCGGGTACAGCACGGAAACGCCGTGGGTACCCTGGACATTTCCGGGCTGTACCCAGGGTGTTTCCAGGCCGTACTGCGGACATGGGAATGTTAAAAAGCGAAAATAAAATTAAAACCACTCATTTTTATTGTTTCTAACCCTAATCTACCCACCCAACCTTCCTAAAGACACTTCTTAAAAGCTATATAATGACATCTTTGGTCCATTCTAAATCACACTCATTTCTTTCTCTTGCTGAATTCAGTTTTCACTAAACTAATCTAGATTATAATCATGTATATATGAAATTGTAACCATGTTGAATCTATTGAACTTCAATGAATACAAAATATTTTGAGTGCTTTATCTCTTATGGACTAAAATTTTGAAAATGAGTACTATATATATAGTTTTTTTTAGATAAGGTAAATAAAATTTGGTTTTGAAGGGACCAAAAACCCTTTACAAAAAGAGAAGCACAGTCACACAAGCCAACCAAAAGAGAGCAAAGGGAGCCAAGTCAAACAGGCTTGACAAAACGACAACCCCCAAACAAAGCCAGACCAAACAGAGGTCTGCCATATTAAACTAACAGTTTTTTTAACAGAAATACAAAAACAGTAGCCATAGCTAATATAAGAGACAGGAACAGAACAGAAAAAAGCCAAAAGGGCAGCCAACAGTTCGCCATTATTTTTGCCTTAGTGGTAGGGCCTAGTAATATAAATATATATATATATATATATTACACAGACGTTTCCATAACGTTTCGCACCCAAGGTTTTTTAGAAAAGCGGCATTCCCGCATTTTGGACCGGTACCCATACACGTTTCCTAGCAACATAGATTTGTGTACATAGCCAATAACAAACAATACATCTTCATGTGCTCCAGTCCAAAATTAAGATTAATGAGCTCATACCTCATGACTCGCTTAGGTGTCTTCCAGAGAATAATTCTTAGATATGCCATGAAACTAGACAGATAGTTGAGAGTATTAACTAGATCTGGTTTGGTGTATAACAGTATATATGATAATTTATAAATAAGACTCAAAACAAAATTATCGTAGGAGTCACAATTGGCTTCTTCGATTTAGCAAATCTGGAAAAACTTCAACACTAGTTCCATGAGAGTCGCTGTCAGTTTACACTCCATCATTTATCTCTCAACTTGGTCCTTGGCATACTTTCCTCAGTGATACAGAAACATAATCCTTCATCTTCCATATCTCCAAAACCAAGGCAACCATTCAGGATCCGACATTGCAGACAACATTGTTAGGAATTATCCATGTTAGTACTCACATTATTTTGTATGGGTTAATATTGTAGTAGTTAGGTGAGTGTGAGATATTAATATTATATTTGGGTGTACATGAGTTGTGAGAACAACTCACTATTAGATAGCTGTGAGAAAATAAAGGTGGAGAGAATCATGTTGGAGAGATAAGTGGGGATTGGGTAATTGATATGTGATATGGTTTGACTCCTTATACTAAGGATGTCATTTACCTATTTATATGTAATCTCTTCATAATGAAAAATATCCCTAATGAATTCAATTTCAAGATTATTATATTCAGTGTTTTTTAAATTATTGTGCAAATCTGTTTTTTTAGCATAACTCTGACCAAATTTTACATTTGGTATCAGAGTGAAGTTGATCTGTGTAATGGAAGAATAATAAAATTGAGGGGGCAGTTTTGTGCTTCATTGCCCTGAGTAATGGTGTTTGGAAGAGGAAGAAGATATCTTTAATTATGTAGACTAAAGTATATTTGAAAGTTTAGCTTAGGTTGAGCTGTTATAGTGTAGTATCAAATTGACAAATTGCATGAAGGCTCGGATCTGGACTCTATCACAGTAGCTCGGCAAAGTAATGCATAGTTCTGTGGGATCAAAGGCTACATAAAATAAATAGAAAGCTTGGTTATCAACATTCTGAACCAGTATCAATGCATCCATTTCATTGATACCCTGCCTTGCTTCTATGGCGATTTGACCCCTGGATTCTATTTGATCACTGTACCATTCACATTTGCCTTGGATCATTTTTTGGCATTCACGTCTTTGATTGTGGTTGTGTTTTATCATCATTTGATTATTTTAACGATGCATGGTTATTCTGTATGATTTACCGACAGATTTCAGATCTCCAAATCTGAAGCTCCATTGACACTTGGTGATCTCGATCAAATCCTCGCCACATATCAAAGCCTCAGGCCTCTGTGCGTGCAATCTCAAATTGACAGCTTCTGTATAGACGTGGCAATTCTCTAGTGCACGACAAAAAGACGCAATTATGGAGTTCGTATTTGATTAAAACGATTTTGTCAAAATTTGTTTCTGCATCAGTCCTTCATGCAAGCTGTATAAAGTTGCTCCACTTCACATACGTTTAAAAAGGGTACAACAGAAAGCACAGTGGATGTCTCTCTCTTGCATTGCAAATTCAATGTGTCTATCCACTATTTGTTATCCTTCAAATTTTTTCAATCCGTGCTTTTAGCCGTGTAAGTGTCGTGCATGTGCGACGTGAAGTTTGAAGTACCTCAAAGGCGTCACACAAACATTTTATGAGTCTCAATTCCATTCTTCTCTCTCTTGGTTAATGCATTATAGAACAAGTCTTGTCATTTTATGTAAGTTACTAGCTTTAGTTTAGTGTTTAGTTACGTAAGTCTAAGCTGTATTCTATTAAGATATATATGGTCAAATGTTTAGTTCAAAAGTATATATTACTTTTTCAATATTCATTAAGTTTTGGTATTTAATATTGTGTCATATAAAAGTAATTAAAAGATTACTTATTTATTTGACATTTTTATCATTGTGTCAAAGTACATTTCTATGTCATTAGGATAAGTTTATGGTCTATGCAAATAAAGCTTAATCAATCTCATTATCTAAGTCTAATAGAGTCACTATAAAAGTGTTGGAAAATAAAATAAAACTTGCCTTACGAATGCATTTTCGGTGAATCCGACATCTGCTCAATTTGTTCAAATTGTGGGGGATTTTCTAACCGAGCTTCAAAAACACATCTTGTTGGGTTAAGTAACGACTCGATGGAGGACGGAGGCAACGGAGGAAGGAGGTCAATCAACAACCTCTCGCCAGCCACAAGCGACGGGGCCGCACAATGGTGTTGTGGCATTTTATTTCAGTTGTGTGTTTAATTTCTATTGTGTGTTATAATAAGAACAAATGATTTATTCATGCTCGCACTTGTAATAAGTGAGCTCACTGTGCACAGCAATATTTCCTTCATTTTCCGATGTAAAAATATAGTGGAAGAACAAAAAGCATTTGCAGACATGGATCTTGAAAAGGTTAGTGGTAATCCAAAACCACATAAGTGAACAATTGATGAGGTTCCCATTCATATTCAGTTTGTGGTAAACCTATAGAAAACCATGGAAGGTTGAGAAGAGGTCTCTTTCATTTGTATCAAGATCATGAGCCATGAGAATGGGCGTGCCATAGGAGTCGGGCATTCTATTGTTGGATGTGTAAAGTTTTTTCTAGCATGTTCGCACTAAGGGGGGAATGTTACGAATTATCCATGTTAGTGTTCACATTATTTTGTATGGGTTAATACTGTAATAGTTAGGTGAGTGTGAGATATTAATATTGTGATATTAATATTATATTTGGGTGTAAATGAGTTGTGAGAACAACTCACTATTAGATAGTTGTGAGAAAATAAAGGTGGAGGAAATCATGTTGAGAGATAAGTGCGATTGGGTAATTCATATGTGCTATGGTTTGACTCCTTATATTAAGGATGTCGTTTACCTATTTATACATAATGAAAAATATCCCGAATGAATTCAATTTCAAGATTATTATATTCGGTGTTTTTTTAATGATTGTGCAAGTTTGTTTTTAGCATAACTCTAACCAAATTTTACAAACATATTTGTATCTTGTTTCACCCCAAAATGAATGATTATGAGATATTAATATTATATTTGGGTGTACGTGAGTTGTGAGAACAACTCACTATTAGATAGTTGTGAGAAAATAAAGGTGGAGAGAATCATGTTGGAGAGATAAGTGGGGATTGGGTAATTAATATGTGATATGGTTTGACTCCTTATATTAAGGATGTCATTTACCTATTTATATGTAATCTCTTCATAATGAAAATACCCCGAATGAATTCAATTTCAAGATTATTATATTCAGTGTTTTTAAATTATTGTGCAAGTCTGTTTTTTTAGCATAACTCTGACCAAATTTTACAAACATATTCATATCCCGCTTCACCCCGAAATCAACTCCTCGTTGTTCTTGGTGATCACAAAATCATCAACATACATAATTGGGATGACAATCTCTCCATTCTTCTTTCAAAACTAAAATCGCAATCCGAAAGTCTCCAAAAAATCCAAGTGTGCATAAGTGTTCATCAATGTTAATGTACCCTACACAAGGGCCTTGCTTTTGTTGGTATATATAATATCTTTTTAGTTTACTTAGGTTGTAGTTTTAGCCTAAGTTAGCTTTTATGTTGTTTTCCTATTTTCAGATATTTATAATTAGGAAAACGCAACCAATCAAGGTGAGACAACTTTCTGGCCAATAGGATTTTTTCACCTTTTCTCTGGCCAGTCAGACTCTTGTGGAACCTTAGGATTTCTATATATTTGGTTTCTCCCTCGTGGAGAGGCATTTTCTTTCATCTCCTGTATGCATTCATGAGCTCTCGTGCTCTATTCTAAGCAAGACTCGTGAGAGGAGCTTCCCGAGGAGATGACTATAGTCACAGTATTATTCTGTTCATTTTCATTCTTGTCTTGAGTTCATTTCAAAGCTGTAGAACTCAGATTTGTGTTTTCATTGAATGGTGTTTGCACATTAGATCCTAAATACATTTTTACCTAAGTCTCGGGATGGGGGAACAGGGGTAAACAGGGACGGGGTTTCCGGACAGCAAAAAAAATTCCCAAATTTTGGGCACAGCAGGGGACGGCTATTAAAATAGTATATAAAAATTAATATCTTGGTATTTTAACTTTGTTCAATGGAATTTAGGGGTTTAAACTGTATTTAATGTGTTTTAGGTCCTTTCAAGATTAGAACTACATTTTTTGGTAAAAATAACAGCTTTTTTAAAGTAAAAACATCAGAAAACTTTTTTTTTTTAAATAAAAATAGGGGCGTCCCTCCATGTCCCCAAGTCCCTGAATGTTTGGGATGTCTAAGACATCACCAAAATCTAGGGAACACATCCCCACGTAACACTACCTGAACAGGTTTCCTGCTTGTTTTTCATGACTTTAACAGCCTTTCTCACAGCTTCTGCTAGAATTTTTCCTGTGGTTGCTCATCTGTTGTTCTCCTCAGCATGGTGCACTCAGCAAATTCAGAACAGCCATTTAATAGGCATCTAGTGTTATTATTAGACATGCTAAATTTAGAGTTGCTGTTATTATTAGACATGCTTTTCAGATTTAGAGTTGCTCTTATTATTTGACATGCTTTACAGAATTAGAGTTGCTCTTATTATTAGACATGCTAAATATAGTTATCTAAGACTTCGGGACATGGGGACGTGGAGACAGGGTTTACAGGACAGCAAAAAAATCCAGAATTTGGGGACAGCAGTTGGATGACTGGGGGCAGCTATTAAAATAATTTACAAATATTAAAAATATATAACAAGTCCCCACCCCTGAACAAAAACATGTGAGACAAAAATTCAGCAACGGAGCCCGCAATGTTACCAAAGGGCATGCAACACCTCTTTATCACATCACTTATATCCTGATTTTTATTTTTATTTAACTTTTTGGAACAGCATAGGCCATGCAATCTACATCAATAGCCATCCACAAACAAGACTGACTAAGGAAAAACTTAAATACAAAGTAGAGCTCTAGGCCATCCTAGTATACTAGTAAAGCCTCCATTATCATACAAAAAGAGGGAAGGAATATCTGCAGAACAAAATTTTGAAGCTGAAGAAAGGCCTTAAACTATGCATGTAAATTTATACATGTTGTTTGAGTGTATAATAAAGGCTTAAAATGTAAAATAGCAGCAATATCTCATTAGAAGATCTTGTTTTGGAAACTACATAAAACAATTGTGCACAAGTCTATTTCTTTGAAAGGTAACTTTGCATGGGAAATGGATTTACATCTTGTATCACCACATGTCATGCTGATTTTCATTTTCCCCTTTTCAAAGTCATAATCTTTAATGTTTTTTTATCTTTTTTAAGCGTTTTATTTATATTTTTTGGGGCTTGTTTCACGTTGGGGGCTCCTGAGATGGCAACAAGGACACTAGGGACAACAATGGAGATGCCAAGACGTTCTGGAAATGTCCTTTGTTTTTCACAGGCAATCTAGGAATGCCCCCGTCCAACTTGGCTTCAAAAATACATGAGGGCGATGTTTCCCCCTGTCCCACCATCCCTGCGGCATTTTCAGCATCCTAGTCAGCAAAAACAGGGTGATGCATCCCCACATAACATTGGTCTAAATATATTGTATCTCCAGCCTTCTTCATCGATAAAACCAGAAGGTGGGCGAGTGATTCATTCAGTTAGGTGCAGTATTTTGTAATTATTTTTTCTCGGTAATATACAAAATTTTCTGTGTGTTTGAGTGAGGAATCTGTTTTCTTTGCAGCACAGTTTTTAGGCAGATTTAGTTTACACTGTCCATTATCGAGAATTTTTGAATAAATGCAGTGTCTGCACTTGTGAATTTTCACTGCAAAATTCTGAGTTTAACAATACACTGTTTTGAGAGGTGTTTAGGTAAGGTTTTTCTGACTCTAAGTGTTGATCTGCACACCATGAATAAATATTTTAACATGGTATCATAGCGATGTGTCTGAGATCCTCCACATCCATGTATGGAGTGGGCTGCAACCTATGAGAGGGAGTTGTGATAGGCACTTGGACTTGTGAAGGTGCAGTTTTGACTTGATTTCAGACTGATCTAGTTGTTGAAGTGTGTACTAGAAGCTTCGGGATGACTACTCTTGATCTTAAAGAGTGTGGCAAGTTAGAAGGCGCTTCCAACTTCACACCGTGGACGTGCAAACAGCAGATGTTGAAAAGAAGTTTCCAAGGAGTGCAAAACCTTACAGCCGAAGTTGATCTTTGGGGTTTTGTTGAGATGACGGTTACAGATCATGCTGATCCCGTACAGTTGGCAATCGCAGTTAGGGGTCCCAACAAAGGAATGCCTTAGACCATTCAGACCACAATTTCAAAGGTATATCTCACCAAAGCAAGATCTAAGGCACAATACAACAAGAAGTAATGAAAGTTTTTCTATTAATTATGAGGAAAGATTATAGATTTTGACACAATGGCATTCCACACCCTTTATAGTCCTTTACAAAGACACTACAAGAATTCTCTAAGAACTATAATCCTATGACCTATCCTAGCTAAGCTTGCAGACTCTGCTAAGCTTCTACAGAACCAGTCTTGGCTCGCTTCAGCAACTGCCAATGGACAGATTTCATCGATACCTCAAGATGGAATGGATAATTCCTTACATGTTTGTGCTCCCTTTTATATATAGAATCTATTATGAATTAGGCGGGAGAACAAAGATACCTTTGCAAGTAAAGATACTCTTGCAAAGATTCCTCAAGATGCCCCAAATCACCATTGATCTCCTCAACCGGTTTGCAGGTAGCTTCCCATGAAATCATCTCCATTGGATCAAGCTTTACCAAGTTGCTCGGTTTGTCCTTGGGCAAAGAAAATGGATCAAGGCCCACGTCCCCTTTTCTGGACAATTTTTAAAATGAAGAACTGAAGACCCTCAACCCATTTTCTCTCCCGTGGGTTCAAGGATAAAGCTTGGGGATTGTTCTGAGGTGTCTGTTGTCTACATCAGAGCCTCTGGCATGCCTCATGGCTACAAGGAGGAGTTTCTAGTTAGTTTTAAAATGTGCACATAGGTTAGTTAATTTTTATTATTTAATTAGAAAATAATAAAGTGCACATAAAGTTAGTCTTTTAATATTTTAATTAAGTTTTATTAGTTTTCACTCCAAAAGGGAAAAGGTCGGCCATTTGAATGTTGCACCCCTTATCTTATAAAAGGAGGTTGCATGGCCATCTTTTGGGTATGTTGGATTAAATCATTTATGTCTCTCCATGCTTGGAGAAATGGGATGTATGCCCTAGTTGTTGCTCTCTCTCTTTGACAATCAAGTTGGAGCTATTAAAGGTATGATCAAGACTTGTATTTGCATTAATGTGGTGGATTATCATTATTGTTTATGCCCTAAGTGTGGCGAATTTCCTTGGTGGAATATTTTAGTGCAAATCCTATTTTTCTAACCTTATCGACTAGGGTTTGGGGTTGTTTTCCACATTTCGTGCCCAGAAAATATGCAAAAATACTCATTGCATTCCTCATAATTTTGTGAACATTTTGATATGTCATTTCATAGTGATATGGTTGGGTATTTTGTGAGATGTTGAATTTACAAATTTTGACTAACTTTAGGGCAACAACCTGTTCTGGGTTTTGTGACAACTTTTGGGGGTCTTCCCACCCTCGGAATTTCGCGACTTTGGGTCACTGGAAATATAAAATTTCAAGGATTCTTTTGGTCTTTGTTTCATGCGAAAATACTAAGTTTTGAGGAAGTTATGCCCTTTTCAAGCTCTGTTGTGTTTTCCTTTCGAATAAAAATCAGATCTAAGGTTTTTGGAGAATTTCTAAGGTTATTTGGGCTTCATAAATTAGTGGCAACTTTGAGGATTAATTTCATCATTGTTGGGCAAGTTTGGATGCCCTAATCAACCCTAAATGTGTGGGGCGAAATAGTAGGAGGGCCAGATCTGCATGTTTGGTAGTTATAAATTGGTTTACATCATCTTGTTCCTTGTATTTTTCCGAGTTCTGGGCATATGTCATTTGCCTAGATCGAGTTGTGTAGAGAAAGTTATGCTATTTTGAAGATTGCAGCAGTTAGGGTTTCAGATTTAAATTATTTTCCAACTGTTGTAAAATCTGATTTGAATGTGTTTAAATTCCGATTGTTTTCTTCCAATCTATCCCACCACCTTGGCTAGTTCCAACCCCATTTGGGTTCGAAATAGCTGACATTGGGATATTTTAGGTTGATGCAAAAGGGTTTATCCATTCTTTGCTTGATTTTGACAAGTATTTCTTCATTTCCTAACTTGTCTAAAAAGGGGACATTACAGCGGCACGGGAAGTGCTTAGCAACATTGCACGTATGTAGTAAGCATTGTGCAGCTTAGATAAGGCTCGCGATTTTAAGGCGAATCGTTAGACATTTGTAACATTTTGTTACTTTGTGCGACATTGATAGGACTTCATGGCATTGGCAACACTTCTAATTCTATGTTGTAATGATAAGCCTTTCCAAAGATAGGGTTTTGTCAACATGTTTCTGCAAGGTGGCGTGGGATTGTGCAAGTTTTTATTGACTAACTCTAGATATTTTTGGGTGGTAGCATTGCGAAGTGACCTTTGAATGCTCTTGCATCATACACCTCGAGTAATATGAATCTTGAACCCCTACTCAAGAGGCTTCATAAGGTCTACAATGGAATGACCAAGTCTAGCAATCTTTGACTTACTAAGCCAAAACGCATCCTCAACTTCTTTGCCCCTCCATTTTACCGTATATTCTTTGTACTCCTTATGAACATAGCCTTTGTTACATGCAATCCCCATAATTTATTCAACATATTAGCGCTTTTGATCCGATAGTTGGTGCCCTCAAACTACTTATGTGTTGTCTACTTCATCACTAGTCAACCCCTCAAAGTATGGGTATAGATCCGCTACATCAAGATAGGCGAAATGTCTATTCCTCTCGATGACTCTATCTCACATGTGTCCATCATAAACTTCTTCATGACTCAACATGGTCCAATCTTTCCACTTGAGTTTGTCATATATTCCTCTCTGGAACTTCTATTTGCACAAAGCAAGAATCCTATCTCTCGCCTCAAACTCCACCCTCTCAACTTTGTGGGTTGTTTGTATTGAGGGAGACTCTACTCCAATTGTTTACGCACTTGTTCGTGCACTTTCTTCATATATTGCGCATAGTTCTTAGCTTCCGCACTTCTTCCTTCTTCTTCGACAAGTCCCAAGCCTCTCAAACTCCTCTCAAACTTGTTTCATAAACAACTGGAAAGGTGATTTCCCAATGCTATTTATAAAGTTCTTATGAGCAAAATCCACCTCGCAAAATCACTTGAATCCCATGGCCCTACTTTCTCTTAAACCAAACATCGCAAAGAAATGGCCAAGCCTCTTGTTGACAACTTTCGTTGGCCATCCATCTACAAGTGGTACGCAGAACATAGTTACCTTGGTCTCTGTAACGAGGGATGGGGAGACGGAGGACGGGGTTTCCGAGACGGGAAAAATTCCCAAATTTGGGGACGACGAAGGGGACGGCTATTAAAATAATATATAAAATATTAATATTTAAATATTTTAACTTTATTCCATGAAATTTACAGATTTAAACTCTATTCAAGTATTTTTAAAAATATAATTTAATGTTCTTCGTAAAATAACAACTTTTTAAAAACAAAAACATCATAAGTTTTTTAAAAGATTTTTTAAAAATAGGGGACGTCCACTCCAAGTCCTCAAGTCCACGAAACATTTGGGACGTCCAAGACGTCACCATAATCTAGGGACGCGTCCCGCGTAACACCGAGTCGCAGAACTAAATTGGAACTTCGTGTTCAGCTTCTTCCACAATGTGCGCCAAAAGTGACCCACAAACTTAGTATCTTTGCCAATTATTTCTATATCTATTCGGGGCTCGATCTGAGTGAAGAGAAATGTCACCAGCAGTGAAAGCCCACCTATATATATTCAGGTGGCCCAGCCCCCGGATCGGGGCCCTCTCTATATTAATCTAGGGGGCGAGGGATCGCCCTCTCTCCCATATAATACTACACAATAGTCCATGCAATCTCACAACTTCTCTTGAAAAATAAATTAGCTATATGCACAACATCATTGGTCTTCTTACAAGCAATAAAATGAGCCATTTTTGAGAATATATCAACAACAAAAAGATAGAATCATGACCCTTCTTCGCTCTAGGCAACCCCAAAACAAAATCCATACTTAAATGCTCTCAAGGCTTTCTAAGGTATTGGCAATGGTTAATATAGCCCTTCATTTTGACTCTTCCTTTTGCTAACTAGCATACTTTGCATCTCTACACATATTTGCGCACATTTGTAGCCATCCACGGCCAAAAAGTATCTCTCACATATTCGCATCAAGGTCTTATCTATTCCAAAGTGACCAGCTAATCCTCCACAATGTTTCTCTTGGATCAAATTCTCCCCATTAACCTTCACGGCATGCACAACCCCGTGCCTTTGAACAACAACCCTTCTACAATAAGAAGTCTCGACCAAGGCATGCTTTATCAATGCTTACTAGTTATGCACATCTTGTCCATGCTTCTCAAAATCTTCATCCTCTGCATAGAGTTCTTTCATAGCTTTGAACTCTACTACTTCTCCTCGCATCTCACTCACCAAGATGCATCTTCTACTCAATGCACATCTGCTGCAACTCTATTTGACTTCTCACTTTCATGTTTCAAGACAAATGAGTAAATCTAAAAGAATTCAACCCATTTCATGTGTCTTTGATTCAACTTCTCCCAACTATTTATGAATTGTGGTGCTTGGTGATATATGTACAACACAAACTCTTTGGACAATAAGTAGTGCCTCCACTTTTTCAAAGCTTGCACTATGTTGTAAAACTCTTGATCATAAATTGAATATCTTCTTCTCACATCATTCAATTTCTCACTAAAATATGTAATGGGTCTCCCTTCTTAACTCACCACAACTCCAATGGTTATTCCACTTGCAACACAATCAACCTAAAACAACTTGTTGAAATCAGCAAAGACAACTGCTCAATGACCTTCTTTAACTTCTGAAATCCATATTTTGCATATATGGTCCATATAAACTCTCTCTTATCTCCCACATCACCTCTATAATCATCTCTAAATCATGTGATGAACTTCATGTAGAAGACGCTCATCAAACCATGGAAACTTTGTGCATCCACAACATTCTCGAGTGACAAACATTCACCTATAGCTGCACCTTCTCGGATCCATCTTCAACCCTTCTTGAGATATTACAAATCCCAAATATACCAACTCTTCCCTCATGAAACTGCATTTCTTCAAATTCACCAACAGCTTCTCCTCACACAAATGCTCTAACAATTTTTGCAAATGGACCAAGTCTTTTCTTGCATTTTCCTAAGAATCATAATGTCATCTAGATATACAATGACAAACTTTGTTAAAAGGGCTTCAATACTTCGCTCATCAATAGCATGAACGTGTTCAATGTGTTGGTTAACCCAAATGGCATGACCAACCATTCATACAATCATCATCCTGCATTTTAAAAGCAGTCTTCCACTCATCTCCTTCTCTGATTCTGATTTGGTGGTATCCACTCTTTAGATCAATCTTTGTGAAGTACTTTGCTCCACTCAAATAGTCCATCAAATCATCCATGTGCGAGCAAATGGAGATTTGTACTAAACAGTAATCTTGTTGATGGTTCTAGAATCAGTGAACATCCTCCACTCACCTCATTTCTTTGGTGTCAATATTGTAGGTACTGCTCACAAACTAAGAGATTATCTTATCAACCCCTTCTCAAGAAACTCTTGCTCTTGCTTTCTCATCTCCTCGAACACCATAGGTGTCAATCTATATGCGACCTTGTTTGCTAAACTAGACCCTAGAATCAAATCCATCTGATGATTTATGTGGTGCGTAGGTGGTTAACCATCTAGAATACTTTTTTTGAAATGATATCCACAAACTCATTTAGCATCTCCTTCACTTCACGCAAGATTTTTTCTTTCGCAACCACCCCTTTGTTTTCGTGTAGCTATGAACTCCTTCACCACCTCAAAAGAACGCACTTACATCCATCAAAGGATTTGGAGTGTACTTCCATTCGTCATCACCTAAGTGTAAGTATTTGTGTGGCCATCATGTATCTCCTTCCTATCAAACTGCCAAGGTTGACCAGCAACACACGGTATATGTCCATGGGCATAATATCACATAAAGCTTCATCTTCATATGCGCCAATCTTTATGCACACATTACACTACTCATTCACAAGCAATTGATGTCCTTTCAACAACTAGGAAACCTTATATGGATTCAGATGTGTAATTCTCTTTAGACCAAGCTTTTCAACCATTTCATTAGAAATAAGACTATTTGTTCTACCACTATCAATAATAACTTTAGCAACACATACCTCTTGATTTGCATATGGTCCTAAAACGAGTTCTTTTTTTTGCGCAGTTCCAATCTCTACCTTCATGGGCTTTAGTAATACTCTCTTCATCATGAGAGCTTCTCCACACTTTGATTACTCGCACAACTATTTGACGCATTACTCTCCATCTACATGTCAAGTAACATGGTTGCTAGCATTATTTCTCCTATGGCTACTATTTTACAAAGTTTGTGGACATTCAAACACATGATGTCTAACTTATCCACAACAAAACATGTTCCACCACATCATTTGCCTCTTCTACGACCTCTTCCTCTAAACGAAGATCTAACTCCGCCTCTCTATGCATGACTCTACTCATGCGAGGAGCTCGCCTCTCCTTCATGCACATGAATTTGTGTATCATTGCAAAAAACTCCACTTCTACGCGGGAACTTCCCTTCCCTCGCGCACTACCTTGTTTTTTACAGGTGACAACTTCTCTTCCACCTAAAAAGGCCAAATTGATTGGCCCTCAAGATCTCAATCTAATCATGTTAAACTCATCTTGAATGGAAATATGCAATCCATTAACATAGCTTGAGATCTTTTTTTGTGCATCCTCCACATGCACTACTCTAATAGTGATCCTATAAAACTCGTTCGTGTATTTTTTCACACTTAGTTCCTTTTGAGACAAATTTTGTAATTGTTTGAACAAATAAGCCTAGTAATCCACAAGCATGAACTTAGCCTTCAACTTTATCACAAATCTATCCCACTTGATCTTATCTTTGCCTCTACATACTCTTTTCATTCTACACGTGTTCCCACCACAAATATGCATGACTATTGAACTCAATACGGGAAAATCTTACCTTCTCAAGATCTTTTATGACTTCACACCCGAAGTACTCCATTTTTTTGATCCAATCAATGAGTTCTTCCGAATCTAAGATCCCATAGTAACTAAAGAACATCCACCTTTGGCTTACTAACAATTCTCGTGATTGCGCACAAGAATCTATCCTCCTATGCATCAACATGCTCCGTTTCAACACTTTGGTGCTCAAGTGCTCTTCTGCATGCCCATCGTCACTTACATCATCATCTACCGCCACTCCTATGGGTTGTGCAATTTCCATAACCTCCAAAGCAGCTTGTGTTCTTCTCATCATTTGTGCCAAGATCGCAAGTCTTAATGCTTTAGCTGCTCCATGAGCAAGATCTACTTGTGTCATCACCATCCTTCTCACACTCATAGTAATTCAAAGTTAATGAATCCTACGCTTTATACCCAACGACTTAGATATTGGAAGATGACCGCAACTACTTTCTATCCACTCACACACATATGGAAAGCAACAAAGCTAAAGATCACTCACAAGACTAATGTTATTACACGTTGTAGACACCTAAATTCCGCTTTTGTAATCTTATTGCCAAAACGCACGCATGAAACCACTCTTATTCTTCCCAATTCCGTTATAATTTATGCTTTCATCTTGATTAACTAATGTTTCTCGCCACTTTGGTCGGTTAACAAGCACTTCGTTGATCACCAATCTCTTTCGCATTCAGGATGTCGATTTACGACGAATCGTAAGCCAAAATCCTCTTCAAAATAGACAATTAGCAATTATAAGCTAATTAAGCCTATTTTGCCCTTGATTTGGTCAATATGCCCTAATATTGGCTTAAACCCCTCTTACAACCACTCAAAATCACCCCATTCACCTCCACAACGTCTCTGCAAGCTTCAAAAGCTTATCTTGGCCTCGTAGTTGACCCTAAGCGGTTGATTAAGGCCCCACACATCTTAATCACTTGGTAATTCACTAATTGAGATTAGCAAGGCCTAATCATGATTAGCAATTCTAATCTAATTTGGGGCTTTTAGTCCCACATACACCAAAATACAAGTTTTTCCCGGAAAAAGAAAACTATAAAAGAGTACACCTCATTCATTTATACTTTCCACCATGCTTTGATTTGCATCTCATATAATAAATATGATATATAGCCAAGTTCAATCCTTGTTTAAAGCCTTCAATGGGGTTAGTAGATGGATATCCAAAATGACCAAGTAGTCATTTGGAGAGGCCATTTCACCTTGTTTGGAGTAGCAACCATAACCATTTGATTGCCCTCTTAGGTCTATTTAGGCCCATGTTAGGTAATTCAAGCATATTAGTAGGCATGTTTAGTTAGATTTTGTATTGTTTTCATACTAGTTAAGCATTCTTTTAAGCTTCTATCTTAATGTTACATTCCTAGACTTAGAACCTTGGCTAGATGGATGGCAATGGTGTTAGCTTTCCTTGTTTAGTCATGCAATTTGCTTTGTAAAGTTTAGGGTGCTTTCACACGCAAACATACCAGACTCTAGGACTTAAAAATCCTTGCTCTAATCCCAAATTTGATGCAGTTGTGATTAGGGGTCCCAATGGAGAAATGCCTTAGACCACACAGACTATAATTTCAGAGTTATATCATCAAAGAGAGATCTAAGGCATAGCACAACAAGAAGTAATTAAAGCTTCTATTAATTATGAAGAAATATTACAAACTTTGACACAACAGCATTCCACACCCTTTAAAGTCCTTTATAAAGACTGCACAGGTCAAGAGAGATTCTTGATCTGATTCGTTCAGACATATGTGGACCGATGACTTCAACCTCATTGATAGGTGATTTGTATAATGTCTTTTTTGTTGATGATTCTTCTAGAAAAACCTGGATTCATTTTATGAAGACTAAGAATCAAATGTTCTCTAATTTTCAAGAGTTTAAAGATTTAGTTTAGAGATCAAAGTGTTGAGATCTGAAAATGGAGGAGAGTGCACAGTCCAAGGACTTTGACACATTGTGCAAAGAAGCAGGGATCAAGAGGGAGTTGATTATACCATATACCCACAGCAGAATGGAGTTACAGAGAGGAAGAACAAGTCCATTATTGAGAATTGAGACAGCCAAAGCCATGATCCACAACATGGATTTTTCCATGTCCCTATGGGCACAAGCTTGTAATACAATTGTCTACATTTTGAACAGGTGTCCTCATAGGGGTTTGATGGACAAGACGCCAAATGAAGCTTTCATAGGTGAGACGCCTCAGGAATCACCCATATAAGAAGAGGGCATTTGAACCCTCAACCATCAAGGGTATATTTGTTGGTTACAGTGAGACCTCCGAGGCTTACCAGATTTAAATTCCAGCACAGAGAAAGACAGTGCTGAGCCAAGATGTGAAATTTGATAAGGATGCATGGTCCTCTAAGTTTTAAAGGCCTCCTGGGGAGATTGAGAAGGGAAAAAAGCTTGCTGTCTCACGTGTTTATTAAATGGATTACAGAAAAATCAGATCTAGATCAGCAAGGTTCTGGTGAAAGAATAGATGCCACTTTAGCATCAAGTTCAGGCAAAAAGCCTAAGTGGCTTACCCAGACATTACAGGAGGCACATGAGCAAGTAGGAGAACCATAATCTTCTTTCCAGGTGAGTCACCCCCAAAGAAATTTCCTACTTATGTTGCACTAATGTCTTCTATTATTGATGCAGAACCTTCCAGTTAAAAGGATGCTGCAGTTAAGTAGGTGTGGCAAGATGCCATGAGAGAGGAGTATAACTCCATTCTAAAGAATGATGTCTTACGGATTGAGCCAAGACTAGTGGGGAAATTAGTTATTGATCCAGGTGGTTTGTACAAGATCAAACATGCGGCTCATTGGAGCATTGAGAAGTACAAGGCCAGATCTGTAGCAAGAGAATTCTCCCTAAGAGAGGGAGTTAGCTATAACAAGACTCTTGCTTTAGTTGCCAGGTATAATTCCATTAGGAGTCAGGACCATCATGTCTATTGCATCAGCTTAGATGGATGTAAAGACTGCTTTTCTGAATGGTCTGATTGAAGAAAAAGTGTACATTAATCAGCCGAGGGGTTTTGAGGTGCATGGGCAAAATACCCATGTGTGCATGTTAAAGAAGGCCCTTTATGGGCTAAAGTAGGCACCACAAACTTGGTACTAGCGGATTGATGGGTACTTACTGAATTTGGGCTTCACCAAAACTTTTGTATAGCCTAAACTTTATTATTTGAATTTTGTATGATAAATATGATCTGCTGGTTTCAGTCCTGTACGTGTAGATGATTTAATCATTACATGTAGCTATGAAAAGCTCATTGCATAGTGTAAGGGAAAGTCAGCCAGCGAATTTGACATGAAGGGCATCAACCTTATGCATTATTTTCAAGGTCTAGAGGTTTGGCACAGTACATGTGAGGTCTTCCTTGGACAGAGAGTACACTGTGGGGACTCTGAAGATATTTCAGATGCTGGATTGTAAACCCTTGGCCACTCCTATGGTTCCAAATCTGATATGGAACCATTAATACCGATTACAATTAATCACATACGGTAAACTCGATACAAAATTAAAAAAGAACAAAACTAAGCTTAACATATTAAGACTAAAATATATAAAAAAACATGAACCAATTTCTTTTGACTTGACTTTTGATTAAAAAAATTGCTTTAACCACTTTGTTCACTTTACTAAGAACTATAAATGAAATCAAGACTAAAACTAAAACTATATATCCTAATAACAAACTAAATTAATATTTGTTCCAAACGACATATATATCATAATGGTAGTCCGTAGCAGAATTACCATTTAATGTACACGTGAAGGGGAAATCTGATATGGCAAGAGAGCATTGACAGAGACATGAAGACGAAGGATGGTTTGAAAAGTAAACCTTGGACTTGAACACTAGTCAAGTGGAATTCGAATGGTGCCCGAGACACAATGCAGGTCTGATAGCGCATGGGTCAGAGATCAATACAATTTATAAAATAATTGAAGATAAGAGTAACTGCACTGACAAGGATGTTGTTGCAATTTGTGGTGCGGTTGGAAATCTACTAACCCAAATAGATTTGTACCAGCTATTTCAATGGCTTCCGCCACTTTCCTAAATGTGTCCACGCTACCAGATGGTGAGGATTGAATGGCAGAATTGTTGCATGCACAAGTTGTCAGATCTGGCAGGAACAAGACATCCAAGGTAACAAGCGAGAAGATATAATTTGCATGATATAATCTGTCATTTCCTCACACTTCTGTAACTACACCTCCTTGTGTGCAGAGCTGGACAATTTTTAACATATGGATTTTTTTTTTTCTTTTAGTGGCACCTCTCCACTGTGGTTACCAACACTCTCTCCCTGCTGTTTGATTAATATTATAATAATGTAACATATTGTTACATAGTTTGGTTGTTGAGTCTATTTACTATTGTTTGTAGATACGGTTGAAGCTTATTTAAGCTTTCCATTCAAATCTTGTTATGCCTACTTTCCTATACCATAGGAGTTGTAATAGCTATTTATATAGCTACCTTAAATAATATGATCGCGGCTTCTAGCTTCTTTAATAACATTTATATGGTATTCAATGCTCGTGGTTGGAAGAGACTGAGAGAGAAACCTATGGAAAGCAAGATTTCGGTTAGAGGGAGGAAATGTGTGGCGACGCACATACCCTAAGGAATCTGCCTTCATCCAGGAAAGTAAATAGAGGACCAAGGTATTTTGTTCAAGAGAAGGAGAAACCTGAAGTGCCATTTTTGGTCTTCAAAGAATGGCGTGGTAATACTGGGAAACCTGTATTTTGTTTTATTTGCATTGTCTTGTGTCAGAGAGGCGCGGTAGATAGGTGTCATCCACTTATTTTGCTGCTGTTCATATGCATCAAAATAACCATTACTGAGCTCAAGTTTTGCTGATTTTCTGTATAAACGTCCAAAGGAGTGAGGATGTGGTGAAACGCTTGGAGGCATTATACTTTGGCTGGATGTGGGAGTTAAGATGGCAATAAATCAAGTTTTTTGTTTTTTTCTGTTCATTGCTGCACTATTACCAAGGACGTTGTAGAGGGAAGATCATTGTTTGACATTGTTGATTTATTATTGAAGGAGGCATCATTGTTGCCAAGGAGGCGCCACAGCTGATATGATATGCACAGCCAATTCTCAGCCTATTTTGGTCTTGTTATAGTCGGCGACATTGCCCGTGGGCAATGGCGTCAGGTATATATACCCCTTTGTTTTCTTGTTAGTACCAATACCACCACAACACCACTTTGCAACTACTGGATTACATAGAAATTGCGCATGATCTGCTCTTCCTTGCACTTGTTTATTGACTTTGGAGTCTTGGAGCTTGCCTCTTTTGCATTTGGGTCACCATAGTGAGTTAGGATTGGAGATCTTTTTGTTGTTGAGCTTTCCCCTTCTCCACCTATAGCAATTCTCTCTCGTTGTTGTTGTCTCTAGGGAGGATTATGCATCAATCGGTGCACACACACTTCAAGTAAGTATTTATAACCCTCTTTAGTCTCTCATTTTGTATGTGCTTGTTGTCTGTCATTCATTGTTATAGGCTAGAGTAGATATATATCTCGCTTTGGTTTATTGCACCTTTGTCTTATTATTACTACACCCCTTGGCTTTATCCACCCCTTGGTTATTTCCCTCTCTATTTCAGAATCCTAGTAGGATACCTATCTTTATCTTAGTTGTAGGCCTTGGAAACCTATAGCTATCCTAGGGTTAGGGCTACTATCCTCTAGATTTATGACTTTAGCACTCCTTGAGCACCTTTGTATCCAACATTTATGTGGTTGATCTTAGATTGGATCCCTATACTTGAGAACCCAATCCAACCTCTCTTTTACCCGTCATACACTCTGGTGAACCCGGCGTGAATCTTACTTTGCATCTAGCTCTAGATATATGGGCGGCCTACTCTCTATTCCTCCTATTTAGTCTAGATACATCGTGTTACTCGTGCCCACGGGACTAGTTATGCTCGCTTTCGAGGTATATACATATATGTCTATATTCTATAGATAGTGGAGAGAGCCCACTTTCTATAAATGTGGGGCCCCCCTCCTCCCTATCTCTATAGATTGCATGGGGGGGGGGTTTATATCTATCTTCTCCCTCCCCCTCCATATATCTCAAGGTATGGGGGCCTCCCTCGCCCTACCCTCTAATCGCTATCCGAAAAGAAAGGCATCGAGCAGCTATAGGACTCGACCGCAGGTGAGCTTGGAAATGATGATCCGGCGTATCTCTCCGGCGTATCTCTCCTATCCTATATTCTCCATTCCGTACTCCCCAAGCGGAATGTTTCACTGGTCTCGGCCCCCCCCCCTCCCCCCTCCCTGAACTATCTTATCTTATCTATGGGGCCTCTCTTCACCCGCGCCTCGTATGAGTAAAGAGGATATTGATATTGATGCTCATGAAGCTCCATGCCCACTCCCCATCATGATCATCCGGACAGATAGTGGTTGAGTAAAGTGGGCAGTCGGTGCTCTCCCGGCCGCCCCTCCCAAGGCAAGGGCCTTTTCAATAGGTAGGTGTAGGTAGGTCGCAGAAAGCCCCTATTGATACGATAGTTAGAGTGCACGACCCCATATAGATAGGATAGGGTGCATGCCCTAAAGCCAGGGATGAGCCCTGCTTGGAGAGCTAGTCGAACAGTTTGAGCCGTGTCGTATGCTATGCTATAGAATAAGTCATCTCGGTCCCGCCAATGAATCTCTCCGAGCTACGCGCCGTCGTGAATGAAACGGAGAAAGGAAAGTCGTGTGAAGAGGGAGTCGCCCTACCCCCCCCCTACCCTATTAGGAAAGAAATAGAGATGCCATTTTGTGCCATCACGAAGAGCTCGACCGATGAGATGAATAGCTTGGCTCTTCTCTCCCATCCAAGGATCTCGCAAATCTCCAATGGTTGGTTGGTTTGGTTATAATTGGTCATGGGGTTGTCCCACCCATTCATTCTGCCCACTCCATATCTAGACTAGATAGGGTCCTCCCTATCGCAGTAAGGCCTCCCCAACCCAATATAGATGAGGGCGTGGATTGTCGACTTTAGACTAGATATAGTTGCTTTCCTCCTCCGTTGGGTGGGAGACCCCCATCACCGTCAAGCTCCCCATACCAACTAATCGGTGGGCCCCCGCCTCACTAATCAGTGGGATGGGCATCCCGTACCTCACACCTCACCTCACCCTCACCCCTCACGCCTCACCCCTCACTAAGAGATCGGGTGACCGGGACTGGATTTGGATTAAGGGCCCTAGATATCTCATCTATCTATGGTGCCCACTTTGCTTATCCATATCTATTTAGTGGGCACACTCTATATGGATCTTCCGATACTAAGACGCGTCATATCTAGAATCTAGCCTCCGGAGTTCGGATACGGGTGGATGATTGCCCATAGAGATAAGGGGCCCTCACCTCCTTTGTCGTGTGAGTGCGGATATAAAGATTGGGGCCCCTCGCCTCATTCTTGGACGAGTGAATAAAGGCCCTTGATTGATCTCTCGATCAAGCTGGTTCGCTCCGCTATGCTACACTCACCCCTCACTCTCCAGATAGAGACATAGATATCGGGGCAGGTGAGTGCAAATATAGTTGATTGGGGCCCGTGGTTGTTTATCAACTCAAAGAAATTTGTTTATCGGATTGAGGACCCATATATCCCATATAGAGAGAGGGGAGGGGGTGCCAACCCCAATATAGATAAGATATAGGGGGCACGAAATAGAGATTAGAAATAGGGGATTAACCTTCAACTACCCTATAGAGATATGGCAAATCGCCCACCTATATAATAGAATACCAAATCCCTGCCAGCCATGGCTATCTATATATAGTCGTATCTGTTGCATGGTTTCCAAGTGGTTGTTGTGAACAAGATGGAAAAAATAAAGCGTTGTTCCCTATACTCTATATATTGCCCACGTAGCCACCTATTCTTATTGGGTGGTTGGGCTTGTTCTTATTGCATGCTCTACCCCACCCTATATATACACCCGATCGGCTAGCTTTACAAGGCTCAACCCATATCTACCCATAGAGAGAGAGCGGGGTCGAGGAGGATGAGGGTCTCCTACTCTCAACTACCCCAAATAGATAGGATATATAGATAGGGGGCATATAATATAATAGAGGGAGATAGGGCATTGGGCTCACCCTATCTATGCACTCGGAAGGACGAGGGTCTTTGGACACTCGCATTCTCCCACGATGATGATCGGATTCCCCAACACGCTTTGTGTGTGTTATCTATATCTCTACGTGTGATCCGTTGGAATATGAGATTGATTTTCCCCTCTTTTTAGGATAAAACAGGAAAAAAGAAGTGAATGGAATGAATATTGATTCTTCATTCCGATCGAAAAACTAGATAGTCATATGGGTGATATCAAACAGTTTGCAAATCTGCAGTAAGATGATTGAGCCCCATCCCCCATGTACAAGAGTGAAAGCATGCACAATCAGTGAAAACTGCCCAGTTCATATATTAGTCGTTGGGGTTAGGTCATATTCACTCCCTTTTATTTTTCCTGCTTTTACAAACGCCATCGGTCCCTGTGCAAGCTTTCTGCACGGCCAATCCCATTATGAATTCCCTTGTTTTCACAGCTAAAATTCACATTTCATTTACCTTTTCTTTCTCATTTATCTTCACATCGACTTCACTACACTCTGGTGAACCCGACATGAATCTTACTACATCTCTCAATTGAGTCATCTTACCTTTTCATCTTCTATACTCAAATTAGACACTCTTCAATCAAATCTATCACTTTGCTCAAGCCCTAGCTGCCCTAGGGTTTCGAATCTATCAATATTTGAGGTCTATATTCATATTTCCATTTATTGAAGCCATTAAACTGATTTTCACAATTCCCCGTAAGGTCTCAAGGTCGGTCCTCTTCTTTGTGTTGGACCATGATTGCCATTAGACCAAAACCCATAGGTATTAGTCTCCGCTAAATCACCAAAGTTAGGATCTACGAGAAGCGATTAGTCCTCACACAAACTCACGGGGCTGAGCCCTGGACACACATGCCAACAATCTCCCCCTCAACGTTACCCGAGTGAGTTTCGAACTCAAGACCTTTCGCTCTGATACCATTTGTTGGACCACAATTGCCGTTAGACCAAAACCCATAGGTATTAGTCTCATTCTACAATCACCAAAGTTAGGATCTACGAGGGCGGTTAGTCCATGTCACGAAACTCACGGGGAGCGCTGGACACACATGCCAACACTTTGGGTCTCTTTCTAGGGCTTCTTTTTGGCCAAATCACCTTTCATTTCATATCTTGCAATTAACGACTCTATTTTAAAATCCCTCAGAGGTTTTTCTTTATTTTTATAAATTTAACAAAAACCTCTTTTTGTTTGTCACAAATATTAGCACAATATTTGGAAATTCAAAATTGCCATTTTTAGTAATAAGGGCATAATTCAAAATATATTCACTTTTTGAAAAATTCCTGGAAGGTTTTATTCCACATACTAATGTGATAAAATACCTCTTTTGTTTCGTTAAATTCACTTTTTATTTCTATAAATGGTCGTTTTAGTAATTTGACAATCGATCATCTTTTATTAAAACATCACTTTTTAGCCCTAACTTTATTACTAATTTTGTGATCACTCTTATTCATCTCCAATCATCAAAATTTTGGTTCTTTATTCCATGAATCTATAATGCATTGTATTTTGGCCTTATCTTGTTCATATTTTGCATCAATTATCTTATTTTTGTCTTCATTTCCTACGCCATCGGCCCTATGTAAATCCCCTTACACCGTCGATCTTGCCTCGCGTATTTTCTTTTTTGATCTTACACCATCGGCCCTACCCTCTTGCACACCCAATATCTCTAGCCATTTTCTTATCTCTCCACCCTACCCTTTTCTAATGCCATCGGCCTCTGTGTCTCTGCACGGCCGATCCCATTAGCATTTGGGGCAAAATACCATGGAACATCTTCACAATGGCCTCAACTATGTTGTCAACATCATCCAAGAGCTAGATCATAATATGAATTACATCATTTTTAGAATTGGAGACCTAGAAATTGTTGTTTGCTACTCCATCACAACTGAAGAACCCAAAATGATATTCCCATTTCTCATCCATTTACATCTTCCTCTGCATAGACAATTCCATTCGTATCTTATGATGCCATTGATGCCTTATGCTCTAAAGACGGCCAATCTTGTTTGTATATACAGCAACAATGGATTGCAATGTATGGTAGAAATTCAACAAATTGATCCTAGACAAACCATCAAAAATTTAAACAATAACGAATTCTACACACCCAACAAAGAGGGAACTAATCAAATTTTCTCAAGGCATAGGTCCTATGGAAGAGACAATCCTAAAACCTCACTCAAAACCTATTAGTCATAACAAGCCTCCTACAAATGGAGCAACCCCCAATCAGCCACTCCAAACTCCTTTACAAACAGCAATACCAAGGCTTCTTCCTCTAGTGGCCCTAATCCACCACTTGATCCTAATCTCATGATTATCAAGTTGTTGGATCAAATGGCCACTATGCAATCATCCACTACCTCTAACATGCTTCAATTACAAAATCAGCTCCTACAAATGGCCTCTCAACCAACTCAGATCCTAATAGGTCCTAATCAACCTTCAATACCTCCTTTGCCTTTGGATGTTAATGGGAATCCTATCCCTCCTCCTCCAATCCACAATAAGGCCCTTGAAACATTGCAAGTAAAATGAACCCTAGCTCCTTACATAGCTTCTATGATATAGGGGGATATCTCCTACCATTTCTTATGATGGGTCAATTGATCCAACCATCTATCTTAAAAACTTTGGGAACATCTATAAGGAATGGATTCAAACCAATACCTATGCTACAACTAAGCTCCTTGCAAAGACATTTGTAGGAGATGCTTTAGAATGGTATAACCAAGTTCATGCTTTAGTGAAGGAGTTTCAAGCAGTGAAGGAGTTCCAACAACATGATCTCCCTGAAAATATTTCAAAAGTTTATTAACCTGAAACAATCTCTAACAAATCAGCTCATGATTTCATCAAGCGATGGAAGCTTTTATCTAATCAAGCCAACCATTATCTTGATAATCAAAATATTTGTCAACTCTTCCTTAAGGCCCTTGTTCCTAATCTCCAATATAAGGTCCAATCCTTCTCTCCCACCACGTTGGAAGAGGATCTCGAACAAGCTAAGTAGTAGGATTACCTTATGCGAGAATTTGAACATCCACCTAAACCTTCAAACACCCTCAAATCAATGTCTAATGCCATTAACCTCAAGCCCTTTCTAAAAGCAAATCTATCACACATTCCTCTTCAAGAGCCTTTATCACATAATATTTCTCATAACCCACCCATTCTCCCCATGCCTATATTTTTCTTCCCATGCCTCATTTTCCTCTACCAAGCAACTAACTTCCTTCAATCTTGACCTCTTTTGTTGGTGGCATGCCACTATCATCCATTCCCACGAGGATTGTAAGGATCTCAAAAAGGTTGCCCTTGATTTCTTCCTTGGGCCTCATTTTGATACCAATGCTATTATCCAAGAACATTATGAGAAATATCAATCTCTTCTCCAAGCTCACAAGGACCACCAATCTAGGACCAACCATAACAAAGAACCTATGAACAACTTTGTAGGTACTATTGAAGGGTCTTATATGATCATAACTACCTCAATTCACAATATGTCAATATGGATAAAGTCAATTATTGACATAAGTCCATGCATAAGGAATTGCATCTCAAACCCAAAAATTCTTCATCTACAAATCAAAAACTTGTTGATACATCCCATTCACAATCCAAGGATGAGCCCGCTCCTTTAGTTGAGCCTCATCCAAAAAGCACTCTTCCTTCAACTTCACAAGTTTCTAAGTCTATAGCCATAGAATTTCCCAAGAATGATATGATTAATGATGAAATCTTATTCCATGTTGACAATCCTCCCCTTCTTATTAGTGTCATCATTCACGATGCCCAAGTAAGAAGAGTCTTGGTGGATGAAGGCTCGGGCATCAATGTTGCCTCTTTATCTCTCATTCAAAATCTCGAATTTCTATTGATGACCTTAAACATACCCGAATAACTTGTCATGGATTTGATAAAACCCCATCAGAAACCGCTTGGTTGTATTTGGCTCCTTATTATCATAGAGGACCCAGAACGTCCGCACCAAGCTCATGGTTCTTAACCGACCTCTTTCTTACAATCTTTTATTAGATGCACCTTGGATGCACTACATGCACGCAGTCGCATCACCCGAGTACTAATGCCTTAAATTCATTCATAACCACCAACGATATAAGCATGATGTTGATCCTAATCCATGGGACATGCATGTACCCTTCCCCAATAAGCCCTTCCACATTCCCTTGTTCTACATTGGATAGTGTATCATATCTTGAGTTCTCGACTACAGTCTTGAGCTCAATGTCACTCTTCGACTCAAACGATGATGAGCCTAATGAACTACAAAACCACGTTAACAAAAACCATCTACCACAATCCATCACCAATCAGCTTCCTCTGATTCTTTTACCCTAGGACCGGTTTCCTCTCATATTAGAATATGAGGAGCCTCCTTGTATTGTAACCAAAACATCTTACAACATTAAGGAGGACCTCTTTGAATGTAATGAATTTGGGATCTCCAAACCATTCCAAAATTGTCCACCTCTTTTCCCTTGTTCTTTCAACAAGTGAGGAATCTCTGCCAAAGAGTCTTCTTTCAACACTATTACCCCTAATGACACTAACATACCTACATGCACCATTCTTCCCTCTTATGATGAGGATTACATCATGTCACAAGCACGTCTAGACACCTCGATGTACTCCATTATCAAAAGAGCCTGGCTAGAATGCATACCTTTAACCACACTACCAACATGATTGACACTTCTTTTGGGGCATCTCACATGCCACTTCTTTCACCAAACCATATTTTGGGGCACCTCACAATGCCCACCCTCCTTTAAATCAAAAATTCAACTCCAAGAAATCTTCAAGAATAACACCTCTTTAACAACATTCTTCAAATTAACTACTTCATCAACAAATTACTTTGCTCTAGTTCCATCCCGTTTGGGTTTATCCTTTCCGCTTGGGTTTATACAACCATTGTTTCTTACCTTGGATACTTTGGTCATTTATCTATCTCTCCTTCGGCCAGCTAAATCCATGGCATCGTGTCTGGTTAGCACCTTTTATCACACTTTATCATCCTTATAACATCTACCAATGGTTTTACGCTCTTGACATTTTATCTATATCCGCCTCTTACGGCTATCCCTCCCATGACCTCCTAGCTAGGTGATTATGTCTTATTTTATTGATTATCTTCTAGTGTTTCTTTTCAGTCTTGCTTATTCAAGGTTCCAAGAAAGTTATTGCACCCACCATAGGCAAGTTGAGTGACACTGGCAAGTAAGTATGAGGTAGGTATATTTCATTTGGTGGAGTTCATTATTTATTTACATACTTTCATTTCAACGCTTTACTTTCAGCATTTCCTTTCGATTTCATGTTGCATAGATCTTTTCCCGAAGACCATCTCGTGTTTCACTATTGTGACACACGATGATCTTTGGTTGGGGCATATGTATACACCATATTTTTGACACTTTCTAACCATTTCTTTGTGTGAGCTCAAGGGACCATTGATGCGAGAGGCCTATTGGGATTGGGGTGTGATCGGACTTGGTCATGTGGGCTAGACCACAACATTTGAGAGATGTCACTATTAGCCTTAGTCACCCCATACATGCCTTGTTTCTTCCCTTTGTTCACACATTGCACTCATTATGTCCACTTGTCCCATTATGTCTACCTATTTCTTCTTATTGCATGCTATTATCATAGTTTTTAGTCACTTTAAATTTTTGTCATTTATCCCCACTTGTCTTTTGGCCTTCACTCCTCATGTTTTGCACCTTTGACCTTAGGGCTTCCCCCAAGGCCGACGCCATGGCACTTGTTTTGGCTTTCCCATAATCGACGCCATCACCCGTGGGCGATGGCATCGGATATATATACCCTTTGTTTTCTTGTTAGTACCACCACAACAACACTTTCATGCAACTACTAGCTTACACACAAATTGTGCATGATCTGCACTTCCTCACACTTGTTAGCTGACTTTAGAGTCTTGTAACTTGCCTCTTCTTGCATTTGGGTCACCGTAGTGAGTTAGGACTGAATATCTTCTTGTTGTTGAGCTTTCCCCTTCTCCACCCATAGCGATTCTCTCTCGGTGTTGTTGTCTCTGGGAGGATTATGCATCAACGGTCACACACACACTACAGATAAGTATTTCTAACCCTCTTTAGTCTCTTATTTTGTATGTGTTTGTTGTTGTTGGTCATTCATTGCTATAGGCTAGAGTAGATGTATGTTTGTTTTGGTTTATTGCATTGTCTTATTATTACTACGCCCCTTAGCTTTATCCACCCCTTAGTTGTTTCCCTCTTTATTTCAGAATCCTAGTAGGATACCTATCTTTATCTTAGTTGTAGGCCTTGAAACCTATAGTTATCCTAGGGCTAGGGTTACTATCCTCTAGATTTATGACTTTAGTGCTCCTGAGCACCTTTGTATCTGCATGGTGTGGCCGGTCTTAGATTGGATCCCTATATTTGAGAACCCAGCTGGGAACCTCTCTTTTACCTGTCATACAAGTGGCAGTCGAGCACTGTTGAACTTTCCAGCACATGAGAAAAGCTCGTACTTGTTGCTGCAGCATTAATAACATAAAAATTAAACATATCTTTGAGCTGATCTCCATCCCAACAGATGGCACGAGACTGATTTTGATAATATCATAATTCAAACAGCCCCAGAAATTTTGAAAAACTCCTTAAGGACGTTGCAGCAATATCTGGAAAGTAGACCCATCAATATCCACCACAGAAGATTTAGCTGCTTGGATTGAAAAGGGTCACCCATTACAGCTAACAGTCAGCAATTTTTATGACTTCCTTACTGCTGATGATGCTGAAAATGAGACCAGCTCTGGTAAGTGACCCAGCATTTGGCAATCTTACTCAATCCTGATGATTAGGAATCCTGCCTGGTCAGTGCCTCATGGAGCCATCCTTACCTCAGAAAATTTCAGTAAACGGCGTATCTTTAGTCCCTCACACTGTCTTCCATAAATCAAACAGTAAAACTAGAACCAACTTCTATTTTGATTGCAGTGCAATTGGTCATATTTAGTCATCTTTCTTTCCATTTATTTTCCAAAAGTGCTTTTATAACATCTGTAGGACACATCCTTAACCTACCAAGCAATCAGAGCATTCATCCATTGGTTCATCTATTAAGGAAAGTTTTCCTTTGTGCATCATCTAGTCTGTGTGGATTGCAGAAAGCGATCTCCTTTTTCATGATATTACATTTAATCCATTTCTTCTCTGGAAAATAATTGTTAGGACCCTGGCCAAACAATTTAGTGCTCAAAAGCCAGATAAAATTATTAAAGTCACCATCTTCGAGAGATGTAACAGAGAGGTTTTAGATGAAGTGGGAATGTAAGTGCTTATAGTTATAGATGCTTGTGTGTGATCTCATAGACTCTTGGTTAACTCTGCCTCATGAGATTCCCACTGTTTATTTTGATGACGCTTCTATGCAAAAATCTAGGGGCTGCCAAATCTGGTGGTTATGTAATCATTCCTGATCAGAAGAGAATGTTTGTTTTCACTGAAGGCTTAAGCCATGCTTCAAGTTCAAACAACTATGCTGAATTTACTGCTTTGTAACATGGTTTGAAATTTCTACTGCAGGGCAAGACATGGATATTGCCATTACAAGCGACTCTGTACTTGTTGTATCTTGCATCAAGGGGAACTGAAAGCCAGAAAATTTACTGCTGATGGGTATCACTGCTGAAATTAAATATGTTTTACTTTCTTCCAGAAGCTGGATTGCTTCTCATACTATAGAGAACTAAATTGTAACGTGACGAGTTGGCAAATTTAGGCACTGATTTAGGTCAGGGGTGATACATATATTTTGGGAATAACCCGAATATTAATCTTATCGTTATAATTCTATGTAACTTTTAATTTTTAATTTTTGTACTGTGGTAGATGCAGGATACCCACACATGTACCTCATAGTTTAATGAGTTTCTCTGAACCCATTTTTTGTTACTTGATTTTTCAAACTTAATGAATCAATGGCATTTTTAATTGCAACAATCAAAACAAAATTGCATACAGCTAGCATTTCCACATGCTTTGGTTGTCATTCCCGCAAGTTTATAGCCCATTATGTCTAGAAATATGACCAATTTGACAATTTCTAGATGTTGACCAAAAGAAAAACGGATACGATCATAGAGACTTAAAATATTATCACTCCTCCGCCACAATCATAACCATGAGAATCCAGCATTAAATTGCAAGACATACAAGCTTGGCAAAAATATCATAGTAAACCGAACATGTAGAAATTAAATTCATACAGAATAAAAGAAAAGAATTTGCAATACCTTTTCTGGGGATTCAAGCTCTATCTGATTATCATCTTCATCAGAAGAGGACAAAGATGTTTCACTCTCTTCACTCTCCAAGACGTCAGCATCCTCACCTGAAAAAGACTCTTCGCTAATTCTTGGTCATCCTCGCTCTGCTGATGCTTTCTTGAAAACCCTTCCACTGTAATATCTCTCTTCTTTCCTGATTCCAAAATAGAATTTTGCTTCTCTTTCTGCTTCTCTATATCCATGTTCTCCATCTCTTTCTGTGATCCCTTCGCAACATTTAGCTTGTCTGTGGCACTTGCATGCTTTGTACCCTCCCGAGCCTCCCTCCACCCTTCGTTTTCTTTGATGAATTACTAGCATCGTTGTATCTACTTGAAACCCTCAAAACCTCTTCCTCTGGCAATGTCCTCACTTGCTCGTTATCCTCTTTAACCTGCTCCAAGCCATGGACTTCTGCACCATACTTACCTTTGTGCATTCTTTCTTCTGAATCACCGAGATCATTATTGACCTTACTCTTATTTTTCTTTTTCTTCTTCAACTCCACTTCCCTGTTATTCTCCCACACCTCCTCTGTGCAAACGTTGTCATTTAGCCCACTGCTAGTGTCATTCTTCTTCTTCTTCTTAATAGACCCAGCTCCCTGTTTAACATTGCTTCCTTCTTCTGCAAACATATCATCGCTCAAATCAAATTTATTGTCAATCATTTTATTTTTGTTCTTTTTCTTCATCTTCATCAACTGGGTCCCCTCGTCACCCTCAGGCCCACCCTCCGTGTAAACTGCTTCATGCAAACCATCAAACTTATCATTCATTTTACACTCCTTTTTCTTTTTCTTCTTTTTGGAATCAGAAGTGCCTCTTACATTGTCCAAATTATCATCTTCTGGGACAGAGACACCGTGAACATGACCACTTACAGCACGAAATTTCTCGTGTTTGCCCTCATTTTTCTTCTTTTTCTTGTAGGTTTTCTCGGATGAATTCTCACAGGATAATACATCCATTTCATCATGTTGTTTACTCTTTGCATCAATTCTGCTGATTGATTTATCTTCATTGTTTTCTTCAGCATGTTTGTTTGCATTTTCTTCATCTTCCTCCTCCTCCCCCTCTTCTTGATCTCGATGATAATAATACTCAAGTAACTTATTTTTTTCCTTCGTTTTTTTGGGTCTGTCTCTCTTGTCGAAAGTAAGAGATTCAGAGAAATTTTTATCAGAAAACATGCGCTGAAACCTGGAATCGATTTGTACCTTGGAGTTGTTCCTGGGAAGCCGCGTAAAACGAGGGTCTGAATGAAGACGAGAAAATCACTTGTCTGTAATGACTCCATCCATACTTTCTTTTGCTGGATACACCTTCGCCATTTTTTTCTTCCTTCCGTGAACTCTGAATTTTTGTTAAAA
Organism: Taxus wallichiana var. yunnanensis; assembly: GCA_018340775.1. Taxonomy (NCBI): domain Eukaryota; kingdom Viridiplantae; phylum Streptophyta; class Pinopsida; order Cupressales; family Taxaceae; genus Taxus; species Taxus wallichiana. The sequence continues at coordinate 829,149,096 of CM031238.1, forward strand.
TCTTTAGCCGTATTAAAACCCTGATCCGTGGTTAAACCCTGGCTCTCGGCTTGCAAAAATATAAATTCTCCGGTCAGGCCCACAATTTGTTTTTTAAAAAAAAGCCACCGGTGAAAATTTAGATAAAGCCTCGTAGTAAAGGTAAAGAGAGGTACCTATTAGGATTTTTAAAAAGGGTAAGTCAAACAGATGAATAAAAACAAGAGGAATAACATAATAATACAAGGAAATAGATTAAATCAAATTTAAATAAAGACTAGCAATCGCACGTGAAGTGTGCGATGTTAATGCCGAAGGGGTAGTCTAAGATGAGGTTAATTTTGAGGGAGAAAAACATAGAAGGAGGAAAATTGGTGTAGATGATGGGGGTGGAGGGAGAAGAAGTGATTGGGAGACAAAAATATTGGGTGGAACCATTTTGTGGAAGCCATGTGTTCTACGATAAAACGCATATGCAACAAGGGTAGTTGTTATCGATTTTTTTGATAGGAAAGGGGTACATTGTGTAGGGCATGTTGGCAATATAGTACAAAGATATCTTGAAAAGAAAGGATAGCAAGAAACTAATTCATTTAAACTCTGAAAATAATAGATTTCACTAATATGAATTTTACTGCAAGAACAGGAGCGATACATGTTTTTTCTTAGATTTGATGAATAGGATGTTTGGGATTCATAATATTTTTTCTAATGTTTGCTGAGGAGAGGGGAAGGTTGATCAGGGAAGCACACTCATCCTGGAGCCATTCAACCATTGTGTTAGTAAAAGGGTCATTTCCATTGTGGCGCCACACTTATTGTCATAAATATTATGATTTATTGAGGTTTATATGTTATTACAAGAAAATCCAACCAATGTGGGATTATTTTTTTGATTTATAGAGGAACTCCCCTATGACAACATCCTTGTCAACATAAGAATCATGTTCTATTAGGATTTAAATGTTTTAGATTTAATTTTTGTTTACAAGGACAAAAATTTAAAAATGAGGAGAATCTAATAAACATTTTTTATTCTATTTCAAGCTTGATTATCTTTAGGGGAATAAGAACCAATTCTTGTACAACCATTTATAATCGAGCAATTGTAACAGTTGGCCATATGAGCATAAGGTATACTGTATTTTTATTCTAAAAGGGATTTTAAAATATAAAGCATGGGAATTAAATACCTACATGTCCCACGGCTATTGTACGACCTAGTAAAAAATGTGGGAATTAAATACTTTCATGTCCCACACCTATTCCTCAGTTTAGATCATTCCTACCCAAATAATACATGTTATGTGCTTTACGATACAAAAACGGAGAAGAGTTCTATACATAATTTTGATTGGGGGTCTCTTACAAAATAAGGTTCATGATTTCTATGTAGCTACAAGGGAAAAGAATGAGGTTTGTCTCTAGTCATGATGCACGTTGTTTATATATTTGTGGCAAATGTAGGCAAAGGAAACCCTATCTTTAAATACCTATACGTCCCATACCTACTCTATGAGTTATTAACAACACAGGAATTAAACACTTGAAAGGAGGATTCACTTGCGTGTTTTAATGGATAATTTACAGACAAGGATATGTCGAGCCGACCTAAAACCCAAGGGCTAGGTTTTCATACATAAATTTGATTAAGGTTTCTGTATAGGTATCAACAAAACAAATATAACTTTCCTCTAGCCATGAGGCATGTCATTTTTATATATGTGAATGATGTAGGTGAAGCACACCTTGGAAGTGTGAAGGGAAATGAAACGTGCTTTTGGCAACAAATTTTATCACTTGAGAGGTGTTCAGAGATGGAATCGACCATTGAAATTGCTTCAGTGGATCATCTAACAAGGACACATAAAAGGAATGTTCAAGAAAGACAAGAAAACCCCAACAAACTTCTCTTATCATTTTCAAGCTCGAGAAAGCACACGAGAAAAGTCAACACAAAAGAAGTTGTTGTTATTCAAATTCTCCAAGCAATTGGCCAAATGAGAGAAAGGTGGATCTTATTTTCCATTCAAATGAGAGATTTTAACTAATAAAACCATCAAATTATATCGTGCAATGTACGGACGAGAAGAGGTTGCTTATTTTCTTAAATTAAAATTTAATGTGTTTAGTCTATGTTTAAGCAGTTCATGTCTTGTAAATTATACTCATGGAATAATTAGTTACTAAAAATATGCAATCTATTAATAATATTCAAATTTAAATAAGAGTTCAAATGTGTAAAAAAATGTTAAAATAAATCTCAAAAATCAATATGAAGAAATCTGAAAAATCAAATCAAACGAAACAACTAAATACATACGTAAACAACTAAATCAATTCGATACATGGCTCCTAATGAAGTTGAATTAACGAGCTTCATTTCCTATTTCTTCATAAATTAATGTGCATTGTTTTGGTTTTGTGTTACTTTTTGCAATGTTGGCATGTCTGAAGGTATAAAGCAAGAATAGATGACTAAAAGTGATATTTTAAAGCTGAAATAAATTCCAAATAACAAAACGAAAAAGAAAATTTTACAAATATAACCAACTGGAAAGGAAATGATATATAAGCTCTGAGTTTTATATACTCGATGCAAATCTGGGATGCTAAATTTATTTCTCACAATTTCTCATGGGAGCTCACCGTAGTAAGGTACATTTAACATGCAATATATCTTCCACAACATACCTTTAATAACACAATTCAAACTATGCCCTTTTCACCCTACAACAAACAAACTCCCTCTTTTTCAATGTTTTTAACGTCAAGATGTCAAGGAAATTTTTTTGTTTTGATTATCCCTATAATGGTTGCTTTTGTGTCCTATTATTCGAATGAAAATGCTCTTTTGGATGTATGTGTTTGTCTCTTCCTTGTTTTAAAGTGAAATTTGTCTATAATTCAAATTTGGTCTCATCCTGAGAGAAATCAACTATGCTTGCCTAGAAAATTACAAATTAAAACTTCAATTTTGCACGGATCTTAGTTTTTATTCTCATGGGTAATTAAATAGTGAATCGGAGATAGCCAAGGAATTTTTTTTTGTCAGTATGGACCACTAGTAAAATGGAACCCTAGTAATTATCAACATCATTGTTCATTAATTACAAAATGACTCTATTTGTGAAGGGCTTAAATTGCTTTTTGATGGATCTATTTTCGTGGTTCATTTTAAATCAATCCATAAAAATATAAACAATGAAATCGTTGTCCATCTTCTACTCAGTTGAATCATAAGCCAAAATTAGTATTAATATATACACCTATCAAACAACGATGTACATGTGTCAAAGGTTAAACAAGAAATATGATACTGACTTGGATGTCGATACGGTTGATGATGTCATTGTCGAGAATTTTGTTACTACATGGGCCTTGATATGGAAGACAATGTCGATGACAAGGATTAAAATCTATTCTCGAGCGGCCCGGGCTTTCCCTCTGTAAACATGCTTTTTCCGTAATAACAAATAATTATACGACCAAGCTACAAAAATTAAAATATACCAAAGTAGAGTCTGATATGTTGGGTTTGTAATTACTAATAAAATAAATTCAACACATCTCCTTTTTAATCATGTTGATGTTAATGAATCTTTTTGGAGACAATAACTCTAGTTAGAGAAGTCCATATAACCACTAGTGGCCATCATGTTAACAATAGACATACAAGGCATACATCAGAAAGGATCGATCTGATAAACTCAAAAACATTGGTGTCACTCAAAATGAAGAATGCACAATTATACTTTCTTAACAATTGAAATACAACAAGCTAATGAGAATGATTTTTGTTTGCATGTATTTCGCACCTGGTAATATTCTTGCTAATCATTTCTATGTGAGGGTAATAAATATTCCAAGATAAATGTAATCTTCTTCTAAATATTTTTATTGTATGCAATCTCTCATTGTTCTCCTCGGTTGTTAACTTGTATTTTCCTACACTAGTTGATGAAATGACACCCTCAACTCTTCGTTGCAGGAAAATTCCCACCCCCAACTCTAACGCACCCCACCCACATCTGGGCATTTTGGGTACAAAAGTGGAACCGCAAAACACTTCATAAATGCGCTTGAAGACCACATCTTGGGCCATACTAGAAATGGAATGGAAACACCTATATCGTTTCCATCATCTACTCAATTGAATCAACCACCAAAATTAGTATCAAAATATACACCTGTCATACCATGATTCATAGCTAGCCAAGGTCAAGTAGGAAACATGATACTTACTTGGATGCCGATAGAGTCGATGACGTGGATGGTGAAGATTTCTTTAGTAAATGAATGTTTATACGGTAGACCATGCTGATGACAAGGATTAAGATCTTATGTCATAACACTCTCGCACTTTCCCTTTGTAAACACACCTTTCCTCGTAATGAGCATATAAAATTGTAGCCATAATCGCGAGCACCCTTGGAATCATTCACAAAAGAGCATTCACGAGGCAAAACTTGAAAGTTTATTTTAGCTTAAATGTTACATTGATGTGAAGCAAGGGTTCAATTTAACGGTCACCTACGCTTGTCTAACACTTTTTGGGTGACGGAAATAATTCAGTATTGTCCTTCAAAACTTCCCTCTTATGTTAGGTTTTTGTAGCATTTTGCAGCCCTCTTTTTAATTCTAAGCTCAACACAAGTGATGCCACACAAAGTAAACATATATAACAAGTTAGATTCCACAATTATCATTCCTATGTACTTTTGTCACACAATTGATACCTATTCGAAGGAAAACGTTTGGAAATAAAATTTATCTAATTAGACAACTTATTTACATATCAGAGTCCAAAAGTCCATTCATTAATTGTGAGGCATGCATCTACACAAAATCAAAATAATAGTTCAAAAAAACTATTTAAATTGTAGGTCTTAGAGTCTCTCCATAGCAAAAAAAAGTGAGTTCTTGATGTATGTTCATGACCAAGCTTTCTACATCTTCAATAACATAAAAACAAGGGTCTTACATATCCAACAACATAAAAAAGAAGAATGTTATCACATGAAAAAAAATTTGGCATAGAGATCTTTAAAAATTAACTATTTTATAACATCATAGAGATGAAGTTTTAAAAAACTATCTCTTCTCTGCCAAAGCATTACATATCGTATCAAGCATTTAATCTTCTTATTATATTTTTTTGGAATATTACAACACTATCCCTTTACATCTATAAATTTCTACATACAAAGGCTTCAAATTACTAATTTAGCACTGCACATTAAAAAATACATAATGATTACATTTCAAAAATAATCTTTTCACGTGTGATAGAAACTAATTTTCCTAACCTAAAAAAATAGGTGTACTTGGATTTAAACATGCTTCTATTAATAATGTTACACGAGTATATGATCAGATCATGCCATCGGCCATATTTTCTTTCAACACACAGCAAAAATAAAATACAGAAGCAAGGCGGTGGACATGTCCCTTGCCATGAATCAAAAACTTGTTGGCACCATGGGATGAGGAGAAGTAAAAGGATAAGCTAAAACATAAATCAACCCACATTAATTCTTATGTACGAGAAGAAGAATAGTAGGGATGGGAATGAAATAAGTTTGCACGATATGCAAGTCATCATCCCTTCTAAAAAATCAAGTTGACAGTACCACCACTATAAATATCATGAAGATAGTTGATGAGACATAAGTTCTCTCTACCATAAAATTTTTAAATCAACTGTGGATGCAACAAACTCATACATCAGCTTTCTTAACCGAGTCAAACTTATGATACCCTTAGTTTACTCATATCTTTTATACAAATTTCTGAGAATCTAGAGACAAAATATGGATTTGTAAAAGTAAGTAGCCTTCAACAGAAGACATCTTGTATTGATTTTCTAAATACAAACTCTGATATTGCCTTCACCCACCAATAATCATAACAAGCCCTCTTTCCTGCACTCTTCTTGTTAAGGACTACATACTATGTGCTATTTAACATTGTCAAATCCATCCCAAACTATAAATATGCCGTGATCTCCACTCATTTTCAGGGAAGTGGGTTGTTAAGATGTAAAGCGTACTCACCCTGCAGAAACCATGCTGCTACCGCTAAGAGAATTGAATGTATGGCGTGTCATTCACTTCACCATAATATTTTTTGGGGAACAGAGATGCTTATCTCGATGCAAATAAATACAAACATCAAATAACCCCGTAGCATAGGGTGAAAACTATAACATGTTGTGGCCAAAACTGGAGGCATGCTTATCCTGTTGTTGACCGCACTTCTGAACCAGAGGAACCACTACGCCTACAGCATCCGAAAATAATAAAATAATAATTGGGAAATTCAGCGACAACACTTATAAGCCCCTGTCAATGTAAAATATTGGAACACGCATCCCATCAAAGAAATATATTATAAAACTATGTTTGCCCCAAGGGATTTGATACAGTTGACGCAGAATGTGTCAGAAGGAGCTTTGACAGATATCACAAGATTGATTTAATAACGCTTCAAACTATGGTGTGTTTGGACGTGAAAGCCTTCTCATGCTCGGGCCCGAACCGCATCCACGGCTCAGTAATAATCGTATTTCGTCGACCAACTAATCTACGCCTCGGGGATTATGTAGATTAACTCAAAGCCCCACGAGCTTTCTCGTGAGAACACGCCTTTCGGCGTAATAAGAGGAATAATATAATAAGGTCGTGATATGGCAAATCCGTCAAATTTTATTGATTTAATGATAGACAAAAAAAATTAAAAATTAAGAATGGGAAAGAAATCAAGTACAATTGTTGCAATGGTCATCGTGTATTATATTATACATCGCATAAGAACACCTAATAACAAATTTAGCTTTGGCTCCAAGCCAATTAGTCTATGGATTGCATATAACAATAGTATAAATTGATTATAGATAAAAACTCGTAAATGGAAAGTGTTGAAATCATTATTTCAAAGTTATAGAAAGTGTTGGTTTTCTATACATGTCAATGTTGTAATCATAGAGGCACAATATAAACAAAAACATGACGAGGTTGAGTAATAGAGAAATAAAAAGAAGAGTTGTTTTTTGTAGCGAAGTTGAGAAAGCGAAAAACTGAAATGTATAAACTGGAGGGAGGAATATATGTGGACCTGAAACAAAGAAGATAAGAGAATTGTTAAAGGAAGAGGATAAGTTAATTTATGGATTGCATATAACAATAATATAGACTAATTATAGATTTTTAAAAAATTGAATGGAAAGTGTTGATATCAGTAATGGCAATTTATAAAAAGTGTTGTTTTCTTAGACATGTTGATGTTGTAAGCATAGAGGCACAATACAAACAAAAACATGAGTAGGTTGAGTAAAGGGAAATACAAACAAGAGTTTTTGTTTGTAGAAATTTGAGAAGGCCAAAAAACTGAAATGTATAAACACGAGGGAGGAAAAGATTGTTCAGGTTCTATGATTTGAGTTAGTTTTCTCTTTTTACTCTTCACAAGTTCCATATTTGAGAAAAGCTAGAAACGTACATAATGTAAAATCAAGAAAATGTAATAGGGAACAAAATGGAAATGTCCTAGATAAGTAAAATTAATTTGAGTTGGGAGTAAAAAGGAAAGAAATAATGTTACATGTGGATGTTTTGTTTATCGTTTACGAGGAGAAGATTTTTTTTCAAAAGGTAGAAACCTACATAATGTAAAATGAATAATAATGTAAGTGGGGAAATAAATAGAAATGTTGCAGTTAAGTAAATGTTATTTGAGTAGAGGAAAAAATGAAAACAATCTTACCAATGAATCTTTTATTTGTCTTTTTTGATGAGAAGGAAAATGGCAAGATGATCGCTCCAGTACACGTGTCTATCAAACAATTGACAAAGATATTGTACAGAATTTGACCAAACATGATCAATGTTGTGTGAAAACACACTTGCTTGTGAAATGCAGAAGTGGAAGTTCTTTTGTTGCATGTATGCAGTTAAAAGCTTGGATTTTCTTGTGTATATGTGCATATCAATATTCAAATCTCCGAACAAGTAGGAAGGTGTATCAAGGTAAATATTTAGTAAAATGTGTTCCAAAATAGTTTGGATGTTTTCGAAGGTTGTTGTTGGAGATGCATATACATTGATGATCATTAAAAGTTGTCCATGTAGAATAACATTTGTAGAAATCGCTTTGAACATTTGTATCATGGAAAGAAAGTGTTTGGAGAAAGGGTATATTTTGCTTGGCACATATCATAACACCATGGACATGGTGAGAAAATAGACAATGGTATCCTAGGATAAATTCATTTGTGGTAAGAGAATGAAGTCGAGTTTCTTGTAAATAAATTATTTGAGATAACATTAAATCATGGTCATGAATAATGTCATCTTTGTGAGCATGAAGACTCTGTGTGTTTAGCGAAGAGAACAATATTGAAGAAGAAAAATCAATGTTGGAGAAGTCATGTTGTAGTTCCCATTTTGATTCAACATTCATTCGCATCATGTCCGCAATGATTTGTTTTTAATGGTGAAGTTTTTTTGTGTAAGAGGATATAATAAATACATATTGGCCACAGTTTTTATGCGAGAGAGAGTTGTATTTATTAGACCATGGCCCGTAACTCCATGAGGTCTAAATACAAGATTATCTAGTGTTGTGCCTCGTGCTCTGTGAATTGTATGAGCACAACATAGTTGAACATGAAATTTCTTACGAATCATAACTGGAGTTTTGTATGTTTTTTTACGAAGGGGTCTGCATATACGAGCAATGAGAACCCATGTAGGTGCAATTTCATTTGTATACATATGTGCATATTTTGACATGCCAATGTTTGTAGAATTGAATTGAATCCATACCAAGTCAAGATCAGGTGTTGTTGTGTAGGCTTTAAAGATGCCATCGATATGTTCACTAGGCTATCTTGAATGTCATAATTTCCAGCAAAGAGTTCAACAAGCATACCTTGTTTGAGTTTAATTTTTTTGGGTAGTTCCATTGTTTTTGAGTAGGTGTGTGTTTCATTATGAGATGTTTTTCTTCATCAAGTGAGTAGAGGACAATTTTATCACCAAGCGCAAGCAACAACATTTTGTTGTCATGGTTTTTGACATCGAGTTCTTGTAGAAAAGATATGGAAATGCAGGGTTATTTGGTGCAGGATGATAACACGTTAGGTTTAAATAAGTGATATCAAATATAGTGTGTGAACCACTATGGATTTTATTTAGCACAAACACAAAGTGCTCATCCTTTTGTCACACATAGGCCCATCAACTCAAAAAAAATCACTTTTTGTTCCTAGACATCATATGGCAATATTTTTATGGCTATTTTTGGGGCGTCAAATACTAGACAATCATTAATAGGTTATTCTTGGTAGAAATCACCACAAAAATCATGTCAATGTTTCCAAAAATGTAGTTGGTATGTGTTTTATTTCTCTTAGACGCCTGTCAACAAAGTATAGTAGTTGTCCTCCAACTAAGGAAACCTCATCTATTAGGGCAAGTTATAACTATTCATAGTGTTTTACCAATGCATCTAAGCGTTCTTTGTTTGGATTTCAATGGTGGCCTTTCGACCAAAGATCCAACAGGGCACTCCACTGACCCTGTGGCAAAGCTAGCAATTTCTCACTAGAGAAGAACTTTGTCTGAGAAGGGGAAAGGGAGTGAGAATGGAGGTAGGAGAAACTAATGTTGTGAGTAGAATATCAGATGCCCACACACATTAATTAGAAATTTCATTTACATGCATTTATAGTTAGAAGAAAAAAAAAATCCACAGAGAAGCTACAAGACCGAATGAAACTCATCGTCACAAAAAGTACCAATTAATTCCTCAATCAAAGAGGCAAAAATTCCTTCTTTTATTATTGAAGCTCGAGCAGAGTTTGTACATAGCTTGAGAATGGAAGAAATTCAAGGAAGAAGAGAAAATAGAAGAAGAATGGCATTTTTCTATCTTTTTCCAGTACAAAGCACTCGTCTTTTTTTTTAAATCAATCACCACCCTTGAATGACATCGAGAAGCCATTATATTCTTTTCACGAAACCGTTACAAACTTCACAAATCCTCAACACCTTTTCAAATTCCTCTGATTGTGAAGAAAACGCTCATGGCAAGGTTAAAAAACCAGATCTTGCAAAGCAAACCATTACATTCGATTTTCCAGTTTAAATATAGACCATTTGATTTTCTCCTCTAACTCTAAATCGGGTCCATCCACATGGCAGAAGGGATTGGAGTGGTTACGGGGGAAGCCCTTTGCATTTTGTGATTTTTTAGAGATTTGGCAATTTGGAACAAATTGGCCCGCACCCCCGCTTTGACTTTTCAACTTAGACACGTGGCACCTTCTGATTGGAAATGGGGTCACGCCCTTTTCTCAACATTTTAACCTTTTTTGGAAAAAGGCTCAAAACTCAATTTCCTCCACCGCCCGCTTCTTTCCGATTTTTGACTTTTCACTAGGGGCTTCACGTGGCACGTTCTTGGAGCCGATGAGATGGGGTCACGGCTCTTTTTTCTAACATTTTAACCTTTTTTTGAAAAAGGCTCAAAACTCAAATTCTCCACCGCCCGCTCTCTCCGCTTTGACTTTTCAACGGCATGGGCTTCGAGACTTTTCCCCAAGGCTCAAGCTCAGAGCTTCTAAACTTTTTTTTCCTTTATAGCTTTCTTTAAATTTGGTCAAATTTTTTAAATTTTAAAAGTTTCTTTTTTTTTGAAAAGGCTCAAAGCTCAAAATCTCAAATTCTCATCACCGGCCCACCTCCCTTTGAATTTTTCAACAATGGGGCTTCAAGATTTGACTTTTTTCCTTTTCAATGCTTTCTTTTCACGTCATTTTTCTCACTTTTTAAACTTTTCACCTTTTTTTTTTTTCCAAAATCTTTCCCCAATGGCCCACTGACCATCTTTTGACTTTTCAATACTTAGCCAACTTCACTGACTTTTACTTTTTTGGTGATTTTTGACTGGAAAGCAATTTGAAAGACTTTTTCCCCAAACTTTTCAAACTTTGACTTTTTCCACCATCCTCTTCCATAATAGCCAAAATTTTACCTTCATTTTCAGACTTTTCGGGGCCACGGGGCAAATTTACCATTTTTGCCAAAAGTGACCAAAAGTGTTAAGTTCACCAAAAATCCCATTCCTCCCCATCCAATAGGATCTGACCACGTACCTGCATTCATTGGGGCCAAAATTTGATGGGGAAAAGACACCCATCATCCCGACTGGAAAAAATACACAGAGGAAGAGAACTTCATCATTTTGAGTCCAATTTTTGAATTTCCTTCACGAACCAGAGGCATGGAGGAAAAAAATGATTTGATGACCCAAGCCATAGAACAAGTGAACAATTTCATCAAAAATGGAGGTTAAAAGAGATATTTTTGCACAGACATCGAGAAATGGAGAATTTCTCAAAACGAGCAAAATAGAGATTTAAACAACACTAGGGCACAAATTTTGCTAATTTCTTAATCTCTAACTTGGCTTAAACACCAACGAAGGGCATGAGCTCAAAAAATTTGAATTTGGCTATGAAAACGTAGAGTAGTTTTTAGGAGACAACAACTGGCTCTAGCTTGGGGACATGGCGTGAACTGGGCATGGCTAGGGCACGACATGAGGATCCAAAATCTCAAGTTTCAAAACATATTACGTTGACCAATGCCTTATCCATTGGGCCTTGCAGAGTCATGTACAATTCTGAGAAAGAATGGAAGAAGGAGGAAACACACAAGCCAAACCACACACAACAAAAAAACCAAACAAAACTAAACCAAAACCACACAACAAAAAAGGGAAAAACACACCTACGAAAATCACCTATGGTACAAGGCGGGGACAACCCACTTTCACTGATGATATAGTTTCAAGTATTTCCCACTTCGAGGCAATTCCAATGGCATTCCATCCAAGTATGAGAGGAGAAAAAATTCTCACCACAAGCTCCATGAATTTGGAATGGGCCGAGCCATAATGAATCAAACTTTCCATGGCTGCCCTTTGGTTCTCTTCTCTTGTCCCATAGCAGAAAAAAATCTCCAACCTTGAATTCTCTTTCCTTTTCCCTCTTGTCAAAGATCTTCTTCACTTTCAATTGGTGTTCTTTAATTCTATCCACCACTTGGCATCTTCTTTCTTCCAGCTTTCTCCAGAAGAGGATCCTCTTGTCAATGGAGTCTTTGTATTGACCATCTTCTATTTCTTCAAAAACTTGAGAGCTGGCATCTCAATTGTGAGGGGAATCTCTACCTCAACTCCATACAACATTTGGAAAGGTGACATACCTATTTCCTTCTTAGAGTGATCCTATCAGCCCACAATGCATCATATAACTTCTTGTGCCAGTTCCTTTGATTCTCATCTACCAACTTGCAAAACAATGGTCACAATGTTCTTGTTGCTTGACTCAGCTTGCCCATTTCCCTATGGGTAGTAGTCAAAAGAGTGAGATAGGGAGATTCCAAAGCCATAACAAAACTCTGTGAGCTCCTTGAAGAGAAATAGGTGGCATTGTCTACAACAATTTTCTTTGTGGTATTCCAAAACGAACAATGATATTCTCCTTGATGAAGTTGCAGACTGTTTCAGAGTTGGCTTGCTTGCTTGGTCGGGATGGCTTCCACCCATTTAGTGAAGTAATCAGTTGTAGTGAGTACATAAGTATGCCCTACACTAGAATGAGGATTCAAAACACCAATAAAATCTAGCCCCCATTGCTGAAATGGTTCTTCAATCACCACAGGCCTGAGTGGCAATGCAACTAGTTGTGGCTTTCCAACAAATTGTTGGCATGCTTTGCATTTGGAAACCCAATCTTGAGTGTCTACAAAGATGGAGGGCCAATAATATCTCCCTCTGAGGATCTTATGTGTGGTGACCATTGCTGAGAAATGTCCACCACAAGCTTGATCATGATATGCCCTGAGCAAACTTTTCTTGCTGCTCCTTATCTACACACCTGAGGAAACAACCATCTAGGCCTCTCTTGTAAAGTGCATGATTCCAGATCACAAACTTGGCTGCCTTTAGCTTGAGTGTCCTTCTTTTTTTGTAATCAAGATGAGGAGGGCATTCTCCATAAGTGAGGTAGTAAGCAATGTCAACATACCACTCATCAGTAGTGGTGACAAAGAGCACCTGTGGACTGTCTCCTAAACAGGTTGAGAAAACACCATCTTTTTCTCCCTGCTGAGCTTTGAGAGCTTCATCTTCAGCAATCAGCTTGCACAAACCATTTCCTCTTACCAGATTAGAGGGTCTAATCTCCAAGTCATACTCTTGGGTCTTTGCAATCCAACTTCCTCTCTTAGCCCCAGGATCTTGTTGAGTCAAAATGGACTTGATTGCACTTCCAGGGACCATCACCACTATATGGGAATTGAGAATGTAGAATCTAAAACTTTTAACAGCTTTGACCACTACGTAGGCATGTTTCTCCAATTGGTTGTACTTTAGCTCATGATTTTTCAAAGGACAACTCATGAAAGCAATGGGTGCTTCCAAACCTTCATCATTTTTCTAAACAAGGACAACAGAGAGTGTATGTTCTGATGCATAGCAATACATGATGAACTCCTTGTTGAAATCTGAGATACAAGAGTTGGAGCTTTGGCAATGGCTTTCTTGATCTCCTCAAATGTTGTTTTTCCTTCCTTATTCCACTTGAAACTTGCTTGAGGCTTCATCATGGAAGTTATATGCTTAGTCAGTTCAGAAAACTCAGCACAAAATGATGAAGGAAGTTTACCTTTCCAAAGAATGAATGAACTCCCTTCTTGTTGGTTGGTAAGGCTAGTGCTTGATAGCTCGAACCCTCTCAGATCAATGTGTGCTCCATGTTTGTTCACAATGTGTCCCAAAAACTTACCTTCTGTGACTCCAAAAATGCACTTCTTTGGATTTAGAGAAATGCCATGTTTCCTACACCTTGCAAGGACTTGCTCCAAATGACTGATATGATCTCCCCTCCTCTTTGAAAAACCATGAGGTCATCAAGGTAAATGACAATGCAATGTTTCAAATCTTTGAAGGCCAAGTCCATTGCTCTCTAGGAAAGTGGCTCCAACATTGATCAAGCCAAAAGGCATTCTGTTGTAGGAAAAAGTGCCCCAAGGTGTTGTGAAGGCTTGTTTTGTTGCAATCCTCTTCTGCCACCTTGATTTGGTTGTACCCTAGAATCCATCAAGCAAAGAGAGCATTTCAGATCCAGTGACTACTTGCAAAATATGATCCATGATTGGAAGAGGGTAGTTGTCCTTGAGAGATGCCTGATTCAGATTTCAAAAGTCTACACAAATCCTTATTTCCCCATTCTTCTTCCTTACTGGCACAATGTTAGCCACCCATGTTGAATGGTGGATGGGGAAGATGATTCTAGCATTGAGCATCTTTTTCACCTCTTCTTTGATAACATCAAAAATCTTTGGATTATAGGGCCTTTGTTTTTTCCTGAAGGGCTTAGCTCCTTGCTTCAAAGGAATGGAGTGATGCATTTCCTTTGGCTGAAAAGATTTGAGTTCATCATAGGAGTAGGCCAGGACATCTGAGTACTTTTTTAGCAGAGCAACAAACTTTCTCTTCTCTTCTGGTGAGCAACATTTACCAATGTTAACCATCCTTGGATTCTCTGAAGTGCCAATGTTTTCTTGATCAAAATCAGATGGACACCGAGAAGACTATTTTTTTCTTTCTCTTGATGAACCTATCATGCTTGTCAAAGAGGTCTTCCAAAGAAACTAGGCCTTTGGGGATTTTGTTTCCTTTCAGTTTGATTACTCCCTCTTCATCAATTCCCTCAATTCCTTCCTTCTCTTCTTTGGGGACTGATTCACGGTGTGGGTTTTCACTTCCTTCAAAGAAAATATTATTGAAGTTATCCCTTTGTTCTAAGAAGGCTAGGATCTGATTGTCATCATTGAAGACCTGCCAATGATTTGCATTGTCTGGTATGTTGGGTCTGAACACCATCTCAATGGTCACTTTATCCTTTCCAAAAGAAGGATGAGGTGTCACTAAGGAAGCTGACACTACTAGAGAATCAACCTTTTCATTCTGCTCCCTAGGGATAGCTTCAATGGAGAATGCATCAAAGGATTCAATGCAGTCCCACACTCTGTTTCTATAGTGCCCGAGCCTTGGATTTTTCACCTGATATTGTTGGGACCTAGCTTTACCACAACCTCAACATCACCTTTACATCTCAACTTCTTGATTCCCATGTCCTCTACTGCATTCATGCCTAAGAGCAATGCTTCATACTCTACAGTATTATTTGTATTATCAAATTGCAGCTTGTAGGTAAAAAAGGATATACCTCATTGGAGGGAGAGTATAATACTACACCAGCTCCTGAACCTATCTCTGGAATGACTACCATCAAACTCCATTGTCCAAATCTGATCTTCTTCTTCCTCCATGAGGAGTGGCAAGTTCTCTTCCTTTTGTGATGTAAGGAAGTAGTTTCCTAGCCCACAATCTTGAAAGAGGATGTTAGCTCTTGGATCATCAGATTTCCTTACTGTGAATTTCATTTTCCTAACTGGCAAAACTTCTTCATTTCTCCTTTCACTGGGATAGTTGTAGATGACCAATCCATTTTTATTTCTCCACCTAGATCTCTGCAAAAAATTCTACTCAACAACATACCAAAAGATGTTGGGATGTCTGACCACCAAAATGGTCAAGAGTATCTTCTTATCAGGGTAATCAACTAGTGCAACCTGAGCATCCTTAATCCTTCCTACCAATGGAACTTGTTTGATTCCATTGAGTAGCATGTGCCATTTACCCGGTCAAAGTGAGGCCAAGAGAATTTGTAACTTTTGTCTGGCATCACATTATCTGAGGCTCCAGAATCTATAATGCAATTGTTCAACTGGAAACCTTTGATGAGAAGTGACAGGTAAAAAGGCTCAACTCTATTAGTGGTGGAGGCACTGAGGGCTAACATGTTTTGAGAAGGTGGTGGATGGTGGTGTGGGTAATAGCCTTTAGAGATTAGGATTGAAGAAAAGGGTTACCACCCTGAACTACCTTGATGAATCTGTCAAATTGGGCATGATGTGTGTTTGTAGGTATTCAATCTCAGAGAGCTGAACTTTGGTTTTGCTTGCATGCTCCACAAAGTCAAATGGAGTTATGGTAGATGAGGAAGAGGTTCCAACAATGGGAGAGGATTTAAATGATAGGGGTTTTGTTACTTTTGGTGTTGGGTTCTCCTTTTCAAATGTAGCAATTGGCTTGGAAGGAGATGGGGGTGTAGCCTTTGATTGAAATTTAGATGTTCTTACAAAACCAACATTTAGAAGAGAATTGCTCTTAACAACTTTTGAGTTGGGAGAAGAATCAGATAACTTACTTGGCACAACAATGTGATCCTTGACAACTGGTGAATCTGATTTCTCTCTAGCTGATTCCATGGAAGGTGGTAATGGTGATCCTCTTGTTGATGATCTTTTTAGTGGAGGCTTTGAGAGCTATCTTCTTTGTTCTTCCTATTCTCAGTTACAAATGCTGAGGCTGAAACACCATTCTTGGATTGTGCACGAGTGAAAACAACACATGAAAAACTTGGAGCTTCTTCATCACCTTCCTCCTCATCATCAACGTATTCAATCAGGCCATTGCATGCCAACCTCTTCAATTTCAAGATAGTTTTCATAGTCATCCATGCTTTCTTCTTCAGTTTCCTCAATGTTGTTCCTTCTTCTGATTCCCTAGTGTCACAGATGGCATTGACTGGTGGTGCTTCAAGAGCAAGCCTACGAGGAGGTGGAGCAATTCTTGGTCTATCAGAGGATTTGGTCTCCTTGGAGCATTCCTCATTGTGATTTGTGATAATGCTTCTTCAAAGCAACTAGGTCATTTGCCATTTTTTGGAACATTGGATCAATGGTGACTGAATTTGAACTCTGACCTTTTTTTCCCATTTGGTCCTTTCACTTTTCCAAAAAGAATTAGATCATCATCAGTCTCAATTGCAAAGTCTTTAACTTCCCTCAATGTTCTTGGTTGGGCTCTTCTGAGGAAGAAACCAACTTCTGATGGCAAAGCACTGATGAAGAACCTTTTCAAGTTGTTTTCAGGGGGTACCACATCTTCTGGGATCCTTCTTGTCAACCTATCATACCTTGCTACAAAATCTCTCATTGATTCAGAGGTCTCCTTCTTCATCTGAACCAATTGACCAAGCAGATCCTGACAATCTTCTGTGCTCTTGAACCTATGTTCAAATGCACTTCTTATATCTTCCCAGCATGTGACAGATCTTGGGGGCAACATGTAGAACCATTCAACAACTTTTTCTTGAGTGACTCCACAAAGAGCCTAACTGAAACATCTTCATCTTCAACTCCCAACACTCCACAAGTAGTGATGAATGCTTGCTACATGTTCTTCTGGGAGCTGAGAACCATCCCCTTTGAATTTTGGGAAGTTCTTTCTTGAGCCTCTTGGGAGGTCATGAAGTGGTTGTGGAAGAGCAAGTGGACCAATATTTCTTCCCCATGGTACATTAGGCCTACGGCCTCACGCACTCATCACGATCCCCATTCTATTTCTCACCTTCCCACCTTCTATTTCTATTCTTCTCTATCCTCCCTCAAGTCTTTCATTTCTTCAAGTTGAGCCCTTATTTCTTCTCTTTTTCTTCTTTCTTTCTTCTTTGGAGTCTTTCTATTTCTTCAAGTCCAAAGCCCTTATCTAAGGTGACCATTGTCTTCAAAAAGGGGAGGCCCCTAATTCGCCTCTTTTTCAAGCTCTTCAAATGTGGGATCAATTTTCCTCCTTGCCTCAGTATTGCTGGGTGTATCTTCTATCATCCACTTGAAAGTTTATGCTCTTCTCTGGGGTGCTGAATTTGTCTCTACCTTTCCAATTCGACAACACGTTCCTCTTCCAGGTCCAGAATCCTTATGGCAATGAAGTATTGATTGACACTTTGTCTATTATGCCAAATAGCTTCTCTCATATCAAGCAATGTCTTCTTAGATGTGAAAGAGTAAATCAGTCTCTCAACAGAGGATTTCCTAGAATAGCCATGATTTACATCCATGTAGTTTGTGTGATTATTCAATCTCCAAAAACTTTTCTTCTAGAATCTTTTTTTTATTTTATGACCCTGAGGTCATTTTTAGGTGCAGATGCTACAAAATCTACCCCACGGTGGGCGCCAAAATCTTGGAGAAAATTTGTCTTGTGGACAAATTGGGGTTTCAAGCCAACGCTATGGGAATCTAAGTCCCTCTACTTGAATGGTGCAGCTTCCATATGTGCATGCATGAAAAAGTGGATTTCAATGGTGGCCTTTCGACCAGAGATCCAACAGGGGCACTCCACTGACCCTGTGGCAAAGCTAGCAATTTCTCACTAGAGAAGAAACTTTGTCTGAGAAGGGGAAAGGGAGTGAGAATGGAGGTAGGAGAAACTAATGTTGTGAGTAGAATATCGATGCCCACACACATTAATTAGAAATTTCATTTACATGCATTTATAGTTAGAAGAAAAAAAAATCCACAGAGAAGCTACAAGACCGAATGAAACTCATTGGTCACAAAGTACCAATTAATTCCTCAATCAAAGAGGCAAAAATTCCTTCTTTTTATTATTGAAGCTCGAGCAGAGTTTGTACATAGCTTGAGAATGGAAGAAATTCGAGGAAGAAGAGAAAATAGAAGAAGAATGGCATTTTCTATCTTTTCCAGGTACAGAGCACTCTGGTCTTTTTTGAAATCAATCACCAACCCTTGAATGACTCGAGAAGCCATTATATTCTTCGCAAGAAACCATTACAACTTCACAAATCCTCAACGCCTTTTCAAATTCCTCTCATTGTGAAGAAAACACTCATGGCAGGTTAAAAACCAAATCTTGCAAAGCAACCATTACATTTGATTTTCCAGTTTAAATATAGACCATTTGATTTGCTCCTCTAACTCTTGAAATCAGGGTCATCCACGTGGCAGGAAGGGATTGGAGCGGTTACGGGGAAGCCTTTCACATTTTGTGATTTTTTGAGATTTGGCAATTTGGAACAAATTGGCCCGCACCCCGCTTTGACTTTTCAACTTAGACACGTGGCACGTTCTTATTGAAATGGGGTCACGCCCTTTTCTCAACATTTTAACCTTTTTTTGGAAAAAGGCTCAAAAACTCAATTTCCTCCACCGCCCGCTCCCTCCGATTTGACTTTTCAGACACGTGGCACGTTCTCTTTTGCTGAGATGGGGTCATGCGACTTTTTTCTAAATTTTAACCTTTTTTGGAAAAGGCTCAAAACTCAATTTCTCCACCGCCCGCTTCGCTCTTCCCTTTTCAATTTTCAACGGCACACGGGCTTCACCTTTCAATTTTCTCATGAGCATTCTAAACTTTTACTTTTTCCTTTTGAAAGGCTTTTTCCAAAAGTGCCCCGATGGCCCACTTTTTTCACACTTTTCAAACTTTTTTTTCAAAGGGCTTTTTTCCTTTTAGCTTGATCGGGCTCACTTTTTTAACTTTTCACCTTTTTTACAAAGAGGCTCAAAATCTCAAATTCCCCATGGCCCCGCTCATCTTTGACTTTTCAACAATGGCAGGGCTTCACAACTCCAATGAGCTCATACCATTCTTGCCGTCAATTTTACTTTTAACTTTTAAATTTTTTCAATTTTCAAGTTTCCTTTTTCACCTTTTTTTCATCAAATGGAAAAGTGAACTTTGAATTTTCCCCAATTTTTTCACCATTTGCTTTTTCCCCAATTTTACCCTTCATTTTTGACTTTTCACTTTTTGAAACTTTTTTTTCATGAACCAAATTTATTTTGCCTTTTCACCAGGGCCGGGGGCAAATTTACCATTTTTGCCAAAAGTGACCAAAAGTGTTAAGTTCACCAAAAATCCCATTCCTCCCCATCCAATAGGATCTGACCACGTACCACCGCATTCATTGGGTCAAAATTTGATGGGGAAAAAACGCCCGTCATCCCGACTGCGGGAAAAATACACAGAGGAAGAGAACTTCATCATTTTGAGTCCAATTTTTGAATTTCCTTCACGAACCAAAGAGGCATGGAGGCAAAACAATGATTTGACGACCCAGGCCATAGAACAAGTGAACAATTTTGATCAAAAATGGAGGTTGTAAAGAGGATATTACGCACAGACTAAGAAATGGAGGATTCTAAAATGAGCAAAACAGAGGTTTAAACAACTTAGGGCACGACTTTTGCTAATTTCTTTCTTCTCTAACTTGGCTTAAACACCAATGCAATGTTTGATGTTCTAATCGAATTCTTGTGAATGCTTTTGTCATTGATCGATCAATTTTAGTCATGTAAGAAGAACAATAAGTTGCAGTGGCATATGCATTAAGCACAAATTGTGCATTTGTGTTTTCTTTCCAAAGGAGTGGCATTTTTTGAGAAACTATTGTTCCATGTCTGACTTGGTTTTCTTTTCAAGAACAATGTAGGTTGTTTTAGTGTTGCTTGGATGCAATGGATGTATTGGGTCTCATCCATGCCTAGTTCTTCAAGGAATGTTTCAAATAAAATTGAGCTTTCATAATGGTTTCTTTCAAGAGCTAAGAAAATACTATCGACATTTGCAATAGCAATTGGGTCAGGATCTTCACAAGGTTCAAGGATTTTTGTTTTTTTCATTGGTGGAAGAGGGAAATTATATCTACACTTTGTATGATGTTTCTTTTTACAGCTCTTTGTATGATGATGTTGATGTAATTTTGAGATGTGTGGAGGGAATGGTTCAGTGTTACATGTTATGTATTTGTCTACAAAGTTCTCAATCTGTAGATTGTCACTGTCTCCATAGACAAGTGCATTTTTAATCCATATTAACCAATGACTATGTGTGTTGCCTCTATTTTGGAACTCAGTAACCCAAAAGTAGTCCATTATCTCTCCAAAGAAGGTTTTGTCTACACAAAGTAGTCGTTTCAATGCATTTAATCTATGTTTGTAGTAATGTGTGCATGTGACTGGGTCATTTTTCATAAGAAAGTTGTCATCATGTAAATCAGCAACTATGGCTTGTTGAAGGGAAAAGACTATCGATAATTTTTGTAAAGCTTTGTAAGGGTTGTAGTAAGCGGTTTCAATAATGTTTTGCACTAGAAACTATGGCAAAAAAGTTGTTGGTCCCAATTGTCCAATCATAGTGAACACATTTTTCTCGTGTTTGTTGCAAATAGTCTGGGGAGATTCGATTTTTTTACAATCAATGTAGTCAATATCAAATTTCAAAAGCCTTTCTAAGTTCGGCCTTTTAATTGGCCTTTCCTAATATGCACCCACATGGACTGGCTAACTTGTTGAACCAATATTTTCATTGCTTTGAAGAAAATATCAGTAATGTGATAAGCAAATCTACGGTCCAAATTTAGTAACTCCCACTATGCTACTTTTTTTGATATGAAAATATTTGCAACGTTTTTGGAGGTCGAGGTTCACCAAAAACAATGTGGGAAAATTCATTTCTTCAGAATATTTATCTTGGAAGATATCGAGTGGTTTAAACCCTTAAGTAGGAGCAACTTCTATTATTTTATCTTGAAGAGCATGTATGGTTGTGGGATTGTTAAATGCATGTATCAAAGTGTCACATGTTATATCGTCTTCACTTTCATCATCTGAAGAATCACTATCAAGGGGCTAAATATGCTTTCTTCATTCGTGTTTTGAGAAATATGAGGGTCTAATGCAAGGAAATGTGCCCATCCATGGTTAAGTTTTACATTTTGCATTCGGTATAGTGTGGTTTTGCACAATTCTTTAAGTTCGTCATGGTGATGTTGATACACATGTTTCTTGATGTATAAGGGTTTTT
This sequence comes from Taxus wallichiana var. yunnanensis, assembly GCA_018340775.1. Taxonomy (NCBI): domain Eukaryota; kingdom Viridiplantae; phylum Streptophyta; class Pinopsida; order Cupressales; family Taxaceae; genus Taxus; species Taxus wallichiana. The sequence continues at coordinate 829,170,885 of CM031238.1, forward strand.
TATATTCAAGGTGACATTTTAGTGCAATGGAAATTATTTTGGTTTTTCAACAAATCCGGGGAGTGTAGTTTGCACAATATCGATATTTTTGGTACATTTATGATTGCTCCTTTCAAGGAAAACTAAGGCGTTTGTAGGATTGGTGTCTAATTTGTTCAAATGTGAGTCTAAGAGAAACTAATCTTTCTTCAAGGTCAGTGAGCATTGATACATGTGGAAGCACAATAGGCATGGAAATATGTTCAAGGGATGCAAAATTTGGCAATGCATCACTAGTTAGAAAATGAGAACAAGGACGACATATTGACATTTTTGGGGTGGAATTTGACGAGAAGTCAATGAAAAATATGTTTTTTTGTGGATTCAGTAAAGTTTGTCATATTGAAATTGAAATGAAGTTGCTTACAAATCCAACATTCATTAGTTGGTGTGTCTTTTGCTCAAGAGTTAAACAAGGAGATGTATCATGAAGATTGATTGTACAATGTCCATGTTCATAGATTGTGCACTTTACATGGCGAAGAGAGGAGGAGGCAATTATTTTGTTTTTTTCCTAAGGATTTTAGATCAGAATTCGAGAAGTTGTTAATGGTTTAGGCAATGCATGTTTTTCTCTAAATTTTTGTTTTGTTTGTGTTTTTTTGCAAGCAGGACAAGGTTTATCTAATTGATTTTTTTAGTTTTTGAAAGCTTTGATATGAACGTGCAGATGAATGCACATAATGTGTAGTAGGTGGAAAGATTATGTGTAGAAGAGAACTTTTTTTAGTCAAGGCTTGATAATAAAATTTACCTTGCACTTGTTGAAAGTGGATCATGTTATACGTTACAAAAGGAATTGGATGATCAACATAGATTTTTGAAATATGCAATGGGTTTGGTTGCCACAATTGTATTTTTGCATCAAATATTATAGACAACCATTATAAACAAAAGTCATCTTCTTCTGTTGTGCGGGGACAATATGCCATAGCCATGTTTATTACAATCCCTTCCCAGTTTGTAATGTCTGGGATGTTTTCTAAAGAATTATGGTGAAGCCAATTAGAGAGGCAATTCTTTGATTTCTCACATCCACGAAGATAAGAGCTGTAAAATGATTGTGAAACTATTCTACCCCCTAAAATAAGAAAAGTAAAGCATTATTGAAAAGTCGTAGAACTAGGGGGAAAATGAAGTAAAGTGATTGGTGAGTTGTAATTACTTTACTTCACAAAATAAGTGAAGTAAAGCAATTGGAGAAGTGCGATGACTAGAGGAAGTAATTGGTGGACGGTTTCTCGTGGGTAAGGAAAAGTAGCGTTAATGGCCTTTGGTTTTCCCACAAAATCAAAACTTCAAACGGCCATAACTTTCACCGGTGGGAGCTCCGTTTCACACGTTCTTGGACATTCTGGAAAGGTCTCATAGCCCTTTACATGCCGAAACTTCAGATTTTAGATTTGGAAAGGGAAATGTGATTAAAATGGAATTAGTTCTACTTCATTCTAATGCATTGTACAACCATCTACCACCATTAATGGAGCATGGAGGCCAATTTCTTCTCCCATAAGCAAGAGTACAATAAGGATGGGTAGTGCATGTGCCCCATGATGTTTTAAATTAAAAATTGTACTTGGTAGGTGGGGGAATGCATGTATTTGAGAACTTCCATTTTCTCTCTCCTCTCCAATTTCTTCTATAAATTGTAAAGCTCCTTTCATTTAAGGGGGATTCTCAACTTACCAAAACTCTGCCAAAATTTGTCTAGAACAAGCTAATGTGTTGCAGGCCTTCATTCTGGACATCTTGCATGATGATCCTGGCCTTTCTCTTGTAATTAAGTGAACTATGTATATCAATGAAGTAATGGATTTGAGTCTTGTGGATATTTTCTTCCCTTGCTTGTGTCTATTGTTTCTACTTACCTCTTCATTTTTGTAGATGTATTGTGCAATTCTAATTGTCTTGTAGGTTTCATTATTGTTGTGTTTTCATGGAGATGTTGGTTTGATGTTGTTGTTGACTATGGTGAGTGTTCCACCCTCTCCACACTTCATTTTCTATCATTTCTACACATTTAAGAGATTCCCTAACCCTCTTTTGGTGCATCACCTCTTGAGAGTAGATTTCTTCATTTTCATGTTATTTCTCTCTCCCTGGTCCCTTGGAAGTCATAGATTAGAGGTAGTTGTTAGATTTCTTTCCATTAGAGGTAGTTGTTACATTATTTTAGGAAGAGGAACCAACCTTCTTTGGATAATTGCTTCAACTGCAAGGTCCCACACCTTGAAGTAATTCCATGTTACCCAGTCACACTACTTGCCTTAACACACTCACATGCTAAGAAATCAAAGGGTGTTGTGATTCGGTGATAACAATACTGACACACCGGTGGGACTTCAAGGAAGTTAATGATCTCCATTTTTTCTAAGTTGATGTGTTCTTGGAAAGAAGTTGCAGTTTTGGAAGCTCTGCAGAAAGGGAGAAAAGAATAAGTAATAAGTGATTTCACTTGACATTACTGAAGTAATTGCATCCTCAAACACCGATAAGAAAGAAAGAGGAGTAAGTTGTGTAATTCTAGGTTGTGCATTACTTCAAGATTAAAAGTATTTACTTCAAGTTGTGCGAGGGAGTAAGTCAATTACTTCAAAGTGGAAGACTTAAGTAGTTGCACCTTCAAGTTCCACTACTTTAAGTAAATTCATTACTTTAAAGTGAAAGACTCGTTAGGAATAATATTAGATATTGTGAACATTATTATGAGTGTGGAAATAAATAATATAGTCTAATGTAATACAACTATTTATGAGTTGTTAACTCATGTAAATAGTTGTAACTAGATAATGTTTGTTGTGAGAAAATAATGGGATTGAGAGTTTGAGTGAGATATTGTGGGGATTAGGAGAGATATGTGGGATAAGTTGAGAGATTTGTGGAGAGATAAGTGGATTCAAGATGAGATTTGACTCCACCATAATAGGAAGGTCAATCTCTATATAATGTAATCTCTCATATGAATAAAATATCCCGGATGAATAAAATTGAGTCTTGTATTATTTCCTTGTTATGTGATTAGTTTTTTGTGCATGCAAACTGAACCAACTTCTAGATTTGGTATCAGAGCGAGGTTGGGAAATTTATGAGATTCATTACAGGACAAAATCGCAGCCTCTAAGATGCAGATATGAGAGTTTTGAAGCTTTCATTACCATTTTCAGAATTCTGATCGAAAAAAAAATGACTGGTAATTCACATTTTTCTCAAAAACCCAGATTCGAAATTTTCTGAAATTTTTGGGTTTGTTAATTTGTATTTTGTAAAACTTTTGTCAAAAATTACAGAAACCCATTTCGTATTTTACGAGAAATCATGGAAACAATTCTGACGGTTTCTAATTATTCTGTAAAAAAATAGTGACTGATTTCTAACAATTAAAATCTGATATGTTTTATTATTTTGGATAAATATAAAGCTGATTATTATTGTAAGGGTGCATTATCGGTTGAAACCGACACCTAATAGAATTGTAAAATGAGCCTCAAAGACAAATTCAGTTGAGTTAGCATCATCATGATGGAGGCAGGAGGCAACGGAGGAAGGAGGACAACCAGTGTCCTCTCGCCAGCCGCAAGTGACGGGGCCGCATAATGAGTTTGTGGCATATTTTCAGTTGTGTGTTTCATTGTTTGTAATAAGAACAGATGTCACATTCCTGTTCAGAATTGTATTTCCTTTTATAACCTCCTGATGTAAATATGTTGTAGTAGAAAGATAAAAGCACAAGAAAAAGTAGCATCATGTTTTTCTTGAAGAGGATGAACAGAGGTTCATGAGCAGGGGCTTGTACCTAGGACAGAGGTCTCATTATTGTCGAACAGGGGTTCGTATTGATGAACAGAGGTTCATGAACAGGGGTTCTTACCTTGGACTGAGGTCCATATGTGTACCAAGATCATGAGCAAACAGGGGTGTGCAAGCTGCAGAGAAAGTGTAACTATTCTTTTCTACATTGTTCACATTAGGGGAGTGTATGTGTGGAAATAATAATGTTAACAATAGGGGAGTGAATGTTAGGAATAATATTAGATATTGTGAACATTATTATGAGTGTGGAAATAAATAATATAGTCTAATGTAATACAACTATTTATGAGTTGTTAACTCATGTAAATAGTTGTAACTAGATAATGTTTGTTGTGAGAAAATAATGGGATTGAGAGTTTGAGTGAGATATTGTGGGGATTAGGAGAGATATGTGGGATAAGTTGAGAGATTTGTGGAGAGATAAGTGGATTCAAGATGAGATTTGACTCCACCATAATAGGAAGGTCAATCTCTATATAATGTAATCTCTCATATGAATAAAATATCCCGGATGAATAAAATTGGAGTCTTGTATTATTTCCGGTGTTATGTGATTAGTTTTTTGTGCATGCAAACTGAACCAACTTCTAGAAGACTTAAGTAATTATACTTCCAAACTCCACTACTTCAAGTTGTGTAATTACTTTAAGTTGTGTTACTCCAAGGTGATATTACTTCAAGTAATGTTATTACTCCCAATCAAAAGACTTAAGTAATTAGCAGTTTAAACACCGATAAGAGGGGATTCTTAGCTTACCAAAACTCTGCCAAAATTTGTCTAGGAACAAGATGATGTGTTACAGACTTTCATTCTGGACATCTTGCATGATGATCCTGGCCTTTCTCTTGTAATTAAGTGAATTGTGTATATCATGAAGCAATAGATTTGAGTCTTGTGGATATTTTCTTCCCTTGCTTTGTGTCTATTATTTCTACTTACCTCTTCATTTTACTTGCAGCTTGTATTGTGCCAATTTTAATTGTCTTGCAGGTTTCATTATTGTTGTGCTTTCATGGAGATGTTGGTTTGATGTTGCTGTTGACTGTGGTGATTGTTCCACCCTCTCTGCACTTCATTTTCTATCATTTCCACACATTTAAGAGATTCCCTACACCCCTTTTGGTGCATCACCTCATGTAGAGTAGATTTATTCATTTTCATGTTATTTCTCTCTCCCTGTCCCTTAGAAGTCATAGATTAGAGGTAGTTGTTAGATTTCTTTCCATTAGAGGTAACTGTTCCATTAGTTTAGGAAGATTAGCCACCTTCTCTCCGGAGAATTGTTTCAACTGCAAGGTCCCACACCTTGAAGCAATTCCATGTTACCCAATCACATTGCTTTCCTTAACACACTCACATGCTAAGCAATCAGAGGGTGTTGTGATTTGGTGATAACAATTCCATTAGAGTTGTTAAAACAATTCAAATCTTCTGATTTCTCAAATGCTCAAGAATATCAAGTGTGGAAAAGAAGGAACTTGAGGATTTTGGAGGTTGGTCTCCTCTTACATCCTCTCATTCCAATCGAAAGGTCTCATAGTGTTGCTCAAAGATCTCCACCAAATTTTTAGAGGAGGTGATGATAAGCTTGTGAAACATGAAAGAACTATGAGGCAATGCAATCATTACAAAGTTCGGTATGAGCATTGCTAAGTGGTCACCTAATGGATCAACATTGGAGACATGTCATTGGGCTAATGGATTTCCTCTAAATATGTGACTCTATCAAATGTTGCTTGAAGCTTGCTTTGACAATGGAGAAGAAACAATTGTAATTGATGCGATTGATGAGGTGATTGAACTGATGAAGAAGACTTTGGCCGAGGAAAATTATAGCGATGAGCATTCTTTCTTTATTACCCTCATTCGAGATGATTATAGTATATATTTGTTATTAATTAAATTAAATGAGCATGATTTTAGATCTTGAATCCCTAGACTCAAATCGAATGTATAGCTCACCCTCTTCACTCTTATGGAGCATTGACATTGTTTCACCAAATGTAGCCAACATGTGTCCAATCTAATTGGGTTACCTTTGATAGCATCAAAAAATAGGATCCTTAAACAACACTCTAGCACCCACCATAACATTATGGAGAAGGGTAAAAGGTGCTTTGGAAGATATGTCTATAATATACATGGAAGCATGCATGCAATGTGAATTGTTTGATTGAATGCCTAGAAGAAATGTGGTCTCATGGACTAGAATGATTGCAGGATATTCACAAAAATGATTTGTTGAAAATTCCTTGAACCTCTCAAGAAAATGTAGTTGGAAATTTTAAAGCCACACTACACACCCTTTGTTGCCATCTTCTAGCCGATGCAAAAATGAGACCTGTAGAGTAGCCTTTCACCGTAGTACCACCACTCACACCAAACTCCTTACGGGGTGGGCAAGATCTGTCCTTTTGGGATCCTCGACATGTAGCCCCATTGATTGGCAAGAATAACCGTAGTAAGCCCATTCAAGCAACTTTACCCAATTGACTCTGAGGCATGTGAACTATTCAAAAATGACTCGGATGGAAAATATTATTGGTAGAACTCATGATGGCCAACAAGGCAACGCATTTTCATGACATAAAATTAAAATGATGTTGCTTTCTCATCAAATTAAAGTATGTAAGCTTATTTTACATGTATTTTAGGTGGTTTTTTGAAAAACTATTTTGTAGCAACCGAAAATACTATCATTGATGAGAGTGGATTTATTTATTTTGAGAAAGGTTTTTAGTAACCCAAGTCTAGATAAGTTGAATATTTTATAGCCTAGGGTATGTATTTAGTAGGTAGAATGTGTAACACCTCCTTTGACGAACCCGCTTTACATAATTCATGAAATTGAGATTGGTAGGGATGGTATTGGCATTGGCATTCTATGATTATATTTACTATATTAGAAATGTTCATTTCATTCAATTTGCTTCCACTACCTATGGCAAACTAAGAGCTTTCGAATAGGGTATGGTCATCTATCAAATCATAAAAGAAAGTGATTTTTGTAAATTTGTAGTTCACTTACCATTGTTGATATGTATTTAAAATGTGAAAGCATACACAAGGCATGTGAACTATTTCAGAGATGATGCCATCTCATGGAATGCAATAATTTCACGGAACCTACAAAATAGGGTTGTTGCAAAGGCTTTGGAAACTTTTACAAAAATACATTTCACAGGTGTAAAGCCAGACTCTAAAATTGGGCATGGAATCTTGAAGAAATATGGAACAACAATTTTGACAGGTAGACGAGTGTAAAATGTGGAAGCATATACAAGCCATGAGAAATTAACCTCTTTATGGATTTGGTTTGTTAAAGCCGTTATATACCTTTGGACATTCCTTGTTGATACAGTTCACATTGATATTTAAAATAGACTAATATTGAACCCTATTGCTGAATAAGATCATTCCACTTACATCCCACCCAGTGTATCTTGCAACTCTGGTGGAGGGACATGATAGATAGGAAGCTCTGTTTGGAAATAGTTTCAAAATGCTTTATCCATATAAAATGCATGCAGTTTGGGGATCTAAATTATACAATCTATGGTTTAAAAACACGATATTGGAGTATTTTGATAATTTTCATAAAACAACACTCATTCAATTAGTTTTATTTCAACCAAATGTAGCTGAGAACTCCATTCTAGGGACTCCTAAAAGATTTGATCTTGAAACCTCTGCTGAAAGTGAAACATGCAGGGTTTTTTAAGTTGTTCCTTGTTCTAGTGTCAAATCCATTATGCAGTCTGACTGCTCTGAACATTCCATGATTTGATCCATTTTATTTTCAAGCAGCTTGGCATATGTGTGGAATAATGAATTTGTGATCTCCTTTTCCGAAGTGATACGAGATGAGACCCTCGAACATAGCTCTTACTTGTTTAGAGAGAAATCCTGCAAATGCTTCCTTACCATTATCATTATAATAAGCATCCACTTTGGATAGCGATCCGACCACAATCTCAAGCCCCATAATAGTGAAGGACCCTTGTTTTAACACTTCACCACTCACTTCCTCTGTAGTGGGGAAATATAATGGAAGGTTGAAAGAATCTAGCTTTTTCTCCTTTATTACACCCTGTAAAATATCAGAATGGCCTATGTGGTAACAACGGACTTCATCTCGTTGAACATACCTAGACTTAAACACTCACGCTGTGGTAAGTTGCTTCTTATATCTATCAGAGCTAACATACCAACTGTATAAACTCTTCACAAATTTACCTGAGAAATCTAGTGGAGACTGAAGGAGGAAATGATCAAATGGAGAGTATTGGACGGAAAGAGGTGCGTATAAAAGGAACCAGGCACCGCTGCCACAAAATTACTTGACCTTTCAGGAGCCTGCGAAACGGCTGATATAAGAGAAAAAAGGGAATTGCAATCGTTGGATGGAAGATCATTGTAAAAACCTGAAACTCGGGAACACCCATTAATCTCTCTTGACCATATTTCTCACGGTTGCATCTGTAATTATTTCAGCGATGAAAAGTGTATTTGATCCGGATGAACATCCCAAATCAGCAATGCATAATGTCTTGCACTCGAATGTGTTCTTCCATGATTTAATGTTTTTTTCCAATATTGGTTTTGCACTCAATAACGTGTTCTTCTGCAAATTAGACAAGGCATCCAAACACATGAAATCATACAAGAAAATGTCTGTTAAAGAAATAAAGGAAAAAGATGGTAAGAAATAACAGTTAAACCTGCCAAGAGAGGAATTCTGAGCATAGTTGTACTCGTCATGGCCAGAATTCATACCAAGAATTTTCTCCATATTTGGCAGTCTGTACAAGTGTTTCTTGTGTTTCCTATTACTTCTATATATGCATTCAAATGTGCAATCCCTCGTTATTATTTTTAAAAAACAAACAAATAATATAAAAACCAATAATGCAATTTAATGATATAGACTTTACCAAATAAACTAGCAAAAGCATCCACTGGTGCTTGTGAGAGGCCGATAGGCAGATTGGAGGAGTATTTGAATGCAGTAAATTAGTAATTTTAAGAGGTTTGGAGTTGTGAAATATTGGTAAAGTTTTAAGAGACAACAATCCATGAGGTAGCATGCAAAATATGTTGGCTTTGAAAGGTTTAGGCAACAATTAAAGTTGTTAGAGGTTGTATGTGATAGAGAGTTCCTGCAATGAAAAAGTGTGTAGTTAACATCATAGTGTGGATGCTTAATGAATGGAAATAGAATTACATTGTGGGTAAGTAGATGGTGATAACTTGTATTTGAACGTCAAAAAAGGCTTAAGAACTGGTTGCATCTATTGTTGATGTCGTGCACTGGATGAAAATGTAATTTGTAATTAGTTTCACAAACATTTGTGTAAAGTAACTTAACGATGAAGAGATTGCTTGGAAAGAATGGGAAAACATAATTTACTTATAATGAGGAGAGAGATACTTGTTAGCATCAATTGCTGACAACATCCGTAGGCATTTCTCTTCTAAAAATATTTGTTGTTTTGATTTCTGAGTAGCGCTCAAAACTAAAAGGCGGAGATATTCTCAAATGGTCAATGGACCTAACTCGGGATAATGCCATGAAAGTCAACCCCGGTTTCTCATCATCTCCAATATCAACAGTTGCTTTAGGCAAAGTTAATCCTTGAGACTTGTGTATGTTAAAGGCCCAAGCCATTTTTAGCTGCACATGTTTGCGATTGCCTCTTATTACTAGTAATATAGGAATGTATTTAGGATTTATGGGGTCCCATGCAAGACCTGTGTAGTTATCAAATTGTACTATTACAAACATGGGCAAGCTGGGCGGTTTGGAGCCAACGGTGTAGATAATGTCCTGTATAGTACCAATAGAACTGTTAACTAATCCAACTTCATGCAAATGTTACAGAGTAACATAACACGTTGACTTTGATAGAGGAGGACTTCATTTTCCAACCGGTCATCATCTGCATCTTCTAATCTGATTGCCTTGTATATTTGGCGGCACTCAGACGATCACTGGATAAATACTTAAGCATGTGTTTGTTATGCGAGACAAACAAATTTTTAGTTTCATATAAGTGGATTGTTGAATCGAAGGATTCTCTTGTGCCACTGGTGAAGCAAGCATGTATCTGTTTCACGAGTGTTTCCCAATCATGGAAAACAGTTCAACATTTCTAATGTTTTTAAAAATCGTGCGGAAGATGATTTGTTGTGGATCACTTGCTTGTTGTCGAAATATTACATCTAAGGTAACAACAATGTTAAAAGTGTCCCAAAGACTTCTCCCAATTTTGTTTCCTAGAAGCGGTGTAAAAAGACCATTGCAAGTGGAGATGAATGCAAAGTAATCATGATCATTGTAAAAGAAAGAAACCTATTAAATAATTAAGAATTTGTGGAGGGTTAAAACATGATGCAAGCTTACCAACATATATTAGGACGTCCCTCACAGGAGGTATTTGAGCAAGATATCCAACAAGAATAATTGATCTACCACCAAATGGTTCAGTCGTGTGTGCTGGGAATGCTTGATGGAGTCGATCGTTGATGTTTTTGAACATTTTGGGCCCTAAAAGCTCATCTCATATATGAGAATGTAGTGTACGTGTTTCATTTCTTCTTGAAACACTCATCGGTGTTTGTCCTTTTAAAGCACAAACATCCCTAATCGGGATTTGAAGGCCATTATGTATTGTTCTTCCTTGTATGTTGAAAGCAACAACACTTGTAGGAGCAAGGAGCAATAAAGGGCTTTTCCATTTATTGATCAAGAGTCCAAGGTGTTCCTTATACACTGGATCGATATGGTTTACCAGTCCCATCTGTTCCTTGAATAATCATTTTGAGTGGCTCTTGATTGCCTACATGGTCGCAATGACCCATGACCATGGAATATGCAATGTGTTATTCTACAGATAAATTATGTATATGGTTGAGGTGTTCTGGAGTGTTATTGGTTATTGGAATGGAGGAACGAATGTTATCTAGAAAATGTACACAGGTATCATGTAATGGTGGCGGTAAAGAATGTTGGCTCCAATCATGGTCCAGGTCGTAATCACGATGACCAAGCAACTCGATATCTGAAAATTACATGTCATTATGTAGGGCCAATACAGACATGAGTTCCCATTCGTCCATATCTAAAGGGCCTACCTCTATGTTTTCTTTGACATCATCTTTGACCGCATCATCAGATGTTTGTGATGTTTGCATGCAATCAATATGCCAAGCATGGTATGTACCCCTTATAGATTCCCAGGAGCGAACTATTTCTTCATTTGTGATGCCGATATCAACAGAAATGTTTCAAAAAGGTTTATATAGGAGGCTCTCACTCCAACAAAATTCCACATATTCATCTAATTCTTCATCAAGGATGGAGTAAAATCTTGGCCATACGCGCACTATAGCTTGTGGGTCGGAAATTTTCCATTGTTCATTTTTACGTTTTGGAGAATAAGACCATGACCTGAAACATCCAACATTGCAATATTTTCTAGTTATGAAGGGCGATGAACGTATGTGTAATAAATTCAAATCAGTTGAATCAATCGTTTTAGTTGGACACGTCTATACACCCTTCGGCCAACACTAAGTGTAATAAATTTTCTGCTACACTCCACAAGTGGTAGCTTCAACAACATATGACATGTTTCTTGTGTGCTAATATCACGCTCTGCTATTGTGTCTGTAAGGAATTTTCGGTATGCACATAATGTTGGGTCTTAGGAATGATTGACAACAACAACCTACGCTAAAGATGTCATGATAACTCTCTCGAACTTTTTCTACTTTTACATACTTTGCAATGTAATTCAAAATTGCTCGATGGGAAAGGATGGGTTGAAAATCTATGTTTTCCCTCCAAAATGAAAGCATATTGGGATTGTGTACATTGATTCTATCATCATTGCGTGCAAGAAGATATTTTTTTGGCCGTCTTCATCTACAAACAATTTTGATTCTGTCTGCAACTCCCAAGGAGCTTTATACTGACAAACATTTGTGGACCCTTTTTTTCATAAGCATGTGTCCAATGTGCACTTTGTGTGTCTTTCAACATGATTTACAATTTCTTCATAATCACGTCTTATATCACACTGCATTATTTGGAATGTTTCCATCAAACAAGGGTCATCATTGGTAGATCTTGAAAAATGGTTATTCCTTTGACTCTCGTCTCTTGGATTCCATGCATTAATAAAATTATCATAATATGCCTTTGCTTTTGCAAGTTGCGATGGATCATTCCAATCCATATTTTCGACATCTGGAGCATCCTTTAGCCAAATGACCATATGTCTATGAACTGATGATCGATACTGCCATTCATTCCTGCAAGAAATGGACATAGATAGTAGTTGCATATAAGTGTCACACATAATGAATGTATATGAGTTTTGCGTCAAATACAATGCAATATAATTTGACATGATTGGGGAGAAGAAAGAGGATACCTTGACCAAATGTTTGTGTAGACACTTAAATTTGGTTACCCAATTTAGTGTCCCTCTCATTCGTTTACCTGCTTAGGTAACCTGGGGCACGTTTACGTCACCAACTATCCCCTTGGGATATTATCCAATTTGTGATTTAATCACTTACTCTAAATTTAATTCATCCCATCATATCTTGCCCATGAGTGATTAAATATTAAATATTTAATTACGCTTCTTCCCATGCATCTTAATCACTTATCCACCCCAAATTTATTCTATCTATGTATCGCATCTATTTTTAATCTTCCATAAGCGGGATATTTTCCCGTAGTCGGGATAAGTCTTATCTTTCTCGAATCAATCAATTTGGCCATCTCGGGAGTCTTTTCCGCGATCGGCGCCGATTATAAAAGCAAGTCCAGAACTCAGTTCTAGGGACGGAAGAGACCGAAAGAGACCGAAAAGAGATCACGAACAGGCGAAAAAAGGAAGCACTTACGCACGAACAGAGAGCGAGAGAGATACAGGGTGTGAGAAAGAGAGATCTTTTTAGCATCAATTGTCTCAGATTAGGACAGATCCTGTCCAAATCAATCCCTGAGAGGAGCACCATTACTCTGTCCCCGTCACGCCCATCTATCATCCGGTGACTCTGTTCAAAGATCTCGCCAACTTCTCGGCACATCCAGCACCACATTCACCTTCCAATTCCGAATCTTGTCGCACATTCAACAAAGGTTGATTGATTGTCTCCGGGCCGACGCCGATCTTATCCGGTCCGACGTCGATCCTCTCTTCAATCGACGCCGACCAGGAAATCGACGCCGATTCTACCCTCAGTAGCGCCGATCTTCTCGAGATAAGTAAAAGGATACAGTAACACAAATCCAACATTTATTTCATAGTTCCTCGTTTTCGTACTTTCATGTCTTCATTTAGATTCTTATTACTGCAATCGAAAATCTAGTCTTTATTTACATCGTTTATCATGTATGCTTCTTTTCTTAATTGAAAACGTGATCGACATCCGAGGAAGCTTATCGCTTCGGACCCGCTTCTCGGGCGGTCCACTTAAATATCTTTTAACGTGGTCTTTTTCTCATCAAGCATCGGTGTTTCGCAGATTATTCGGATCTATTGTGCGAATTGCTCGTGTGCGCCTCTGTCTACATCGGCTTCCTCATCCGTCTACATCTTTGGATCTTATCCATCGTATCGATTTTATTGGAGTTTTTCAGGGTTTCGTGTTTAGTTTGGTGCATTAACTTGACGGAGTAACAAGCGCAAATTCTTGATCTACGCGATTGTTGTAGCTAAAGTGCTTGATGAGGACCTCATCAATGAAAATCTTAAAGCGGTAATGCATATACATAGCAACAATATGTGGATTGGTAATTATGTTTTTACTCCTCCAGTGGTAGCCCTCTGTGACATTACTTGGATGCGAGCTAAACATGACTTGATGCGTGTCCGCCATTTGCTATCTACAATGCTTAATGTAATGAAGAATGTTGGACACCCTAATTGTGTAATCATGTCCATCAACTCATTCTTACATGTTGTCCAATAGGCCTTAGTACCTCTAATGTTGGCTGCATAACGCATTACTTTCTCGTGGAAGCTTGTCATCTCGCATATCTTAAACATGGTGGTAGAGATCTTGAATAGTAGTCGGTATGTTATCACCCATATTTTTCTTCACAAACAACGATGTAGTGGATTACGTTTGGTGCCTCAATATAAGGTTCAATAAGAAATACTTGAATCTTAGATGGGAACCAAATCTGTTGTCATGGTATTTCATCAAATGCAGAGCATATTCATGTATGCGTAATTTTTTATTCGAGGTAAGAACCATTCGACTTCACCATTTGGAAATAATGTAGGGAAGGCCATGTCAAACAAACCTTCAATATTGTATTCATTAATCTACAGATAGCCCAATAACAGCCAATCGGTTTGTCAAAATGGCACTGGTCCTTCATTTTTAATAATGTTTCTTACCTCTTCCATTCCACAACGTGCGTTTCCCATTCTTGTTGCAAAATATGATGGTTATTGCTGAAGTTCTTCAAAAGTTGATGTAGTGGGGTCTTCAAAAAGTGATTGAAATTGTGATTGTTGTCAATGTTCGACTCAACAAATTGGAGGCTTTGAGATATGTCTATTTCTTCTTCAAAAATTCAAAATGGCAATATTACATAATTGAACATCCTTGTAGTACCTATCATTGCATATTTTATATTAGAGAGCATCTAATACATGAGATCTATTTATTGGACAGTCATAGTGTTTTGAATGACTTCCATGTCTTCTAACAATAAGAATATCAAGATCCCAAACATGCCGAGGAAGATAAGCAACAATTGAAATTATGTCTTGCGAAAGGTTATAGTGTGCCCCCTGTACTTGTATTGGCCTCCTCGTGCATGGCTTACTTGCATTATGGGATTGACACAAACAATAAACATCTATATTACGTTCGAATAACATCTTATACAAGAGGTCCTGTGGTATGAGTTTGACTATGATTCCCAGGTATGCCTCTTTACAAATAGTGCACACTAGCATGTTTGCAAGGTTATCCAGTCTCAGGTGGAATGACCTTTGAATAGACATAATGTCAGATGATAATCTTACTCATGATTCTTGAGAATTGGCAAAATCACATGTGTTATGAGTCATTGTGATGTCTTGTAGCTCAAAATTCCTTTTCGTGAATGTGGGATTTTGAAGGTTGTTAATGGGAACATGAGGATGTGTTTGAGGGCACTACAATAAAATGGAGTGTAGATTTTCTGCACTTGAAGGTCCACTTCCAATTTGATGAGGGCATGGACAGATATACACTTGTTGGAAATTATACTTGCCCTTTGCCTCTCTAAGAAATGTATTCTTCATTTTTAATGCCAACATTATGTTGGGTAGTCAAGGAATGAACGGAAGCATTATGACACATTGCCACCTATGGATGCAAGGGAGGCGCCACTGCAAAGTCATTTTGCTGCCCTTCGACCTGTGTCGACATGAAATTAATGTCAAACAACTCAGTCCTTGATGCATATAGTTGTCTTCTTCTCCTATTTATTTCTTCTCTTCGTGCATGATACCTTTCTCTTTTCTTTGTTTATCTCTTCTTTTTTCTCTTGATATCTTTGTCTTATTCGTCTATTTATTTCTTCATGCCTTTCTGCATAAAGTTTCTGTTGAGTAACATTTGTTTGTTGTCGAGGTTGGGTCTTAGTAGTTTCATGGGTTCGAGGATGCACACACTGTTGGTCACTATGCAATGGTTTCGAGGAATGTTAATGCAACTTGCATCGTTGTAACATGTAATGATATTAGTTGGATCGATTTGGATGACCATAATTTAATGGGAATGATATCTACATGTTTGAGTTGATGTCAACATTTCAGAAAGGATACTATCTAGGTTTGACATCTATAATAGTAATAAACAAATAAGTACTAATGGTAATCATAGTAAATGTCACACAAAAGAATCAAGTATTTTGTAATTTTAAAACTACCTAAAATTCTAGATTGCAGTAACACTAAGAAATGTGAATAACAACAAAGCAACAGTTGGCATCAAATAAAATAATATAGAACCTATACATAGAATTGTAAATGATATGTGAAAGCTGTAAAGAATACAAAAATTCACCACATAAGTTTTCAAGAGTCGAGGCATTCGAAGTAGTATGAAAATTTGCATCCAAATATTAACAATTTGTCTTAAAAACAGAGCACATTAGAATATGAATATAGTCTTTACTCATCGGGAATGTATAGAATGGATGCCCTTGCATAAATGGAAAATAAATCTAAAATAAAATGTAATACTACATAAGTTTTCAAGAGTCGTGGCATTGGAAGTAATATGAAAATTTGCATCTAAATATTAAGAATTTGTCTTAAAAACATAACACATTAGAATATGAATATAGTCTTTTCTATGAATGTATAGAATGGAGCCCCTTGCATAAATGGAAAGTAAATGTAAAATAAAATGTACTCGAGATATCAAGAGTAGCCCTATGAAAAATTTCAACTCTGAAGAGTAATAAGCTTTTTAACTCTAGCAACATTAGTTTTCAACTTTGGCATATTGTTGAACGTGTCCATTCGTACATGCAAAGTGAACGAATATTAATGGAATGTTATCTTCTTCTTCAAAAGTCGTATGCACAATGGATTATCTTGAACATGCCCATATGTTTCCTTTGTTGTTGCACCAATCAAATCTTTTCCTGCATCATCAAATAATGTAGCCCATAAATTCCCAGTGTGGTCTGTAATTTGAACTCGAATAAGTATCAATAATCACAAAGATCTGGAAATCACATCACATGCAAAGCATATCCAATTTCCTTCGGAGTTCTTCGTAGTCTTCTTTCTACATGGAGTTCCCGTGCACATTGATGAGCAAGACGGATAAGTGAAACAATCCATTTCATCAATAGAAACTATAGTTCCTCTTAGAGATAGCCATAATGGATTTTCCACACTAAGAGATCCTCTAGTCGCTATCTCGATATATTTGTCTACACAAAATTGAGAACCCCTTGTTGATCATGGGTTGTTAGAGACCCAGCATCAGAGATATTTTCATGTTCCTCACACTAATTTCTCAAAACAGTGCCTCTTGAATACTTGGGTTTATAAACACTTTAGTGTTTGAAAGTGTTCCTAAAGACTTTCCATAGAAATCGGTTATACGAACACATTTGAAAGAAACAATAGGATGGGGACCCAAGGTAATGAGATCTTGGAGTTGAGAACCTTCCATGATGGATAAATCACCCCATAGTGTAACATCAATGGCACAATTACACGTATTTGTAATTTGAATTGTCCTCTTATTGAGCTCTCGAACCATCCTTCCTAAATAGTGTTTGAATATCACTCACAAACCGAGCAATCCCAAGTACATCTATCATAGTATTGGCCCCCAAGTTGGTGATTTCACCAATCAAAACAAAGTGGAACTTGTTAAATGGGATAGAGCCATCATCAACTGAAGAAGCCTCCACTTTTGACATGCCATTCAATAATATTTCATATTCGGAAGGCAAATTATTAAATTTCTTATCAACTTTTCACAATCTCTATTTGAAATTGTGTAGACATTTCCAACTCTGATATTATCATAATGTCTATCAACTTGTTCATCAACGCATAACCTTATTTGTTCTTCATCCTTATCAATAATGTCAAAGTTGAATACCTTTTCAATCCCCCTACTAGTGTTAAAGCTACGAATGTTTTATTTAGAAGTGGTTCTACCTCGTATAGTCCATCCATCATGAAATAGGGACAATGCTCCAATAGGAAGTATTCGAACAAAATTGTTCTTGTTAGTTTTAGCGGGTTATTTGTAGTAGAAGCATTCATTGATGTGGATGAACTTTGGGGCTCCATTTTGTAAACAAGTTGTCCTACATAATTTGAGTAATAAAAGAAGGATAATAAAACGTTTAGATGATATAAGTAAGGAAAATTAATTGAAAGGAGAAGATAGTGTGTGTATCATTTGTAAACATTGGATATATAATTGCACCTAGAAATATGTTTAGAATATAATATAGCACAACAGACTTGGAAAGTTCAAAGGTAAGTTAATATTTTAAGCATGAGTAAAGAAGAAAACATTAGGCAACAATGTAGCTGTATTTAATTTCATATCAATGTAGTAAACAACAAAAAAAGGAAAACTATGTTAGGTAGTTGTTCTTAATACTTTCATGAAGAAATGATTTTTTTCTTTGAAAGAAAAATGTAAATAGCGTAAAGTTACATAAGAAAATTAGATGCTCGTAGAAACTATCTAACACCACACATCATAAATTCATAATGTAAGTTAATATTCTAAACATGAGTACGGAAATAAACATTAGGTAGTAGCAAAGTTTTATGAAATTCCATATCAAAGTAGTAAACAACGAAAATGAAATATTACATTAGGTAGTTTTGTTTTATGCTTTGAAGAATTAGTGACAACTCATTTCAAAGTAAAACCCTAAACCTAAAGTGACATAAGAAAAGTAGACGTTGTAAATACTATCTGCTTCACATGATTTAGCTAAGCATGAAATTTTTTCACTCCACGGATTTTTGTAGCTCTATTTGGAAAGTCTTTCTTCGATTTTGGATTTTGGATTTTGAACATGAATCTCGTTTTGAATCAACTTGGTTCCCGGTTCATATTCAATTGCATGTTGCACAGTATCATAAATCAGACCAAAACCTCTTGAGTAGGATTTTTTTGTTTTGAACTCTGAAAGGAAAATCATCTGAGGTTCAACAACACCAAACTTTTTCATGAGGTCCTCTTTTATCTCTGTTATACTAAGTTTTTGTCTTCTATGAAAGATAATATGAATCACAAATTGCTTTTTAAAAATAGTTCTTCGCAATGAACTTTCTTCATAGACAATGTCCATGTTGGTGCATCACGGGATATTGGGATGCTTGACAAGTTCCTAGTCCTCATTGTACTCCAATACAACTGCAAAAAAGGGCAATACGTGAGGGCAACATATAACTTCAACTTAACAACGAGGATATAATTACGGGAAGGTCACTCGTTAGGTGACTTTAAAATCCTTTTGTATACTCATTCTAATGTCCAACTTGGGACGTGATAGGAGTGCTTCTTCTAGAAATAATCCATCAGCAAGTCCTATCTCTGGTACTGAGCAAGGCACGTGTAGCCCATATAAATGAGTTGGACAAGGGTCTAAAGTATTTGTACTCACCACAAAGTTTTGTAGACTAACTAAATTTTAAAATACATTTTAACATATTAGTGCACATATCAAATAAGTAAAAAATGAAATTAGACATTTAAAGAATTTAGAAAACGAATGCATGAATTTAAGATTTCAATCCTATCAAAACATAACGTTGAAATAAATTCTCGGAAAACTAAATTTTAAAATACTTTTCAACATATAAGCATAGAGGTCAAATAAGAAAAAAATAATGTTCATATTAACAAATCTTGACTCACAAAAAATATAATGATTATAATGACAATAAACAAATATAATCTTCTTTAAACAAATACTTAATAAGTAACATTATTACACAATGACTTAATAATACAACCTAAACCAAATTTTCTATGTATAAATCTATTTAAAGAGGATTTAAAAATATGTAGACATGTTTTACCTGTAAAGTGGAGTCGAAGATAACACTCAACGCATCATTTTTTAGGATCAACAAAGCAACACAATTTCAATCTAATGTCAAGGTAAAGTTAAACATAAAGAACTACTGCATCAATATAGTATTCTTCGAAAAACACACCCCTAAAGCATTTTCACTGACACACTAAAGCATGCATAAAAAACGTAAACACAGATAATCTCTGAACCAAAAGTCAAGGTTCGGTTATGCTAAGCGGGAAGTCTTTGTTCACTGTCCCCTTGACTAATATCAAGCATTATATCAGCACAAGAACTACAAATATTGAAGAAACATTATAACTTCTATCAACGCCTGCGTGGTTGTGTGGATTTGTTTATTGGTTGCATGTTTTGTATTCTTAGTCTACTCTTGCTATATTGTGGAAACCCCAATCTTTATCATCAATGTGCAACAATGGCTTAAGGATCTAAATTGTGTCTACATTGTTGACGTGAATGTGAATGAAACATTGATTTTGCACCCTAGGGGTGGGAGTTTATCTCAAATCTGTCATCCAAGCCTAGAAAGTTAGAGTATATTTTTTCTTTTAGCAGCTCCTCATATCTAATCAACATATCCTATGATGGTAGATGTACTCAAGACATAATAGCACGTCATAGCCCAAATTGTATGTGTGAAAATCTACAAATTAAATGTTGATCATGAAAGGTATAAAACAATCAAGTATGTGTGAAGAATCTACAAATTAAATGTTGATCATGAAAGGTATAAAACAGTCAATTATGTGTGAAGAATCTACAAATTAAATGTTGATCATGAAAGGTATAAAACAATCAAATAGATCTACGAATGCAAGCAAACCAAAGGTGGTTGTTGTAGGTAGTGGACTGTAGGATCTACAAACACAATCACCCATTGTTAATTGAATAATACTCCTCATCAAATTAGTAGGGTACAAATATCAATTCAAAGATCGTAATTACATTTCTTCCGCTAACAAAATCAAGAATAAATAAGTCTCATTAACGGGAAAAGGGTCATTACAAGGAAGGATCATACTAAAGGCTATCACATAAGGGGAGGCAAAGTGGAGATTGAAAATCACCTAAAACAATTCGAATAGAGATAACGACCTAAACCTAATAGTTGGCATGCCAACGTTTGAAAAAACACACAAATGGGCCAAACCACTTCTAGTGATTAGAAGGGTGCACCTGCATACAAGTATGCACTCACATTCATTCATAATGAGCCTGGTTTTGATCTTTGAAGGATTTGCTAGGAAGATGTCGGTGGACAAAAATCTACACAATATTTACAACCTTATAATAAAAACCAGTAATGTTTTAAAAGTAAAAATAAGTAGCTCTTAGGTGATATTGGAAGCAAGCTCATTGCGAGCTCGAAGGAGAGATCGAGCAGACTCAAATTACGCAATCACAGAGGTGGGGTTGGTGTAAGATTGATGTGATATGGGAGGTGAGCTACATGTGAGCTCGAAAGTGATATCATCACAAGATTGAAGGGGATGTCGATACAATAAAAAATAAGTATGCTTGAGAAACATATTCAAGAATTTAATAATAGAAAATTGAGTTATGTTGTTGAGATTCAGATCTATGACCTTTGATTAAAACCTTGAGAAAAGACAATGAACTTAATTTTGAAAGCACCTTCTCGTAAACACGAATAATTTCCCGCAATAAGTAAGTAGCAGACCACAACATGGCGAAAAGAAAACATGTAATGCACCTCAAATAGGAAATTGATTGTGAAGGAGAGCGAAGTAGAAAAGGCAACCATTCTAAAGAGAACTAAAACTTACTCGATCCAAAATTAGTTAGGTAATTTTGATTTTTGCATTGGTGAAAAAATCTATTCACTTTAAAAGATATTCCCATTTCTAAAAAACAATCTAAGTCTGATTTCATTATCTCCACGGTGCATGATTTTTTCTATTTTCTATTTTCTATTTTTTTCAGAAGCGGGGCTAAAGTTGTCATGAAGTGCTTGCCAGCTAAACGGTCCATGTATTATTCTATTTTTTCCATAAAATCTTCGCCAGATAAAGGGTCCACGACTATTCCATTTAAAATAAAAAGCACGCGTTAGATTAAAAAGCACGCGTTAGATTAAAAAGCGATACATTAGATTAATATGGAAGTGGGACGATGACAAAAATATGTGGAAAATCGATAGTTAACAGTAAAATCATCTCTAGGAAGGCCTATCGGCCAAATATAACGCATAGTGGGAAGGGGGTCTAGGAAAGTTGTTATTTAAGTAGGTACATAACAAAATAAAATAAATAAGACAACTAAAACATCAAGTTTAATCGAGAACATGCATATCTATAATAGTTGATTTTAATTGAGAACATGCTTATATGGAATGGTTGACTAGATTAGGAGTACAAGGAGGTATACAATTAAAAAACATTTGGAGAACATGTTTATTTAGAGTAATTTATTAGATTAATTGGATATACATTTAACAAATATAACATCAAATTTAATAGGATAATATGTTCATCAAGAGTAGTAGATAAATTTTATTGGAGAGTGTGCTCATCTAGAATAGTACATAAAATTAGTAGAAGTTTGTAAACACATAAAAAATAACACCATATTTAATTGGAGAACACACTTATCTAGAGTAGTTAATAGATTTAATCGAGCGCATGTTTATGTCGATTGATGGATTTAATTTGAGAGCATGCTCATCAAATTTAATTGGAGAAAGAAGCTTTCCATGCTCATCTAAAATTGATGATTTTATAAGAAGTGCATGTTCATCTAGAATAGTTTATTAGATTAGAAATAGAAGTGAAATATGTACACAATAATTGGAGAAAGGTGTAGACACATAAAATTAGCACTGCTAATCCTCGTGTCCGCATCCGCTAACACCCCTTCATTATCACATCACTATCATATTAGACATTAAATCCTTATCCTAAGTGTTATTTCTCCCCATTATATTTACTCCCCGTAAATATCATCATACAACTTTAAAATCCTATTGTATTCCCTTAAAACCACCCAAACCAATTAGTAACCAAAATCAAATGAAAAAAACAAAATCAACAACTTCTCAACCATTTCACAACCTCCCTGACCCGCGTAACCTCTTTCCAACACACAACCTTCATTAAAACAAACAAAAACATCAATTTGGGAAGCAGCTTTCATTCTTTTCCCCCTTAAAATACGGATCATCATGACGATTCAACAAAGATATCGTTAGCGATTATCCCCTCGGTTGTTAGCGAATTCTATTTAAATAAGTCTCGTGCCTCCATTTAAGGTTAACTTGTAGCTGACGTGGCTTAAGGACTTCATATTACATTTTCTTTGTATTTTAACCTTGTTATAGAGTCAGAGATCATCCTAACAACATTCAAGGCACCAAGAATCTCTTCTTCATCCTACGAATGTCATTCACATGTCTAAGAATCAACTACACCTTCTTGCATTTTTAATCTCCCTCTCTCGGGTAATATCATCTTCTAGTCTTCATTTATCAACACATATAAGGTACATATCTTCATTCAGTTAATCATTGTATTCATGCCTCATATCTAGGCCTAAATCAACCATTTTAACATCCCTTTAGATCTCTATCTCCATCCATTATCAACCCGTAAAATTTTGCAGCAATCGTTGGTGATTCACCATAATCGATGACGATTTACGATCCATCGACGATTCACCGTAATCACCGGTGATTCACCCTAGAGTCACAAACATGATCATTGATGAACCAACAACATCATTAACGACCCATCAAAATCACTAACAATTCATCGTAACCAATGATGATTCCCGCTCTAAAAGGTATTTTGACCCCTAAGCTTGCTTTTAGACATCTAGATCACATAATTTATTACCACAAGGCCCTTCAAGTATCTGTCTAGTCATATCAAGCTCCTTTGAGCCATCTATAACACTCTATCAGTTATTTAAATCAAATCTATCATCTTTTTCACCTTTGTGAGTACACAACTATCTACATCCTTGCTCCTTTGAGCCATGTTATGATCCCTAGACTCCCTTTTGATCAGGTATCACCATCAGAGCATTATATAGCCTTGGACCATGTTAGTCCCTTTACCTTTGCATTATTTGTTATATCGTTTGTTTTATCATTTTATCTTATCATTATCGATTAATTTCTTGAACGCTGGATCGACATCTCGCAAGGAAGTCCATTGACTTCTGTGGACCGGCCTTTGCTAAATAATCTGCCATATATCTATTTAATTCTATCTTTTTTGTGTGTCTATGCATTGTAGGTGACCTATCTCATTGGAAGGAAGCATTGGTTCACCTGCTTAGATCTTTTTACGTCGAATCGACCATTAATATCAACGTTCATCATCACGGGTATCGATAAACCCCACTGTCTTCTGAGGTTAGTTTTTTTTGTTTATTTCAATTCATTAAGTTAAAGTAGGAAAGAAAAAAATCTCGGAATATTTTAAGTGCTCAGTGGGACATTGTCCCTTTTATTTCATTTCAATTTTATTAAAAATTCATTTTTAGGCCTTCTTCTTTTAATCACCAACGATCTATTTCAATCGCCAAAGGATTGTGGTAAATTGCCAACTATTCCTATCAATCCTCGACGATCTTTGTGAATGCTTCTAATTACCTAGTTACTCAAATTCTAACACCATTCTTTCTTGTTGTTTTTATGTCTTTTGCTTACCTTTGCGAGTTTATGCTCGAGGGCCTTTTTCTTCATAGCGTTGTTGCATTATTAAAAAAATATAGAATTTAAAATTAAAAAGGAAGCATATTACAGGTGTGTTTCTTTTCCTTTTTTTCTTTCAAAGCATTGCATTCTTGTTTTCTTCTCTCATCAAAATCAATCATTCTTTTGGGATTAAAATAAAATTTCATCATGTTTGATCACATAGATTAATTAAGGGATTAATAGATTGTATCCACTTAATCTCCCTCACACACATTTGAACCACATCAAACACAATTTGTATCAAAACATTCCTACCTAGGTGGACCTACTTGGATTTGATCACCAAGAGGAGAAGCCACTCGGTGTTCTGACCGAGTATAAATAATTGGTTGTCATATATCGATAAGCACCCGACTCCTTATCATTGTAGAAAAATGAAGTGAGGGGGTAGGCCCCAATACTAGGCCTCATACTAGTACCAACACATATTCGGGCCTCACGTACCTTTGGGTATATTGAGGACTCTAACCTTAAACATTCCTGAAACTAGCCTTAGAATGGCCATATCATTAGGTTCCCTCTGAGCCTCTTCCTCCACATATAAATTTTAATCAAGATAATTAAAATTCTTCTGCTTGACTTGTTTATTACATTTGTAGCTCTCTTAGGGCTTTGTTGTATCATCATTAGTTAAATATCATTTAATATGGATCAACCCTCTACATCAACATATTCTTTTACCCCTTATATGTCATTTTTACAATCATCTTTAGTTGCTTCATCCACTACCTCTACATCTTTTCATCCCAATCAATTTAAAAACATCCCCTACACGTAACCTAATCATTATCAATATCATCAACCTATCATGTCTCACTCAACTTCACTTAGCCCTGAAATTTTCCCAGAGCCATCCAGACCATCTTTTGTCCCCTATGGAACCTCTACCTTCATCCAATCCTACAACCCTACAACAACCCCATCCAACAACCCTACGACTATCCTTTACATCCAGACTATTTCTAAACTATCACCCCTCAACCCATGTCAAGTATACCCCATCAGTCTCCCTTTCCACATCCCCTCCTTCATCACAATCTCATCAGAATATTAATATCCCCCATATTTTATCCAATCAACCTATCTCGACTTCAATGCCTCTCTCGATACCTCAGACATCCCAAACTTATACACACATCCCTACTCAGGCCCAATCAACCCCTCTCATCTAACAACAACAACATATCTAACATCCCTACGTATGGGTCAAAGCACAATAAGATGTCCCACTTTTTGTATTTGTTGTACTTTTATAAACATGAATTTTCGCTTAATTGCTTTTCCAATCTGGTATGAGCCACAAAACCGTACACATTCATGAAATTTCATGAACTAACGGAATGTTGTGTTTAGAGTGTAGAATACATGTACATTTTAAAAAAAAATAGTAAAAAATCTGGTCTTTTTCTTAATTTTATTCATATACTTGTTTCTTATTTTATAATAGAGGAACGACTGTCCATGGTGGTGTTTTTAAATGAAAACTTAATTTTTCAACATGAAATTTTAGATATATGTTCTAGATTCAAATATTGAGTTCTGTTAATTTTTTTTTATTTTTTTTATTAATTATTTAGTGAAGATATTTTCAAATAAACAACTTACATATGTTTATGCCAATAAATTTTAAGATTTATATCGAAATTGGACTTATTTATAACTACGAAGAAGACTTCAACAAATAGTAAGTTTATTTTTTTTTGATATATTTTGCTATTTTTCAAATTGTGTTGATTGTGTACTATTGATTGTCGTAAAATACCATATGTTGGCAAAAATAAAAAAAAATAGTAAAAAAATTTTAAAAATGAAAATTATATTTTTAGAAAGCTAATAAAAAATTGTATTTTGTTTTAAAATTTTGTGATTTTACTAATTAATTAATCCTAAATAAGTGGCACCTATGTGGCACATTTTGGCAAACAATTATCCTCCAAATGGATTTGGAGCCAAAATGTGCCACATCGGCGCCACATAGGAGGGTTCTCACGAAGGGGTGTTCGCGCAACCCCTCAACCCCAACACACCACCCGAGCGTCACCAAGTATAATTTCCAAGTTTAAACTTTTTTTGGTAGTTTAAACTGAGTTGCAAAAATAAAATTTTAATAACTCTAATTTTAAACCAAAGTTCTTTCTAATATTATTGTTTTTTTCCTATTTTAAAGTTAGAAAAATAATGTTTTTTCTAATATTATTGTTATTTTTCTATTTTAAATTTAGAAAAAGCATGTAATTAAAAAAACCTAATTTATATTGAGATTTCTATATAATAATCTGAGTTACATGTGTATAGTTTTCTATTGTATTTACTCTTACATTTAGATCTAGCTCAATTTGTGTGTGTAGGTGAAAATTATTGAAGTGGAGGAATCATGGGAAATCAAAAGAATGACAAACAAAAATATAGTGAGGAAGAGAAAGTAGAGGAGAGTGTTAAAAGATCAGTTCGTAGGAAGGCACAAATAGAGAGAGAAGGACCAAAAAGAGAGAGAGAGGACCAAAGAGAGAGAGAGAGAGAAGTATGAACAAATTGTTACATACATACTTGAAACCCTTGATAGATCGTAATATTATTTTTCTGTCTAGGGTAAATATGAAGTTTTAGCTTTAGTACGCCTTCTAGATAGAAGAATATTATATTATAAATATAATAGAATGATTAGTATTGTGTAAACTTTCTATTATGATGTTGTGTTTTTTAATACAATCTATGTATTAATTATGAGCTCTACTTCAAAGGATAATTTCTTCCATTCTTGCAACTAGACATTATTCAACCAAATTAAAAATTGAAAAATCATCCTTCACTGCAAACTTATAGATAACTACCAAAACTAGTATATCGCACTCTTTAAATTTTCCATCTAATATATAATATATATGGAATATTTAATGAATGTTGAAACTAAATTACATTTGTAATCAATTTACCACTTACATGTTGTATTTTGGCTTCTATAATACCAATATGTTATTTCCCATCCAATTTTGCAATGGATGTGTAAAAAATTGATAGTCATCTTCCTCGTTCATGTCTTTAAATTCACCTCCATGCTCTATGACATCAATCTCTCTTGTAACTTGAAAATCAACCTCATCTCAATGTTTACATTCATGCATGTAATCATTTCATAATCCCATTGAAATATTTTTATACTGATTCTTAACTTCTATAATTCTTATTAAACTTGAGTGAGTCAAAATGCATGGAAATTAGCAATCTTAACTCCACTCCAAAATTAAAATTGTTAAATAATATAACAATATTGTTCCTCCTTATAGATTGAATACTAGTACTCATTCCTTATATTCATATTCAATTACAGTTCATTCAAATTAAATAATTTTGTAAAGAATGAAATAGTGTACATACCTACTCTAGTTGGTCATGAACACATAAAAAGCATAAAAGCTGATAACTATTTTAGTGTATATCCTCATTAAATTACTTCTTCATTACCACTTTTTCATCTTTACTTCACATCTTCTATTTCACAAGTTATTTTCATTCCAATCAAGGAAATAGTCAAGAATGACCAACACATATGTATAAATCAATCATAAATAAAAGTATTAAAGAGACTTGGATCACCAAGATCATCTCAAAGATACATTTAAGAATATGCAAAAGATAAGGTTATTCAAATACGAAACCCCTTAAGCATTAAAATGGAATATATAATTAAACAACCATATTCAAATGATAATTTCATATAATTCATACCAATGTATTTAGATTATATTCCAAGATATCATATTCTAATGAATTCATGTTCTCAAAAATATTATGTCGAGTACTTCATCAATGAATGGAAATATTCGAAGTACATCACATATTCTAAATCAATTCTATACAAATCAACTTAAGCATACACAAATTCCTAGAGTCTACATTTGATCTAGTAAGGTTTAAAATAGATTATCAATACTATTTATAGAAATAAATGCATAATAATTTATTAACTTGAGAATTTCTTGTTACAAGGACCCAAATTCAAGTGTATATTAAACCTAGTGAAGAAAGAGACATAATATCTACATCAAGAGTGGTAAATACTAAATGTGGAAACTTTGGATAGATCCCTAGTTGTCCCATTCTTAGTTACATTCAACACCAATGTAAATGTGTTAAAATAAAAACCAACTTGGATCCTTGTGATCATCTCCATGTCGGTAAACAAATCCACTTTTTTCATGCACCACTAATTAACACATATTTAGAAGAGTTAGTCACCAATCAAAAAAGGAATTCACAAGAAATTCTAGAAGTAATTATACGATATGATCTCATAAGTTGGTTAAGAGTGAACATAGATTTCATAGCATCAATCATACTTATCCATAGCAAATTTATATGCCTATAGTTTTCAACTAAGTAAAATCAACCTCATCTCGATATTTACATTCATGCATGCAATCATTTATATGTCTATAGTGATGACTAGTAGGTGTATCATCAAAATTACTTGCTTAATGCTAACTTAAGGGTTACACATTGCAATAGTGGAAAAACAACTTGAGCCCAAAGGATGCATAACATAGTTGAATGTGATGCAACATAAGTCAACCCAATAAACATATTTGAAATATGGTTAACCTTTTTCAATCCTCAATTATAATCCCGATATAAATACTTAAATGAACTCTCCCTTCATACCATAGAATAACCTTGTGTGTTATACTATATTTTAAGAGTTCTTCATGTGTAATTCTTATGACTTCATGGTATATTATATATGCTTGCATATTAAGATGATATTTCCCTCATAGTATGAGCTTCTAGAAATGTCTCTTATAATACCATGCACACTTTAAGATTTTTGGTTTTGTGACATAATTCCAATGGTTGTGCCATATTTAAAATGGTTTTCTATATTCAAAACAATATTGAGGATATTCCTGAGGTACCCATAAAATGTCATGCACACAAGAGTATGTGTAGTTAGAAAACTTAAATATACATGTCATATACATGTCCAAAAAATAAATTTTATGCATCATATTTTTATTTGATGTATTAAATATTAAAAACCACTTTGGTCTACTCTTTTACTTAGGATGTTTCCTTCCATTATGATACATTCCTTCATTTTCATTGCCTTTCTACACTTTATACTCCTAAAATAAACTCTAGTTCATATACACTTTGGGATTCCAAAATTCTTTACTTTCTTGGTCTTACTTCATCCCCATGATCCTTCACACTTTTGCACTTGCCTCATTTTCTCTTCTTCATGAAATTTATTTCCATGCTATCGCACATGATCTATCTATTATTTTTTTCATGGTTTTCAAGATCTCTTATGGACTAAACCTAATTATATTGTTGTGATTATCTATCTTTTTCCTTTAAATTAAATTTATGTAACACTTGAGTTCTTATCCTTCCTCAACTTTTTTTAGCATGCACATGTAACATGTTAAAATCTTTATATGTTTATACGTTAAAATGTATTTTAAAATTTAGTTTTTCTAGAATGGATTTATATGTTACTATTTGATAGTTGTGATTAATTTTTTTATAACATTTTTCTATTAATTGGTATAAATATAGTTTTTTGTTCTCTCATGTCATCCAAATTAGTATTTTTATATGCATTTTTACAAAAAGTACACTTTGCGGTGGATACAAATACTATGGACTCTTAATCTTAACATTTTTCTATTGTATGGATACATGTGCCTTGTTCAAGATCTTTGCTAGGAGATCAGATTTGTCGATGAATTTTTTTCCAATTTTTCCATAAGAAGCAATCCTATCACGTCCCAAGTTGGATGTTAGACTATGTATGCAAAAGGATTTTAAAGTATCCTAATGAGTGTCCTCCAAAAAATTGTATCCTCAATGTTATGTTGATGTGATATGTTGTCCTGACGTGTCACTCTTTTGTCCTGATGCTCTATATTCCAATAAAATAGCTAAATGATATATGCATGTATGTGACAATAAGAATCTACTAAATATAAAATTAATCAATTATGTTCCTAAACAAGCTCTTATATATATTTTAAATCATTCATGAATGGTGTAATCACATGTATGTTATTTTTTTCAAATTGTGTTTATGGACACAACTCGTGATGCACAAGATTATGTTGATTTGATAACATGAAGTTATGAAATTACTTCCTAAGAAAAATTTCAAACACTTGGTGAAGATGGATTTCAAAAATAAAAATAATTTTCCCAACAAGAACCACTATCAAGAAAGAAAACAACAAAAAGTGTAGAGAGAATATATGGTGAATTTGTTAATTTGACTACAATTGCTAGAGCACATTTGTTGGTTACATTCTTGAATCATGTTGATATGAAGGAAACATTAGAATTGTTGGGTGTGGATTTTGGATGGGAAAATTCACAACGTATGGAAGAAGATTTTTTTATGAATGTGTCTAAAGGAATAAGTTCCTTGGGTACAAAATGTAAGTTTGTTGATAAGAGTATTTCTTGTAGAGCAATATTAACTTCAGTTGTAAGTGAAGATATGAAAAATAATCATCATGTTACCGCTACTACAAAGGTATTGGGTATATCTAGAAAGACATTCAGTAGGTATGTAAAGAGGAGGAAGACATTGGATGATTCTACTATGGAAGAAAATTGGGCACTAATGTGTAAAAATCCACGTTTTGATAAAATTGAGGATAATATAGTGAAGATAGTTTTTGATTTTTGGACTAAGAGGACTCGTCCTTCTCCAAATGTGACAAATGATTTAAAACATAGGATAGCTCGCAATAGCTATGATTAACATATAAAACATTGGCTTGAAATAACTCAACATGAGATGTACATCAAGTTTAAAGAAGATTATCTAGATGTTAAGATCGGACAACGAATGTTTGAGAATTTGAAGTTTTGGTATGTGCGAGTTGATAAAGTCCTTGAAACATGTTGTTTCCACTATCACGTTGAGTTTGATTATCACTATCGTGTACACAAAAATAATATTACCCGCTTGTTGGTCGTCAAATAGGACTTTTATGAAGAGCAACAGTCAGGGGACAAGAAGTCCCTCC
This sequence comes from Taxus wallichiana var. yunnanensis, assembly GCA_018340775.1. Classification (NCBI taxonomy): domain Eukaryota; kingdom Viridiplantae; phylum Streptophyta; class Pinopsida; order Cupressales; family Taxaceae; genus Taxus; species Taxus wallichiana. The sequence goes on from CM031238.1 coordinate 829,202,096, forward strand.
TCTTTAATGGGAGAGGTTCCCTTATTCAGAAACAAACTTATTTACAAATATACAAAATATAATTTTCTGGTTAAACTTGGATATTACGAAAGTGTCTTTCGTAAGGATCATCAATTACAAAAGGACTGAGGAATGAGAGTGCGAGAATGAGCAGAAAGGCAACATGCAGAATTATAGATAGCAGAGTAATTCTTTATGTATGCGAAGTTACAGTGAATTTAAAACAAGATCATTCGTATCGTATAAATAAGATGGAATTTAAAGACACAAAGTTCTGTAAATAACATCTGCCAGGAACACAAAGTTTCTTAACTTAACACAGATTCATTAATCAAGGACACAAAGTTCCTTCTTGGTTGTACAAGATCACCATGTATTGCAAAATTGAAGAGTATGCAATCAGCGAGACTAACAAACTAGTAACAAATGATCTTCACAAACATTAAACGAAAGCTCAGAGATAACGGAGATTAGATAGACAAAGAATGGAAAGCCCTTTTGTATTGATTTCTTTGTAATCTATTTACACTTTCAGAAAATATGCCAAGTTCTTCCTTCTTTTGGAATGGCGTAGAGGCCATTATATAACTTACAAATCAGTTACTCTTCGTAACCGCTTCTTTTAACCAAGAATAGTTAAGGACTGCCAACCGCAATACCTCAACCTTTTACAAAGAAAACGGAAAAAGAAAGGGAAGAAGAGAAAAGAATAAGGAGAAGAAGACAGTGGTCAGTTACTGAGAGGGACCCACTGACTTCAAAATCCGCTGCCTGAACTTCTTTAACGCCTCAGCTATGTCTCTGCCACGAGGGACTGACGTGTTGGTCGTAGACTGAGTCCAAAATCCAAGACACTTCTCCATCTCTTTATCAAACTCGACATGAGTATGATAATCTTTATTTGCTTCTTCAATGGCAGATCGAAGAGAGCAAATCTCCTTCATTTTCTCCTTGGAGATGGAACTTTCCTTGAATAAGTTATCTTTGACAAAAGCTCTGAATTGAGCTTTGATTTCTTGCAAGGAAAGGAGTACACCAGAAGTTTCATCTTGAAGATGGCAGTGTATATCTTTGAAAGCAGAGACAACCAGTGTCTTGAAAGCTTCACCCTTCTGCCAGCTGTTCTTCAGCTCTCCCAAAGCCTCCTCCAAGACTTTGATTTTCCACTCCACACTGTAAACCCAGGATTTTGACAGATTATCCTTTGCATCATCAAAAACCTTATTCGCCAGTAAGATATTCTCATCTGTCTGTCCCATAAGGCGGAGGTCTACTATGCAACTGCTCCAGAGTTTGAGCTCTTTATCCATGATCCCAATAGTAGAGGAGAGCTTCTGTTGCAAATTGTTCACTTTTCCATGGAGTTTGAAAGCTTCATCGATGAAGTTCAACCCTGCAACAAGCATATCATCCACCATGGCTTCCATAGCTCTGCCATGCATGACGTAATACTTGTGCATGTCTTTGATACTCTGTACTTCATCTTGGCTCAAAATTACAGGTGGTGGAAGAGTGGTCAATGGAGTAGGGTCTAAAACTTTGTCCTTAGACAAAAGAGACTTGATGAAACCTGTGAGAATTTGGGCCTGTTCTTCCAACTGTTCAATAGTTTGCTGCCCTTTCTCTACCCTCCCAATGACTCTTGTGACTGTTTCTTTGAGGTTGTGAATCTCACCCTCAGGGGTAGACTCTCCCATTGGAATCCTCGAGAGCTCTAAGTCAGATGCCTGCAAGTCCTGCTCTGACTTGTCCACTGTAGGCTTAGCAATCTCCAGGAATTGCTGACCTTGAGCATCAGACACTATTCTGGAGGTAGTTCTGGCTTTCTTGGCACGAGAAGGAGTGGTGCCCAACAAGGCTGCGACAGCATCAAAATTTGACCCTGAACTCCGAGAGGAAAATTTTCTCTTCCTATTGTCAACCAAAGGTTGCACCCACGCAAAAGAGGAAGAGGAATCAGCAGGAGGAGCAAGAGGGCCGAGAGACAGAGAGCTCATGACACTCAAGGTCTGCGCAGCTGTGGTCTCAAGTTGAGACGTGAGAAGGGCGCTGGACACAATTGCTGCTGAAGAATCGACAGCACTTGGAAGTTCAGTGCTCTGGACTTCCTTATCTTTATCTGCTGGACCTTCAGGAGCATCCGCAGGGGCTGGCACTTCACTTTCTTCGCTTTCACTGAGAACAATGATGTTCTCCGGTCCCATAGGCACTTCTACCTACTTTCTTTGAGGATCATTTTCCACAGGCTCCTTCTTAACCTCCTTGAGTTTCTTCTGGTACACTTGAGTGGATGAAGAAGGAGTGGAAGCTGCAGGTCCTTGTATTGATGAGGTCGTGGGGGGTTTGCAGACCGTGTTTCGACCTCGGGAACCGATGCCTCTCTCCTTGGGTTGAAACATCCTTGGAAGAGGATTCTCCTGAGTGCCTTCCAAGCTCTCGAACTTTCTTGTCAAACCGCACTTAGTCCCGACTAAGATTGGAGCAAGGATCTCATCCAGACCATCTTTTTCTTTCCTCGTTCCAATCTAAGTCCTCCAAGGGGGTGTGCTTAATCACACCTGTCATACTCATATGAGTATAGATCGAATTGTCATCCCGGAGTCCTTTAGGAACTTGGTACAAGCCGAGTTCTTGGATCAATCTGCAGGAGAACTCCGCCACAATGCCTTCTCCGGCCTCAAAATCATCTCACGCACAAATAAACCCCGGTGAGTCTCTTGTATATTCGCCCTATGATGGTAGATTATCTTGATGTTCTGCTCAATGAACTTCTTTAAGTCGAAGCAGTGTTCTTGGCTTGAAGAAATGAACAAAGGATAGGAACCAGGCCCTCTCTATGTTCCTGTAAGGCCCGTGGTCATTTTACAAGTGTAATTTCCCAAAGAAATGGGAAAGTGCAAACCAGAAATCTTCTTGTCTCTGCAGGTTCTGTGCAGTTTGTCTAATTGCCTGCATACTTCGATCAAAGCCATCTTATCATTGCAGAACATGGGAAGCCTCAGAGGGGTGCTCTCATAGCCAGCAAGCCTGATATAAGAAAATTTCCTGAATTGGATGAAATAAGCACCGTAGTGCGATATCAGGTTCATGGCTTCATCTGAAAACCTTCTAGCAGTATCACCTTCGAGCAGCCTGACCACATACATGGTGAAAGCATCATTGACCCTTCTGAAATTATGATTGCTGGTCTCCCGTGGGTGAATCAAGCGGCGAGGCATATATACCGGATCATCTTTGTGAGCGCAATGTAGAAAAACCAAACCATTACCGTGATGTCTTTGCCAGTGGTATACATCAGGTAAGAAGTCATGTAGAACTTCTTCGTTTCACGTATATTGGATAAATTCTCTACCAAATTCATGTTGATGATCTCTGCCCAGTTGATATTTTGCGTTCCCTCGCACACCATGCTGATGAGCGGGCACATCCAGAAGTGAAATTCGTTGGTAGAGGGCAAACCCATAACCCGAGCCAGCAGAATTATAAAGTCAGACAATTCTTCATTAAAATCTACCCGGAAAAGAGTTTTGGACAGGCGAGAGGCTCCTTTCTTAGGGTTCTTCAGCCAGGACTTCGCCACCCGTGCCTTGTATTTGTCGTTGTCTTGATTGAACAGAGCCTGTGCTTGATCCCGAGAAATGACTATGGCATTATCCATCTCTGGGATTCTCAGTGCAAAGACTAATGGTGGCAGCGTCCATTCAGCCAAGGCGATGAGTTCCCGTGTATATTAGTTAATTAACTCGGAAACAGGGTCGAAGTGAGCTCCGCATGAAAGCACAAAAGATGTCGGGCCAAGACTGTACGAGATCGAAAACCTCCAGCAAAAGCCAAACCGCTATCGTGAATCATTTGTGCCATTGGTGTAGGGTTTGCATCTGCCACCCTCGCCCAAAAATCACCGAAGTCAAGATGTCGAGCTTCGCTGTCCCCAATATTGTGAACGACAGACTCAAGTGGAGAAATTTGTTCCTGTCCCTGAAACTTGATCTTCATATTGATAGCAACAGAGCTGCAACCTAAACTCGGGAAGGAATTACAGAGAAAAGGGATACACGCGCAGGAATTAGGTTGCAAGGGTTCGAGCAAGGATAGCATGGAAACAATGTGAAAAATGCAAAGGGGGAATGCCCATTATATAGCCGTTTAGGAGAGAGAAAGGCCATGAATGCGCATTTAATACATACCCACCAATTTAAATAAGTTGGATATTCGGGTAGAGCGGCAAAAACTAGCACGAACGGCACTTGGTTCATTAGGGACATGTGAGACGCGAATGCGCGAAACACGCTGCTCGGCCGATTCGGGCGAAGCGGGAAAAGGCGCACAAATGCCTTTTGGGACATTTGGGACGAAAATGCACGAAGTACGCATTCAAGCGAATCGGCCAAAAATGGAACAACTTGCACAATTTGACTTGGGACATTTGGGACATGAAAGTGCGAAGTACGCGGTTCGGGTGTTTCGGCCGAAAATGGAACAACTTGCCCGATTAACTTTGGGACATTTGGGACGAAAAGTTCCGACGGGCCCGAAAATGGAACAACTTCGGGGATTTCGGCCGATCGGGGAACAGAACGCACTTTTGAACTTGGGACAGTTGGGACAAAATTGTCCGACAGGCCCGAAAAACACACAAAAAGACCCAAAATGCAGACTTTTCTCAATTTCACGACTTTTAACAATTTCAGCACAACAGAGAAGACACTAAAACTCAAAATTTTGAAAGTTCACTTTCTTTAAGAGTAGGGAATTTTGAGTGGACAACACTTGCTACACTTAAGGATGGAGCCTTGAGATGGTTCATGGGTTTAGAAAGAAATGATGTAACCACTTGGGCACAAATGAAGGAGAAGTTCCTCAATAAGTATGAGGACTATTGCAGCCGAGTAGTAAAGGAGGTGATGAAATCTACAAAATGGAAATGTATGAGGTCAATCATTGTCATGGAGCGTATACATAATATTGCTCTAAGGAGAAGAAAAACAAAGGATGCACGCGTAGGAACAAGGCACATTTGAAGGCGTGGGAAGATAGGGAAGGAAATGTGCGCTAGAACACTTTGGCTTGGGACTTAGCCATTTTTATGGATAAGGGATATTTTTGGAGATAGTGTGCAGAGCACACATAGAGATGAAGACTTACGCGACACACAATAGTATTTTGGGAACAAGTGGTTGTTAAGCGCCATGCATGGTTTAAGCTAATAATAGGATTTCTTCTTAGAGTTAACTATAGGAAATATATTATTAGAACACTTGCATGTTGTGCATGCCATTGTAAAGGCGCATGACTATTATCAGTATGCGACCTATTTTGAGAAGTACATGGGAGGTGAAGGGAAAGTCCCCACCTCTATAAATATGTATTGAACTGTGTAGTTTAGAGAGTTTGAATTATTGTAGAGTTATGTTGCTAATCTTAATACACGCATGACTCATGGAGATACTTTATAGTGTAAGAAGCTTCTATGTTTTACATTGTTTAATGCAATGGAGAATATTGGCTAGATAATGGTGTTAGACATAACTAAATCTAGTTCTTGTATGGTTAGCCTTATTATAGTTATTGTTTAGTTCATGATTCCTTAAGATCTAGATCTGATTTATGCACTGTGAAATGTTTATGATTAGTTATGGATCTGAATATGTATTATCATCATCACACTAACATCCTACACAAGCAACTCTAAAGAGGGGCCTGGTACCTTTGCGTGCTTTGGGTGAGCGCTCAACTCAAGTTGAGTGATGTGCCAACATGCTTGGGTTTTTCACAGTAAATTCTAAGTTGCATCAATCATTGGAAGGATATCTTGAAATATGCTTGTTTTGCATTCATAAGTCAAGGAACACAAGCTTACCTTCTGAATATATCAAATTAATATTTTTGAAGGGACTCGGTGAGGAGGACATGGATGCTCTAGATCCGATAAGAACCGGGGACATTTCAAAAGCTACATTTACAAAAATTGTGAAGCCCGTAGGAATTACTCAAGAGCTACTATGAAGAGAATAAGAAATGTAAGAGTAAGAGGTGGATCAACTACTAAAACAATTGGGGACATACCCAAGTCAAAGATTGTCAGCATGTTCAAGAATATGAAGCAGGAAATTGTCAATGACATGGCCACCCAATTAGATGCTCTACATGCTAAGAAGAAAAGGGAAGATGTAGAGGCAATACTCACAGAGTTTTTCCATGCATGCAGAAGAAATAAATCTGATTACAAATGTAGGGGATTAGCTAGCATTATGGAAGAAAAGGAGGCTTCACCTGAATTTAGGATGATAGAAATAGAGGATGGACAAGTCTTCTATGTTGCTCAAAGGAAACCGTGGCTGCCAAGATAAGGAGGTATGTCACAAGACCCTATGCCAGCATTTCAAAATTGTTCTAATAATCCATATATACAACCCCCACCTTGGGCTAATCAGCAGTAAGGTTAGACTCCATACCCTGGCAAATACCAACAACAATGACAACCTCAATTTACTGCACCAACCACAATGGCAACAACCCCCTCAATCATGGCAGTAGCCTTGGAGAGGAGGTCAAACATGGAACAATCCACAACCTAATTTCCAACAATCCTACCAAAGAACCTCCTTATTTGTAGCAACAAGCTCCGATGACAAATACCCAATATGGCTCTCAACCAAAAGTAACTTAGCTACCAACTTAACCAACACCTAATCCCAACAATAAAGTTGCTCATCCAACCTACACCACCGAACCAACTCAATACCCTACCTATTTCGTTGATTTTGATAATATCCATCTCTTCTTAGGAAGAGCACTTCATCCACCAAGTATGCCAACTATTACAAAGATTGCAAATGAATCATGAATACGCCGCAGATCGATCCACAACAAAGTAAACACACGTTGTAGACTGAAATCGTGTTTACAAAAGAAAAGCTAGAAGACGCCGTGTTTGCTGATCCGTAGCAACTGAGAAGAATTCCAACAAGGATAAAACACATGCCAATTGAACCACCATTTCTTAAGAGACTACAAGAAAAGAAGACTCGACCTCAAAGCAAAATCTGATTATGATTTTATCAACTAGTTGAAGGATATTTATGTCAAAATACCATTGATTCAAGTCATCAAGGACGTGCCAATTTATAACAAGTTGGTTAAAGACCTATGTATAAAAAAACAAGGCATAAAGAGAAGGGATCCATCTATTGTGCAAGTTATTAGACAACTAGCTGATATAATGCTTGGAAATTCAATCATTCCCAAGTATATAGACCCGTGCAATCCATTGGTAAATATTTCAATTCATGACACAACAATAAAGAACACTCCGATTGACTTGGGGCAGCCATAAACGCGTTATGACTAAGCACATTATGAATGATCCGGTTAGAAGGGCTAAGACCAACAACCACAAATTGCAGCTTGTAGACGGATCAATAGTGAAACCTAAAGGAGTCCTTGAAGATGTAGTGATAGTGGTAGACTCTGGGAATAACCTACCGACTTTATTGTTCTTTAGCCAAAAGCAAACTTAGGAGGATATCCTATCGACATAGGAAGACCATGGTTGGCCACCATGATGCCTTCATAGGTTATATAGGTCGAAATATGATTATTTCTAATGGAAGTGGAACAAAAATGCTTATGCTTTATCCTCCGCACAACCTTTGAACAAAGAAGATCGATAATTTGGGTAAACGAACTTAAGCATATCAGAATTCTCGTACAAAAATCATGATGCTGGAAAAATCATGCACAATCAAGGACAAGAGGAAGATATCATATGTTGGAAAAATGTCCACAATTGATTTTATATGGAGTGGATCGTAGGGGTGGATGAAGAGGATGTGTTAGATTTGGATGAAGAGGATATGTTAGATTGGTTGGATTTGGGGGAGGTAGATTGTGTGGATTTAAAGGATGGAGTAGATGTTGATGAGGGAGATGGGTTGAATTTAGGTGATGTTGGTTGAGTTGAGGTAGAGGGGGTGGTGTGGAAACCACATTGGATTTGGGAGATTGAGGTGACTTAGGAGTCACATTGGATGGTTTGGGATTGGATTGGTGATTGGTAGATTTATTAGATGTGGATGGAGAGGATAAAGGTGGCATGGGGGCCACGTTGGATGAAGTAAGATTTGATTGGATGGGGTTGGATATAAGTGATGGAGGCTTAGTAGATAAATTAGATGTTAGAGGAGGGGACTTGGGACTATCTAGGAGAAATTCCATGGGATGAGGTTGGGATGATGAGGATTTAGGACTAAGGTGTGATGTAGGGGATAAGGATTGTGGTTTGGTTTGATCTTGATTAGATGTGGATGGGTATGTATAAGGTACATTATGATATGTTTTGATGGGAGGGAGTTGGGGATTAGATTGGTTGATGGTGGATTTAGGGGTGGATAGTGGTGATGAAGGATTAGGCTCGGATAATAGGTTAGAAAATTGTAAAAAAATGTCACTAGGTTGTGGTGGTGATTTAGGTTTTGATTGTGGTGTAGATTTTTGGTTTAGGTTTGGATTTGGAAATGGGTGTGGTGGATGAATCATAATTGATTAAAGTTTGATAAAGTTCGAAAAAAGATCTTTATTAGTGGAAGGGGATGATTGGAGTTGATCAAAATCGATGTAATGCGAGGAAGGGGGTGGTTAGGGATGTTGGATGATGTAGATGTAGGATCGAGTGTGATTGAATGTGTGGATGGGGATCATCTTGGTCGATATCAATAAGATCCTCACTATCATAAGTGAATGTGAGAGAGGATGGTTGAGAAGATGTTTGGCTAAGATGTGATTGGAGGTTAAGAATTTGTTGGTTAAGATTTTGGATGGTTGTGAGGATGGTGGGATCAACTTGGGATGGGTTAGGAGATTGTTGGATAGAGGATGTGAGTGTCATAATTTGGTTTTGTAAAGATTGGATAGTAAGAGGGATGTTTTGATCAAAGTAGGAGGGTAAAGGTTGATGAGTGGGGGATTTGACTTTGATGGAAGCCATGATGAAGGTGGGGGTTTAGATAAGATTTTTAGAAATAAAATCGGGTATGGATAAGATGTGGGCAAGATAGGACTAAGATGCAAGGATTAAATATGGATGGGATGGATTAGGAAAGGGATAAGATTGGGGTAATTAGATGGATGGATTGGGTTTGATTATGTTTGGATGGGTGGTTGATTGATTATTTGATTAATTTTTTGATTGGTTGATTAATGTGTGGTCAAAATGATATGTAAGCAAGCAACACACATGCAACACACAACCTAGCTAGTCAAGTGGGTGTGCAACACAAGCTATAACCTGCTTTTAATACCACACATGATAGTGGCGCTCACTGAGTTGGCCCACCTTTACGTCAATGTGTGATCGGCTAGTGAGTAATCTTCGGTGGTTCCTTCCCCTACACTATAGCTTGATTGCGGCCGAAGGCTACCTATGCTAGGATAAACAAGGCTTGCTAAGGGAGTCCTCTATATACCTTTTGGTACATGAGGCCCGAATCCGTGTTGCAAGGATGTTATCTAAGGCTTGGGTATTGGGATGTGAAATCCCCTCACTTCACGTCATGCTTAAAACACGTAGATGCTTAGCCAATAACGATAACTCTCCAAGAATTTGTATACCCCACCGAACACGGGGTGTGTCTACGTGTGTGGAGGTGAAGCCCACGATCAAAAGACCCTAGACTATGACAAGTGCGTGGTGATGAAATCCACATCATGTTTCCCCTAAAAATGAAAAAGGGAAGAAGGTGGACTGATTTTGATCCTCAAGATCATCCAAGGACATGAGAGGAGAGCATACATGAAATCCAACCTTCTGGGTTTAACAAGAAAACATGCAAAAGATGAAAGATGCAAGATATAAAGATTTTTATTTTTAAATGATTAAAAGATGATTAAAAAATGCAAAAGGGGTCTTCAAGAGGAGGCCCTGCAAAAAAGTGGATTAGTAGTTTGGAAAATAACCCCAATTCTTGGACAACGTGCTACAAGACAAAAATGGTTGTAGTTTTAGATTGATTTTTTTAATCATTAGTAAGCGTAGGAAGCTACACACAAAGTGTTAGTAGTTTGTAACAAGAAAATATAACTTAATGTGTAGTTAAAAAGACAAGATTTAGTAAAATGAAAACCATGAAAAATATACAATTAAATTGTAAATTAACACTTTCATTGATAGATATTTTCAATACCTTTGGGGAAAATGGAGTCATTTCGAGTTCGGGGTCAAAAGTTATGGCTCTCAGAAGGTAACCAAAGTAAAAGCAAAACAAATGCGCTTAAACAAGTTACATATGCGCCAATTCAGAAAATGCGCCAAAACAGAGGTCATATGCGTTGTTTCATGCTAAACGCGTCACGGGATAGGATACATGCACTAAATCTGTTTCCTACATGCATGTAACCCAGAAACAAGCAAACAAATGCATTGTTTTATAATATATGCACTAAAACAGGTCACATATGCGCTAATATGGAAGAAAAGCCTGAAAATTCAAAATTAAAGGGGTAAATCACCACGAAAATTTCTGAATTTTTGACAACTTGTTATTAATACTTAATGCTACTAGTTTCAATCAAAATTTAGGGGGTAAGCCCCACGATGGACGCCAAAATGTAGAAGAAAAATTGTGTTAGCATGCAAAACATGAAATGACTATGAAACCAATTCAAAACAAGATCTAACACAACTAATCAACTACCTCCGATAGAGCAAGATGGAAAGAGGGAGAAAGCAATATACCTGTACTTACCTACAAGTGGAATTCTCCTCCTTTGTTGATTGGATGTGCTCTTGGATTGCTTGTTGATGATGAAGATTGCTTGATTGTTGCTTCAGATTTGTGTGGACTAATTTGGGCAACACCTCCCCTTGATTACTTGATGAATGCTTGATTATTGATGAAGGATGATAGATTGTAGATAGATTGGATGGATGAATGAGTGGATAAAATAACAACAATTTGATATGAATTTAGAAGATGTCTCTCATGGAGGATGAGAGCTTGATTTATAGCTTGTGAGTGGCAAATTGAATGGTTGAGATCTTGCCATGGTGGATTGAATCCAAGGGTTGGAATTGGATGAGAGGATTGGAGGATTCTAGAATGGAAAATTCTAGATTTTGTGAGGGATTTCCATTGAATTAAAAATTCAATGGAATAGTGTAGATGCATTTGAATATTTGAAAATGGGAGGGAAGAATGGAGAAGCTTCTAGATTTAGAGGTGAGGATGTGCACATGATTAGGATAATTAATGATGAGATTTGATGGAAAGGCTAGGTGTAGGGATGTGTAGGGTAGGTGGTAGGTGAGATGTAGGAATATTAAATTCCTATAAATGTTAATGAAGAATTAAATAGGATAATATGATGAATTAATGAGATTAATGAATTAAAATGGTGAAATGGGATATAATAATGATTTAAAAGGATTAATAATGGAATGTTAGGATAAAATGATAAAGGGGGAAATATGATAAAATGGATTAAATAATAATAATTAATCTTGCGATTAATTATTATATGGATGATGATGGGCTATTTACGAGGACATGTTAATTGTATTTAACCATGTCGACATTTTAGATGTCTTCAATAAGTCAACTTTTGGTTATAGCTTCTCACTTAGTTCAAGTCCAATTAGTTAGTCAAGAAAGAAGCAAACTTCTATTTCTTTTAACTTCTACAGAGGATTTGTTAATGTTTATGTTGTAGCAATTTGACTTTAGGGGATTCTCACTAAGTTTAGTATCTAGTTTTGATGACCAATAATTATCTTATGTGACAATCAAAACACAATCCAGATTTGTAACAATCCATTCCTCCATCAAAGGACCAAGCATATCGATATTCACATACATTTCATTCAAGATCTCATTCTTGAGTACGTCATTGATCTCTCGCTTACATCTAGAAAATGGAGAAAATTGTTGATATATTCACCAAACCTTTCATTAAGAGAAAATATCTTCATTTGTGGGCTCTTCTTAGGGTTCAAGAAGCTTCATCATCCTCTCGAGGAGGAGGAATTCTCTATGTACTTAGGTACCTCATCATGCCTTATTATCGGACCCAATTCAACTATCTACCCGAGCTACGCTTAAGGGGGTGTTAGTGTAGGCTTTTTCCCACTATGTGGTTTTACCTACATGATCTAATTAGCTTTCTTAGGTTAATAATAGGTCATTAGGGGAAATGTACTTTAAGTCATTTTCTAATTGTGAGTTGAGTTAATTACCTTTTTGGGTGACCTAATTCCTCACTATATAATTTATCTTCCTATATATTTTTTGGCTAATGTGTTTATGAATAATTTATTGATTGTTGAAGACAAGTTTCTTCCTTTTGACTCTTCTCGATCGCACAATTACACATAGGGTTCTCTTCATGCATTCGATCTTATCTCTTCTCGAACATGTCTTTTGGTAAAAATTATTTATTTATACATGTTAGCTTTTCATTCCCACTCTCGAGTAAATTCTCACCTTGATGTTGGTTCTAGTTCGGGAACCGAAATGTTGATGTTAATCCTCCCTACACAACGTATCTAGAAGTCTCATTCTTCATTTAACTTGTGATATGAACCTAAAATCCTTGATCTTATCTCGTTATGATCCTCGATTGTGGCCCACTTTTACAATTTCAAAATGTTGGTGCTTTGTATCTCAATCGATTGTGCTTGACTTTATGGGTTTGTTCTATTCAAATCAATTAAAAAAGGTTGACCTTTAGCCCCCTCTCTCTATGTTCTTATTGCTTAAGATTTTAGTTATTGTTTGCTATTTTTTTCTCAAGGCTTAGTGAAAGGTATCTCTCTCACCCACTCAAATCAATAGCTCAATAATGGTCATTCTGCTGATGAATCTTTCCTCACTTTTCTCGAGGAAGAAAACTTAATAAAAAATGCCATAGAATGTTTGGATATATTTTGTCTTGCTTATGGATATTCCATTCAATGGAAAAAGACTAAATGTTATAGGCAATCTCTCTCTCCCAAACCTCCTTGGCTAGAATTCAATCGATTCAATTAGGTGTGCAATTTTTAGTTTCTTACCATACCATTTGATTTTTGGCCCTCGTTATATGAGATTTGGTCTTATGTTGTTTGAGGGTTGAGAAGAAAATTGCATATTGGATCGCCAGAAGCCTCTTTTTCTCACCGGAAATTTCAAATATGCTCTAAAGTGTTTGGAAGCCTTATTACTCCTCTTGTTGGGCACCCTCTAAGCATGCCTACAAGAGATTGGAAAATATTCTAAGAGATTTCTTATGGGTGGATTTTGGAGGACACAAAGGTTTCCACCGAGTGACTTGGGAAGTTTGTTGTCGGCCTAAAGGAGGGAAAGGATTACCGGATTTTAAATGGAAAGGGATTTCTCTCTGTCAAAATGGATAATTAGAATTTTAGAAGGATTTGAAGCATGGGAAATTATGTTATGCCATTACATAACTCAAGGAAATCCTGAGGGCCAACAAACCTAGAAATATGTGGGGTTTCAAAGTCTTCTTTTGTCGCCCATTCCTGTAAATATTGGTGGCACCTTTGTTGATAAAAACATTTAGAAAGCTTGGGAGCTTTGTAAACTCAACCGTGTTTGGGTAGGTTATGTTTTCACATTGGGGATTTCAATCAACTTGCTCACCTTAGGTGATCTCCCATTCCCGATTTCCATAATGTCCCAATTGATATGGTCCTTCGGATTAAAATCCTAAGGATTTTGAAAAAGGTAATCCACGTTATTGGTGATTTATTTTGCAAAGTTTCTTGTATTTAGCTACCATGGGATTTTCTCATAGTTAGGTTTCAACTCAAGCATGATGATGCAAAGTCCATTTCAAAAATTATAAACTCCATACCTGATGATTTCTGGCATAAAATTGGAATCTCCTTTGGGATCACCCGGTGGAGAGACTAGCATTGGTTGATGGCAACCCTTTACCAATACAAACCCCATTTTGGCTACCATCTCCTTACCTCACAACTCGTTATGGATGATTCTCTAAACCACCATCGGAGCATTAGATCCTAAGATGTGGTCCGCTTCAAGGTTTGTTAACCTTTGGAGAACTCGTGATCCTAAAAATGACCATTTTCTTTGGTGTCTCATTTATCAGGGTCTCCCTATTGGAGAGAGGTTTAAGCACATGGAGGTTTTGAATCCTACTTACCATGCTTTCCAACAACCTGAATATGTTAAACACCTTTTTTTTGGTTTTGCCCTCACTACTAATCTACATGGAAATGGATCTATACCCTTTTAAAACCTTTCATCCTAGATTTTTCACCTAGAAAATGGTTTTGTTGGGGATTTAGACATGCTTCCAACTAAATACAATGATTATCGGCACATTTGTCGTGATGATATACCTTGTTTCATATGCTAAAAGAAAGGAATTTTGTTATTTTTAACAACACATCGATGTACAAAGACTTCTCTATGACTAATAAAGTTATTGTGATCTCTAATGTGTAACTTCATATCTAGATCCAAGCAAAGAAAGTCTTCATATAGGTGGAGCATTTCTGATCCCCTGCCGCACATTCTAGGCAATGCCCTCAGATAGTCAGTCAGTGCCTCCCGGACTAATTGTGTCGTCATTCTTATGCTCTAGGTTGTGGCCAAGGGTTTCACGAGACATTGTTCTAGTAGCCGACAAAGCTTCTCTCCCGTTATCGTCACCCTCCACCCAAATCTCGACACCCTTCTCCCCGCTCATAGTGGAGGCCTATTTGATCGTCTTCGTGATGGTGGTGGTAGTCATTGCCTACGTCCCTGCAGGGAAATCCCCGCACCGGCTTTGGTTATTTCCCCTCGCCACCGTAATGAAGAAGAACAAGGGCAACAACATATCGACTAATGGGAGCCCACCCCAAACATGACCCACCCTCCGCCACCAAAGTGGTTGGAGGATAACCTTGACACTCCTCCGCCTCTACCTTTACCTCCGCCTCCGTCGCTGCCATGTTTACTGTAGGTGCATAATTCTATTGTTTTCGTGTTATTTTGGTGCTTTGTTTTAGCACCTTTTTAAGATAAAAACCCACTTATTATTTTTGTAAATCCAATTATGTTGTTGCCATGATGTGAGATGGCCTCTTTATGTAGACCTATCCGACTTGATAAGCCTTATATTCAAGGAAGTAACTTTTTCCACGCAACTTTTTGTATGATCTACAAATGTCAAAAAAAATTAGGTTTTGGAGAAGTAATTGCCAATCTTGGCCGTACTGGTGAGGTATTACCATATAAATACAATTAAGTTTTTCCTTTAATGAGGTGACAGACATACGTAAGTCCATTAATTCCAAAATCCAGTGCATGCATCAAAATCCACTTGCAAGTTGTATTAATTTGTTTACTCCAAATGAAGCCAACAAATACGGAAATGTGAATTGTATTATTCCATCTTTATCATCGATCAAAACCGTCCTTTTCAATAATGATAAAGGCAGGCATTAAAATATCATCACACTTATTCCAAAATCCCTTGTTCATGCCATCAAAAATTAGTCAATGTATTAAATATTGATCTACTTTCAACAAACTTCCAAACTAGTCCAGAAACTTTAGAAGAAAAAAACCTCAATTATTTCATGGTTAACAGCCAACCAGACAACAGATTTTGATTACTATTCTTTTACTTTCTGTTGGCTACAACTCTGCAGTCTGTCTTAAAGGAGAATCAGCCTTAGCTGTTTCCAACATCCACGTGGACCCTCTTTCTATGGGTCTCAACCACAAGAAGAAATTAATAATAAAAACCACTTCCCAAAATCTTCTCCCTCCACATCATGACAAGACACCATTGGTCTGTATGGAATCTGCATTCTTTTCAAAATGACTTGACATAACTGATTATGGTGACGTGTCGTTATGTGGGCAGATTACAATTTGTAAAGAACCTAACTTTAATGATACCCAATACAGAGAAAATTCAGGAGAAAAGACACTATGCAGCTGATTTCAGAGGCAAAATCTGAATTCCCTGACAGGGCGGACTAAACAATTGTCTCAGCTTCACGGATGGAAACCTATTTTTATATTAACTACAACTTTTAAACGAGGTTCAATCCTGTAATGATAAATTACATAGAATTAAATGTAAGCCTAGAATAAATTTGATAAAAAGGTACTTTTCCTGATAACAACCAAACTTGAAGTCACCGCACATAAACAAATTTTCCAATAATAGTAATTTTTTTCTTCATTTTAAAACTTTTATATAGTATCAAAATGTTACTCCTTATCACGCTAAATTCAAAGCTACATAAAAAGGTTGTGCCAGTAAACTATTGGCATGCAACTGTGTTTTTCTAAGTTAGAGGTCAATGGTGTGAAATTTGTCATGATTAATGTGAAGTTGAGCGTTTATCGCTTAGAGGCTAAAGGTAAGTTGTGCCACCAAGTCTCCCTCACTCTATACTAAGTTCACCAAAAATAATATTGTTCGTGGGATGACTAGAATAAAACTCCCAATATACACCTTAATCGGTATGTCTATGACTCGCATATCAATCAAAGGGTCAATGATGCCCAAGGTCTCCCTCTCTCGTAGACTAAGTTTCTTGAGAAATAACCTTGTTTGAAAGATGATTAGAATAAAACTTTAAAAACCCCCAAAATACGTGCCACCAAGTGCTTGTCAATTAGAGGATATGTATCCTTATTAGCATGCCACTTAGTGAGTGTTAGTCAAAGGTTAATGGTTGCACCCCAAGGTCTCCCTCACTCTCGACTAAGTTTGTCAAGAAATAACCTTGTTCGCATGATGATTAGAGTAAAAATCCCAAAAATGCCCTAAATAGCATGTCACTAAATGTTTGATTGTTAGAAGTTGACGGTTATGCCCTTAGGTGTACCTAACTCCAAACTAAGTTCATGGAGAAATAACCTTGGTCATAGGATGAGTAGAATAAAATTCCCAACCTACATCCTCATTAGTGTGAAGTTGAGTGTTTGTTAATTAGGAGTTAACGGTTGTGCCCTTGTGGTCTCCCTCACTCCAATATAAATTCATCAAACAATTACCTTTTGTAAGATGACAAAAGTAACACACACAACGTGCACCCTAATTAGTGAGCAACTAAATACTTCTTAATTACTAATTAATGGTTTCCCAACACCCTCACTCCTAACTAAATTCACTAACAAAAATAACCTTTATTTGTAAGATGACTACTCCAAAACTCAATGATAAAATGAAAAATCTCTTCATATTCCCCTAATATATATGCAGATAGCTCTTTTAATTATATTCATATATATACCTTCCCTATAAAAACACCCCTACAATTAGTATTTCTTTCTCTTAGACTTGTAGAGAATTTTTAGGAAGAAAGTGTCATCTTCCCTTTT
The DNA here is from genome assembly GCA_018340775.1 of Taxus wallichiana var. yunnanensis. Taxonomy (NCBI): domain Eukaryota; kingdom Viridiplantae; phylum Streptophyta; class Pinopsida; order Cupressales; family Taxaceae; genus Taxus; species Taxus wallichiana. The sequence goes on from CM031238.1 coordinate 829,219,444, forward strand.
ACTATAATACTCTATATTTATTTTGAAGCCTCCACTAATTTATTTTGTAAAAATTGATATAATTTTATAAAAATTGAAATAATTTTGTTATATATATATAAGAGGTCCAAATATGACCTACTCAATGTAATCAAGAAAATAAATAATATAAGACAATCATAACTGGATTGAATAGCCAATTGAATCTTGTCATTCAAATGGGACATATAAATTTAGGGGTTGGCCACAAAAACCTCTTCTTATTAACGATGTTAAATGATTAGAATTAAAATATAATTAATCCGACTTCCTTTTGAAATTTTATGTTTAAAATTTAAAATAAATCTGACTGTTATTTCATTATTTAATTAAAAATAATAATTAATTATCTCTAATGTTAGAAAAATGAGGAAAATCCATTCTACGTAACCAACCTGGTTTCTTTGTTATGTTCATTGGTTTGGTGACCCTTCAGTAACTTTAAATTTTTAAGGGTGATCATTATAAATTTTCTCTAATCTCTGGTTTCTGAATTCAATAACAACACAAAATGGATATTACCATTTCTTATGGATAACAAAAAAAAAGTTTTGTCGAATACTAATGTCAAATACTTTAAATCCAGTTATGTTTAGCATTGCAATGGCTGTTGATTATTATTAAAATTCTTGAATGCAACAGTCAAGAGACATGCAAATGAGGGTTTTGTGGAGCATTCAAAGTTATTGCAGGCTGTCATTTCGTATACGTGGAGAATTTAATTTCAGTGTATAACATGTCTCGCTCATTTTCTCACGTTTTCCTTATTTCTATATATTTCAATCACATTCATTTGTCTGTAATTAATTTTCTTAGACTGCACATGGGTTCTGTGGGCCTCAAAAAAATTCAACAAATATCCAGAAACAGAAATTTTATATGAATTAGTTTTCTCTTCTTGAGGATGGATCATGTCGAAATGATTGAACCAGTTTTCTCTTCTTGATGATGGATCATGTCGAAATGATTGAATGTGATCCAAAAAAAGCACACAATTCTATTCTGAAGTTTTATCTAAATTCATAGACTGCGAAACCATAAAATCTCTGAAAAGTCAATCCCTTTAAGAACACAGAAAGTTGTTACATTGCATTTCAGAAAATGGGTGGCCAGAAAATATTGCTGCCTCCTCATTAATCCACCCTCAAAAGGTTATCCAAAGAAGAAAAATGATTACATCCCAGTATATATTAAAACTGTCATATCTAAAGATAACTCACTGCATGCTTCAATGAAATGGAAGTGGGCAAACAGAAAGTTCAACTTGCTAACATATGTGAGGTTTAGGTACAGTGAAACAGAAATCAGGAAGACTTCAGCAAGCATAAAATTCCACCAGCTCTTCCAGAGAATCAGACTGAGAGAGGAGAGGATCCTCATTTTTCAGCATCCACAGCAGATGATCAAAAAGAACCACCTCACATGCAACTCTGTATTCACCTATATAATCACAATCCTCCTCTGATCTGTCAATCAGAATTCTCAACAGCGGATGATTTAGGTTCTGAGATGATATCATATAGCGTCTCTTGGTCTTTCCAACATACACAGTTACAAAATCCTTGGGTACTGAAACTTCCTCTAAATTTTCTCTTTCAACATCATCATCAGCAGCACCATGATTAGTTCCAAATGAGGGACAGGTACTGCCCTTATGGCAGGAACCCATTCCAACCTTGGCAAACCTTTGCCATCTTTTAACAATGGCTCTGATTCTTTCCATGGCCATGGATGCAGCCATCCTTTTCACAACCCAAACCTTCACAGAATTCAACGAACTGAACTAAAGAAGGTAGATCAAGACCCAATAAAGATTGCAGAGAAGCCCTACTCTTAAAAGATTTGTAAGAATATGGAAAGACAAAGAGGCAGGAAATGAGCCAGCCAACCAAGGGGTCCCAGAAGCCAGCTAAGGCTGTCTTTAACCTAAATCCAGATATAAACAAACTATTTTTTACATGGCCGAGAGTTAAAATCTGATCTTCAGCGGATCCTATGGAAAGTACAGCTAATGATGAACTCAACCCTTTTCTCAGGTACAAGTGTTTTTGTAAGGATAAACAACATCTCAAGGTGCATGATGATGATATGGCTGATTATCATTCATAATATCTATATGTGTGTGTGGGGTTTTTCAAACAAGAGCTCAAGTGGGCATCCACATTATTAGAAACCTCCTGGTTTGCTTTCATAACTATGGGCAGCTTCTACAATAAAATGTTTTCTTAGACCACTATTTTTGTCCCAAGCTATGGAGTTATAATCCATATTTTACCTGCAAGAGGCTAATAGTGTTGTTTATAGGAGCCCTTTTTTTTAACTGTGAAAATAAATATGACATTTTATTGATATTGTTGGCTAGGCTTCAACCCAAAAAGGGCAAAATAAAATTAAAATGAATCAATAAATGGCTAATAATAATTATATTGATAGGTGTTCTATAATGGTAGTTAGGTGTGGTGGCGGGAACAATAATATCGTGCATAAATGATCAATGTTGACTTTAAATTTGACATTTATTTGATCGTCGCAAGATATTTCAACTTCATATTCAATGTCCACCTAAGTATCATAAGACAATTTCTAATTTAAATTTGACATTAATTTGAACGTCACATTCTAATTTGAACCTTAAATTTGACGTCCATTTGATCACTACAATGTAGTTTTATCCTTAAATTTGGCATCTCATTGATCATCAATTAGAAGTTTTTCTTTTACTTTGAGAAGTCAATTGAAAAATCATAATATGTTGGCAATACTGGTGGAGTTTGGAGCCTTATTTTTTAACCAATTTTTTTAAACTAACACATCGATCCAACTAGATTGATGGCATTTGTCATGAGCTAGTAAGAAACTTTTGGAGAAGGTAATGGAGTTAATCAATATATTATATTATGACAAATCCAAAATAAAGTCCTTGAAATTCATATCTATCAACACTTTTCTAATAGATATATTTAATATATATGTGGCTCTCTTGTATGTGGCCTCTTGGCCTTCTCTATGACATTATATGTGGCTTTTAAGTTGTATGTTTGAGATTGTATGTTGGTTGTGCTTGTTACACTTTATGCCAGATTCACATCTTGTATCCCTATACTTTTGTGTCATGCTTCATATCGTGCCATCCTTCAACATGCCATATTATCTATCAAGTTAGAAAACATATGGTTCCTCTCATGCAGATATAAGAACAAACAAGCCGCATCACGGCTTGGCGTGGTAAAGGCAAGGGAGATTCCTACACCTTACGAGGGAAACCAACTTTATACTGTAAGTAATAGTTATTTTTCCAAGTGCAAGAGTAATTTGTGAACAAAAACCCTCCTTGAGTGCCGAAACCCGCCACCTAAGGACCTATCCAATGCACCACAATTGTGTGGTTTTCACACTTAGACGACTTGTTTTTTCTTTCTTGTTTTCTTGAATTTTTCCTATGGATATGATCTTACCCACTACTATATTCTTATATGACACGATTTGGTGTCAAGGTCCCCAATCGAAGGGTTGCCTTACACTCACATCCTTTAAAATACATGTGGAATAATAACTCAACAAAAGAATGATCAAATGTACACAAATTTGGACAACAAAAAGTTTATGTTCTTATTATTTAGAGAATAGCAACATCGAATGATTGTCAACAATTAACTATTTTACACAATACTCTATGTCATGTCATATCACTTTTATCAAGGCATACAACTTTGAGCCTTAAGCTTGCATCAACACTCTACTCATAAGTGACCTTAGAGCTCCCAACTCGACTCATTTGTCTGATTGCTTGGATGTCCTCTATGCTTTTGGAGTGATACTCTCCAAGGTAATTGGTCTTTACTCGAATAGTCATTCATGTCACTGCATAAGACTCCTAATTCATTGGAATTCAAATGAAAGGATCAAAGGACCCAACAATAGAACCAAACACAACTCTAGACGACCCTTCCTGCATGTGTGTCTTCAAATATTCAATTATTCTAAGGTCAGCATCTTGAATAGGATTGCATGAAAAATGCTACACAATAGAAAATTACGCAACAAACCAAATGTTGTGCAAAATAACCGAACACTCCACAAACTTTGTGTAATAGACTTGCACATTCAACAAAATGTAACATTGTATTCCACGTCTCATGAGGAACATGATTCCTTAATACACGATAAAAAAAAGTACTCCAAAAATGTAAACAAAATCAAAATAACATTGAGTTTAATTGTTTAATTGTTTTTTGGTTGATACAACATTTCCTATGAGTGTCGATACTCCCGCATCATACACCTTGGGTAATTTTGAAAACTTGGGCTTCTTTTCAAGGAACCGCCTCCCATATCAGGCAAAGAAACACATCACTTTACCAAGTCACTTATTTATTATCATTTCCTTTCCACTTGACCAAATAATTTTTGTACTCCTTATTGTGTGTCTTTTGGTTCTAGTATCTATTATCCCTTCTACTTCGTCACACTCCTTTTCTCGACATTTGTTTTCTCCAATCTACTTCACAACCTTATGATTTAACTTCCTATTCATATTTTTTTACCGTATGATATGGGTACAGACTTAACAAATTAAAGATGTAAGAGATAGAAATGCCTTCAAGAAACTCAATCTCATAAGTGTTGTGTAAAATTCCTAATAATTTTGTATAGCCATATCTTTTTCCACTTAAGCTTATTATATGTTCCTTTAGGAAAATTTTCCTTTGTAAGTATGAAAAGACCATGTCCCCAATCTAATATTCAACTTCTCTTTGCTTCTCATATGTGTGTTGTTTGTATTTTGCATTCATAGTTTGTAACTAATTACACATTTGTTGGTGTACTTCTTTTATGTGTTCCAAAATTTTCCTCGTTACAACACTTTTATCTTCATTGCATAGTAAACTTCTCTCAACTCGCAACTTCTCTTGGGTTGTTCCCATATATAATTTAGAATGGTGGTTTCCTTGTACTCTTGTATATTGAGTTGTTATAAGAAAATTTTGCATGTGCTAAAGCTAAATCCCAAGTTTTTGGCTTATCTCTAACCAAAAATATAAGTAAATCTCCAATGCTTGTGTTCTCGAATTCTCGTTTTCCCATTAGGGATGACATGTTGATTCAAATTGCAAATTTTTATCTAGCTTCTTCCACAATGATCACTAGAAATGACTAATGAGTTTTGTATCCTCACACACACTATATTGCATGGTAACCCATGTAGTTTCACAATTTCCTAAAGAAAAGATTTTTAATATGTGTTGCGTATCACCGGTCTTCCTATAAGTAATAAAATGTGCCATATTTTAAAATCTATCCACCACTAAAAAAATTGGAATCAACATTCCTCTGTGTCTGGGTAATTCTAAAACAAAATCCATACTTATGTCTCACCAAAGTGTCTCTCAAATGGAAAATTTTTGATACAACCCCGCGTTATGAGATTATTCCTTTGGCTAATCAAAAACACTAATTCTTATATAAACTTAAACACATCAGAACTCATTCATGGCCAAAAGTAACTATCCCCTAGTTTTGCTAAGGTTTTATCTAAGCCAAATTTCCCTACTAATCCTTCGTAATGATTTTCTTTTACCAAGTTCTCACGCATTGATCATTTTAGGATGCACAAATATCCTCCTCTAAACAACAATCCTTCCTATAATACATAATCCAACTAAGGTGTCTTGTCAACACTTTTGGGTATTTTGATTTCCTCCCATGATTCTTTTAAATCATCATCTTGAAAATATAGTTGCTTCATGGATTCAAAAGCCACAACTTTCATTCTCAACGGTTTCTACCAATAGACAACTACACCTATTAGGCTATTAAATACATCATCCACCTTGTTATATTTTATGCTCTTGTGCTTCAAAAAAATGTGTATCCTTATAAGTACTCTACCCACTTCATGTGCCTTTAGTTTAACTTTTCCTAGTTATTAATAAACTACAACACATGATGATCTATGCACAACACAAAATCCTTAGGTAACAAGCAATGTCTCCAATTTTTCAAAACTCGCACAATCGCATAAAACTCCTAATCATAAACAATTTACTTTCTCCTCACACCATTCAAATTTTCACCGAAAAACATAACATGTCTATCTCAGACACAAAATCATGCACTTTACTTTTGGATATTGGACAAAATGTGACCTAACTCTATATTTTCCGTTATATCTTTCCAACATCCCGAAAAGTATTGCCCATTAGGGACATGAGTGCCCATGCACTACTGTCCCCTTCACATGCTTTTGTCCTTTTCCCTCCTTTTCTCAAATTTGAAATGCCACATTACTTGTTATCTTTTCTAAAACCTTTATTATCACTTTGGGTCAGCCTTTTTGGTTGTTAATGACGAAATTCAAACAAGGGAATCATATATATACATGACTTACTCGTTATTATATGAGGGGCGGGGTAATTTGGGCTATTCATTCTCATTTCTATCAATAGATAGCTACATGTAATGAGTACATCATCCACCTTGTTATATTTCTTCTCTTGTGCTTCAACACAAATGTGTATCCTTGTAGGTACTCTACCCACTTCATTTACCTTTAGTTTAAATTTTCCTAGTTAATAAACTACAACATGTGATATATGTACAACATAAAATCCTTAGGCAATAAGTAATGTTTCCACTTTTTCAAAACCTACATAATTGCATAAAACTCCTAATCATAAACACTATACTTTCTCCACACATAATTCAAAATTTCATTGAAAAACATAACATGTCTATATGTAGACACAAAATCATGCACTTTCTATTTACATCATGCCTCTAAGTATGTCATTATATGAATGATTCCTAAGCAAGAAAACTAGACATTAACAACACTTTTTTCTTTTACATTGTTTTATCCTTTCCATACTTCTATTTTACTTTTCTAGAATTGTTATCCCGTAAAATTGACGAGGGCAATTTTATGGGTAACCATACCAAATTTTGTCCTGGTCCCTCGTCAGGGGCCCCTCAGCGTTCGGAATGTTATAAAATCCCTTTCTGGGAAATCTAGTTCTCCGAACTTAGTCATTTTGGTCTTTTTGGCTAGGTGCACCTTTTATCTATGCAACATAGACTAAATTTGTGCCCCCTTCATTTCCTTTGGCGCACCCTTTGAAGTGTTGACACATCAATTGTTGCGCCTTCCCATGATGCACCTTTCTTGCATGCGCCAAGGCGCATGCGCCTTCCTGTCAACAACAAAATTGTTGCGCCGTGTTTTGGTGCGCCTTGGCGCTCGAAATCTAGTGTTGACAGTCCTTAAAATGCACCAAAGGTGCACATAATTCCGTGTTGACATGCGTATATCCGCGCCAAAGGGCGCAAAGTTTTACGTGTCGACACACATTTTGGTGCGCCCTTTTAAAAAGTGGTTGGCGCATTTATTACACCTTTGCCTATATATAGGCGCATCCACCCTGTCACTTTCACAATCAGAAAACACATGATAAATTTTATTCCTCTGCACCTATCAACACTTCCCCCTCTGTCTCCTCGTGTCGTGTTCGTGGACCCCACTTCATCTCTCACATTCTATATATTCCGGGTAAGTGGTTCTTACTCCTCACGTTTTGTTTTGATTGTTTGTGAGGTAGAATGCATTGGATCTGAAGCTTTAAACCCCCTCCTACCGTTCTTGCAAATCTCCCCTCCCAAACCATTTTTCATCCTCTTTCCAGATCTGCTGGCCAAGAGGGCTCTGCCTCAAAAATGGATCTAGACCTCTTTGTTGTGTTCCTCCCACTGTCAAAATATGTCAAGAAAACCTGAAAATCACGAACTAAAGAGGCAAGAAACCTAAAAGTTGGTTCCGGTCAGTATTTCTCCTTGCGCATCGCCACTTGCGCACAAAAACATAGTCACGCCTAAGGCACACTGCTTTATTTCACAAAGACGCACGCCATTCTTGTGCAATACAAAAACTAAACGTCTTTGGTGCCGACGTAATCATCCTTACAACAACACATAGTGCCATGCAAGCTTTCCCTACGCCATGCCAAAGTCCCCTGCGCTTAACACACAATTTTGGTGCTACACGCATTAATCTTGCACCTTTGGTGCACCAAAGTTCCATGTTACACACAAAATACATGTGCCATTGGCGCACCCTGCCCCCATGCAACACCAAGATTATTTGCAGTATAAACCGCATATAACGGCGCAGGCGCACTCCTGTTTACAACAACAAATATGTCATATGCAAAATCTCGCGCCCGCGCCCTTTTCGCGTTGATTCATTCCTCAGAACTCTTTCTTGATGCACCATTCTATTAGCCCCGCACTGCAAAGATCCTCGCGCCCCGCGCCCGAGGCCTTAAAATTGCTAACTCCTCATTTTGTAGTGCTTTAATGGAAGATTTGACAGCTAACATGGCTCTTCTGCGTTGGACTTCGCTCCTTCTTCTTGCAGATTAGCAACTAAACTCAGATCCATATATGTCTACATCAAGCAAAAAGCCAACCAAGTCAAAGGGTAAAGCTAAGCTTACAGAGGAAGAGATGAAATACAAGTATCAGAGGGTCAGAATGCCCGAGTCCCGGTGGGAATGTGACCTAGATATAAGGGATTCTGAACTTGGCCACATTGACATGGAAGATTTCGCCGTAACCAGAGAGTCACAGAAGTCCTCGATGGACAAGTCGGTGGGAAGTGGTCTACATTTTGTCGGGGGATCCCCGCCGTGGCAAAAGAAACAACGAATTTATGATGGTGGTAGCCCGCTGTTATAATAAAGACACAAGGTGTGTTGAAAATGAAAAGGTGAGGTCATAATCAACCTCACTTCCCTGGCACTTCAAAATCATGCTAGGCATTCCTCACCACCGACATTTTGTGGCTGTAAGCCAAGAGGACTGCACCAAGGCATGGGAGGATAATGAAGACAAGTGCATGCAGCTGATGAACGAAGTGTACTTGAAAAATAAGAAGGTGATAACCAAATGGCCACATGTTATTCACCGCAGCGACTTCTCCGAGGAATTGAGCGACACCATCACATTCCTAAGTAGAGTTTTTGGGCTTTCTGACGCCCATTACTTTCACAAATGGATGCTCAAGTACCTTGAAACTATGAATAAGAATGTGCCTGATCAACGCTTTGAGTGGGCAGAGATCATAAGCAGCACCATATCCGAGCAGCTCCAACAACTCACCACAATGGGGAGGTTCTACATGAACTCCTACGTAGTCTATGCTGCAGCCTCGAGAGAGGGATTATCCAGCACTGAGCCGATGCGGGGTTTGGCCCCAGGTAAAGATATATGAATACTACCCAGAGCTGAAGCTAGAGAACAACATCCCGTAGTTTACCAAGATCAACGATGCTTTCTTCTATGGCATCGTCTGCCTTTTGAGGCCAAATATGACTCATGGTCGATGACCAAGAGCATAGTCACAACAACTGAGAAGTGGGGGCGCTATTTACCCAATTCCCCACCTTCACCTATCTCAGAGCGGCCAACTTCTTGGGGGAGCCCACCAAATTACCGAGATATGCTGGCCCCAAGTTGATCTTGTTAGATCGGCCCAGACAACTCACAACCTACCATGAGAAGTGTTTGAAAAGAAAGAAGGGTGGAACCCCTTTCCCCCTCACAGTGGGTAGGTATACCTACACTTCTCACACCAAGGCCCAGGAGATGTTTGCAGAGCTAGAACTACTCAATCTAAAGCACAACTTCCCGGCAAGGCCCACCTTCGATCCAAGAAATTGCCTTCCCAAGGCAAAACTCGATCCAATCCACATTCCACAGATCGAGGACATCTATATCAACCTATATCATGAGGTCGAACTTAGAAGGAAGGATCACTCTCGCCTGGCCCTGGCGGAGATTATTCAATATGGCGTGGCCATTGTTCCAAAGGGTTATCAAACCACTGATCAAGAAGTTGATCAGGTGTATCTGGACATAGATGGGGACAACTGGTCGTTTGCTTTAATTGACAAAACAAAAGCACCCTAGACCATCGAAGAGAGGGTCAAAGAAACATTATGCGAATAGAACACTGGTGCCGAATGAATGGCCTTATCTACCTCGGAGTAGATTTCACTATGTCCCCATTGGGCAACGCACCTGTCAGGCCGAAGCATATGCCAAAGGGAAAAGGAAAGGATAAAGAGGGAGAATCTAGCTCCGCTCAAAAAGCTCCTGAAAGCCCACCTTCCGCCGCACAAGAACAAGTTGTGAGTCTGGTATCCCCAGAGAAAGAAGCGACGGAAGGTGTTCCGGACAGCACATCCACTCAGGGTGTTGCCACAGCTATAATTACCGAGGTCCCCTCTTTTCCTTCTCCCTCTCCTCCTTCCCCTCCTCGTGTAACTCAAATGACCATTCCTTTGGTCGTATCTTCTCCCCCATCTTCCACTGTTCCCCCTTCCTCGTCTTCCATCTTCTCTTCTCTCACGGAGCTATCCCCCACTATTTCTTCTCTCATCTCTCAGCTCCCTTCCTTTCCCGTGTCTACCTCCCCTGCAGTATCCCTTCCTCCCGTGAGCACTTTCTCGGCCTCCCTCTCGATGCCTCCACCAAGTGTCTCTACCCATTTCCCCTCATCCACTGCAGCTGCTCCCTCTTCCACCTCTGGTCCCGTTCCCTTAAGTCCAGCATGGATCTCCCAGCATCTGAGCTAGCAGAAGAGGAAAGTCCCCATTGCACCAATGGACTTCTCCGTCATCCCAACAAAGGGGGCTAAGAAGCAAAATCCTATAACCCGCTTCTCTCAGAGTGCATCGGGAGAAAGAGTAATGGAGATCGCATATCCCGATCCTTCAAAGGGTAAAAAGGATCTATCCCCGACAGATTATACAGTGACATAGGTCACAATGGGAACATCTTCTGAAATTCTTCAAGGAGAGGCCCTATCTGCGGTAGATGCCCTTTACAAGAAGCTCCAAGAAGCAAAGGAAGAGAAGAGGTTATTAAAAGAGCAAGAACAAACATATTCTTCTTCACGCCCTGCAGAAAATGGGCAGTGCACCTCCTACGACTGCCACTGAAACTCCTGAGGTCCTAAGCCAGGATAAGATAAATGAGTATGCCAAAATTGGTGAACAAGGTATGGCAATTTCCACCTGGAGAGATCAGATCCTCAAAGATAGTGAGGAGGTAATTGTCAAGTTCACCGAATTATATCAGAACATCGCTTAGCGAACAAAGAGCTCCAGGCGATCGCGGGACCTATCTCCGAAGAGTTGGACCATGCTAGGTTGCAACATGAGACGTTCCAGAAAATGCTCAACTGCTTAGTCGATGATTTGGTGAAATTCAACATTTCCGATCACCCTGTGGTACCGAAAGCAAAATCTTTGTCATTGCGTTGGATTACTAGGTCGATCAGATGGAGTTCGTCCTAGAGAAGATTGACAAGGTCAAGGAGGAAGCCCTGGATGCGATGCACCAAATGGAGAAAATTTTCCTAAGAATGTCTCCAGGCTTGCTTACTCCTTCTTTCACCTTGAGGAAGGCAGACGAAACTATTCGGATCTTCAAGGAGATCATCTCGCAAGGGCTAGGGCCAGAAGCCACTTTTGACACCGAATGCATCAACAACCTTCTGGCTTGCCGTGATTTTGTGGGGTTCCTGATGGAGGCAGTAATGAATATTTCAAGCTCCCTGAAAAACTCAGAGATGAGCGGGAGACTTGTGAGGTCATCGGTGATCATACAAAGGGTCCTGCCTAGGATCAACTTCAGCCAATGATCAGTAAATTCATGGAATATCGAACTCAGTTCCACATCACCTCTCCCGAACAACAATAGAAGCAAGATACCCCCTTTCAGCCGCGAGATGATGATGAATAGCTTTCTTCCTTTTGTTTTCCTTTTTGTAAATATCTAAGAGTATGTTAGTACAAATGATGACCTCATCCATGTTGCACCATGGGATGTTGTCATCCACCAAGTTGTCCAAAGTCAACATTGACTTTTAGATATTTTGTAGATATTTTGTAATTAGTTGTTGGTTGCTTTTTGCCTTCTCTCTTCTCCTTCTTCTATATATACTTTGATACTTGTTGTATTCAGTGTGGATACTTTTTAGATGAAAAATAGAAGTGAGAAGAAAAGACTTTGAGCTTTTTGTAACAGAAGAAAACATTAATACAAATATTAAGACTTTGTGCTGAATATGTGTGTTATGGGCATCTTAATCTTTCTTATGTCAGATTTAGGCATTTATTCTGTTGAATCTATCTCTACTTTTTTGTCATTTATTCATCAGTATTGCTTTGTTTGTCTATGCAAGTAGGTTTGGCTCTGTTTACTACCAGCCCAAAACATAGACCCTCTGACCTTTCTGCTTTGGAATTCATTTCTTTTCTCCCTTCGAATCTATCCTATCTCCTCACTTCACTTCTTTCCCTTCTTTTCACAGTCGGAAACACCCCAACTGGGATGAGATCCCAAACCCCCAAGGTAGAATATTGTGAGACTTGCATGCATTCCTTCCGGTAGAATAACAATAAACCGGGCCGCTTTGACGACTCAAAGAGGGGCTATGCCCCGCACACCGTTGGCTCGCCTATCCATAGATCTCGCCCAAGCGATAGATTTTCGGACCAACAGAATGACCACTTTACTTTTGGACATTGGACAACATGTGACCCAACTTTGTATTTTCAATTATATTTTCTCGAGCATCTTGAACAAGAGCACCCATTAAGGATAGGAGCACCCAGTGCAACTATCCCCTTCACGTGCTTATGTCCGTTTATCAAATTTAAAATGCTACACTACATGTTATCTTTTCTAAAACATTTTTATCACTTTGGGTCATCCTTCCGTTGTTAATGATGAAATTAAAACAAGGGAATCATATGTATACATGACTTGCCCATTATTATCGGGGGTGGAGTAATTTGGGCTATTACTTTCTATCTACTACTTGGGCATGGAACAACATTCCAAGGTTGCATTTGGGATTCAATATTCACTACATGTGAGGGTTTATTTATGAATTCCATCTCACACATTCATCTTAGGGGAAAAGTAGTTGTAGCCCACTTTCTTGGTGTGACTAGCGCTATTTTAGTAGATTTTAGGATTTGATTTTATTATGCGAAAGAAACAACTAAAACTCAAAAATAACAGGGTTTAACAATACTTGTATGGATGATGACAAAAGGTGATGGATCCAAACAGTGCAAGAAGCTCCTCTTCTAGAGAATCAGAAACATGCACACACATAAATATCTTGACAAGAAAAATATAAGATAATTATGTGGCAAGTTACTTGGAAAACACTAATGCCAAGAACTAAAGGGATTCCTTTTATGGGTGTCAACTCACTTATACACAATTAAGTTGAAAATAATGATAAGATTACATGTAATATTAGATTATCCAAATAAAAACTATGGATATATAATGTTTGATACCGATACTCAATCAACGTCCTCGATGATAGGCTGGGGAGGGTTGAAAAAATTGTCCTAGAAGATATTAGCCTCATCACTATGTTTGAGGAGAATGTCTAGCTACTCCATAATTTCATTTGGGTTAGGCGTGAGGACGATGATGCATATGTTTATCTCATATTTGATGTCATATAGATCCCACATGAAGGGTTGGCGAATGATGGGAAGGTCGTAAATAGTGTTAGGCTCATTAGCTACTCTTGGAATTGTCATCTAATAGAAATAAAAGATTACAAACAACACAACATTAGACATGATTTAAAAATATTATATAAATTTGTTAAGAAAGGGAAGTAGGGTATTTAGACAGATATCAGTATTGATCTAGTAGATCGGTGACGATCTATGTAATCGGTGTCAATCACTAAATTTATGGCCACCAATTTGAATTGACGCTAAATTTTAAAGGAAATGATGATATGAGACTGTTCGATACTTAGAAGATGATTATTAGACTTGGATGAAAATGTTTACCAATTCAAAGAATGAACATACCTTTTATGGGGGTGATGGTGGCTTTAGACAACCTGATTGAGAGGATAAATTCTCCAAAGGGAGAATGATTTACTGAGAATTCCTCAGCTCCTTTACGTCAACAGAGAGTCTTTGTCCCATACTGCAAATTCCCAATGCACAAACCTTATCACCTATAAAAATTTTAGATCCTTGGGTAGTGGATTGAGCCATCTTTTCTAGGATCAATTTCGCTTTCAACTAAATCTGCACCGGTTGGCACTAATTGCATAAACTACACCAATTTTTTTCATTTCAAGGAAAATGGTTGAATTTGGTTTCAACCATTTCCTTTTATGGGATTTTCGAGTTTTATGATGGTCTAGGGTTATTTTAGGCTCATGGGGAGTTTGTCGAGGTTAGGTTATTTTTTTTTCGTGGTTACAAGTGGTCATGAATGGTTAAATGGTGAATATAAGTTGATAAATGGGTATAATAATTGTGTGGGATTATGAAGGGGAATTCTAGGGTGCATATGTGTGTGAAGGGATTAGGGTAACCTAGTTTTGGTTTCTACCAAAGATAAGGGAAAATTAGCTTCAAGGAAATGATTCAATCACACACACATGAACTAGAACTACATAAAGTCCAAATGTAGTGCAATGCTCGGTGAAAATCACATTAGAGTGACCTTTGAGATCATTCGACTCAAACATATGTATTATTTATTTCGTATAATGTTTTCTTGAGCCTTGTGCATGTAGTTAGGGTTTGTTTTGTAGGTCTAGGTACGACACTGGAACCCTATAATGAAGTGGATGTGAAAATGAGTGAAAGGAAGAAGACAAGTTCAGATTCTAAAAAGATCAGAATCAAATCATTTGATAGGATACTAGCACCCAAATGGTCATGTCCTTCTCTAGGACATTCTATTCGAAGGAGTTTCAAATTCCAATTTTATAGACGAAGCATACTCAATCTAGATTCAACATATTCAACCCAATTTCCGACCTAGAATTAGTACATATTTTAGAATAGAAGCTAAGTCACTCTTATCTCCCTATTTTATACACTTGTTTGTCTCTTGTATAATAGATATTTCTTATTACTATTATGTCCATTTGATCTCGGAAATCCTCTCCGATAAGTTTTAATTCTATTAAATCATTTGGTGAACCCGACCATTCAATGTCCATTATTGGATCTATCTTTCATGTCGATACCCATAGTGGTCACTTTAGTCTCCCACAACATATTGAGCTTCTATCGCAGACCCATAGTCATTCCAAAAGTATGTCCTGAACCACACATGATAACCCTCTCTTCAATTCATGTTATACCCTTCCATGATATAAAAACCTCTTATAAAAAATATTCTTATAATGAAGACACTAATGTGGATCAGGCACAACTCAATGCTCTCACCACTTTCTGTTCTACATTACGTGACAATCCTACTCATGTACCACATGTCCTTAATGCTTTATTAGCATCCCATCGTTCCTATGACAATGTTTCTCATGTTAGTATTGTTCGTACCTTAGATCTCTACTACTATCACCTCTTCTATTCCACCTTCTTCCTCCCCTACCACTATGGGGATATCCACCATTCATATGCTTATTTCCACACCCACTACTCACTTTTCTTCCCCCATCATTTCCCATATCCAACCTAGCACTTCTTTAGGAACCCATGCCTTAGAGTCTTTGTATCATGATTTACAAGCTCAAATTTGTCAATTGCAACATGCATCTTCCTCTTCTTCTCCATCTATTTATTCTTCACTTCTTCTTCATAGTCCTCTTACACCCGAGGTTTCTTCTTATCCACTTCTATATGAATAACTAATAAATCCATAAATAGTTTACCTACTACTTAGGCCTTGTTAGAAGAAGGAATATTTCAGTCAATAACCTCAATTTACCCCCTCAAAGATAATACTCATTAACTTCTTTATGGAGTTGTAAGAAACATATAGTCACAAAATATGATAACATATATTGTGGTCAAACATAGTTTCTCTTACACTCCATTGCTCTTAGATTGAATTTTTATCTACAATGTTTCATGGCCTCTAGGGAAAAATACCTTTCCAAGGGTTATCGATCTTGGTCTTGTATACTTTTTCGTTAGTGATCCTATCTTTTCTTATAATATATTTGGTTTTGTGTTAGTCGCTCAATTACACACCCTATGAATTCTAATGCTTATGGGAGGAATTGTTTACTTTAGAACTTGTTGTTGATAAAATAATGAGTTTTTTATTTATTAAAAAAGGAGATGACATTATGCAATCGCAGATTAAATTACCTTAGATTAATGTTTGGTGGTATTCCCATTTAATTAGGCATATTTTAAGGTGAACATGTTTTTTTCATAAGTAGCTTTTTGGGATAGAGTCATTGAAGTGAACAAACTTTAGAACCAAACACAACTAGTCGGCCTTTCCTAGAGTGTGTGTATTTAAACATTCAATTATTCTATGGTAAAGCAACTTGAATAGGATTTCACAAACAATACTACACACTAGAAAATTATGCAAAAAACTAGATGTTGTGCAAAAAGAAATGCACACTCCAAAAACTTTGTGTAATAGAATTGGACATTCAATAGAATGTAACATTGTACTCCACGTTTCACTAGGAACATGATCCCTTAATGCACAATCAAAAAGTACTCCAAAAAATGTAAACAAAAAAATAACACTAAGTCTAATACTTCAATTATTTTTTAGTTTATACAACATTTCCTATGAACCCCGATACTCCTGCATCATACACCTTAGGTAATTTTGAAAACTTGAGACTATTTTCAAAGAAATTCCTCCCATATTGTGAAACAAACATATCACTTTACAAAGTAACTTATTTAGTATTCTTTCCTTCCACTTGATAAAATAATTGTTGTACTTCTTATTGTGTCTTCCTGATTCTAGTATCTATTATCCCTTCTACTTCATCATGCTGCTTTTTCGACATTTGTTTTCTCCAATCTACTTCACAATATTATGATTTAACTTCCTATTCATCTTTTTGTACTATATGGTATGGATAATAATCTAAACATTGAATATGTAAGAGATAGTAATGCCTTTAAAAACTCAATCTCATAAGCGTTATGTGTAAACTTCCCCGATAATTTTTATAGCCACATCTTCTTCCAGTTAAGCTTATTGTATGTTCCTTTAGCAAATGTTTCCTTTTGTAAGTATGCAAATACCATGTCCCCAATCTAATATTCAAGTTATCTTTGTTTCTCATATTTGTGTTGTTTGTATTATGCATTCATATTTTGTAACTAATTATACATTTGTTTACATACTTATTTTATGTGTTTCACAAAATCTCCTGCTATAACACTTTTATCTTCATTACACAAAGGTCTCTCAACTCTACAACTCCTCTTTGGGTTGTTCCCATATAAAATTTGGAATGGTGGTTTCCTTGTACTCTTATATACCGAGTTGTTATAAGAAAATTTTGCATGTTCTAAAGCTAAATTCCAAGTTTTTGGATTATCTCTAACCAAAAATATAAGTAAATCTCCAATTCTTATGTTCACAAAAAAATTCCCTTCAGGATGGTATGTTGGATTGAATTACAACTTTGTATCTCTATCACACATTGTATTGCATGGTAACTCATGAAGTTTCACAATTTCCTTAAAGAAAATAATTTCAATATTTGTTGCATCATCGGTCTTCCTATAAGCAATAAAATGTGCCATCTTTGAAAATCTATCCACCACTAAAAATGGAATCAACACTCCTCTTTTTCCCGGGTAATTATAAAACAAAATCCATATTTATGTCTCCCCAAGGTGTCTCTAGAATGGAAAAGGTTGATATAACCCCGCATTATAATATTCTTAGTTGGCTAACTGAAAACATGACATTCTTGTATGAAATTAAACACATCGACACTCATTCATTATGAGGATCCTTCAACACAAATTTACAAACTACATAAAATAAAAGACAAATTAAATAAACTTTGGAAAATAGCTTTAATAAATTTTATATTGCATCTCACTTCGGGGGGGAAACCTCCTTTGGGAAATCTCAATACAATAATATTTTTGGATACATTCCATGGCCTATTAAGTCCTTAATATAATATTTCTATTATAGAAATTACTACTACCCATGCATGTGGGATAATACTTAATAGCTTACAGGACTACTTATAAAGCATATGTGTTTGTTACATCTATTACATTACTAATGCAAGGAGAAAGGTAAGATGAAGGGTCTTAACATTACCTCCCCTTAAAAATACTCAAATATGTAATTGTGGGAACTATTGTTGAATCTGGAGAAGGGTATCCCAAGTTGCATCTTCGAGTTGTGTGTCATACCACTGGATCAAGCCCTCGGTGATAGAGCGGTTACAAAGTTGGTGGAAGTGTAGGTATTGAGAATTATGGCAGGATCAAGAATAATTGATACTTCAATACTAAGCTCTAGTAGTACTATTTGTGTCATAATGTGTTGGCCCAAAAATTTCTTCAAACAAGAGACATGAAAGACAGGATGAACTTCATGAGCTGGGTGGAAGCTCAAGCTTGATACAACAAAGATCAATCTTTTGGAGAACTTTGTAGGGTCCATAAAACTTAGGGGAAAGATTTTGATGCCCTTTGAGTTTCAAGAATTCTATTTATATGGTTCTAAGCACAAAAAAACATATCCTGGGATGAAAGTTTTACTTCGAGTGGTGTTGATCTACTTGTTTCATACGGTTTTGCACCATATGGATATTGTCCCAAAGAGTGCGTAGAATTTTGTCCCATTAGGTGAGGGTAGTGTTGACGGCTTCAATTACGTAATCGTAGGGACTGTAAGAGAGGAGAGGTGGTGATGGTTGGCCATATACTACTTTGTAAGAAGTCATTTTGGTGGAGGTGTGATATGAGGTGTTATACCACCATTCAGTAAGAGGTAGCCACTTGACCCACTATTGTTGGTGCTCAGAGGTAAAACATCAAAGGAAAGTTTCCAAACATTTGTTAACAATTTCAATTTGACCATATGTTTCAGGTGATATCTTGAACTCGTCCTCAATTGGGTACCTATCCTATAGAATAATTTTGTCCAGAAATGGCTAGTGAAAATGATATCATGGTTTGAGACAATGGAGGTTGTGATACTGTGGAGGCGAAATATTTGGTCAATGAATAGTTAGGCAATGGTTGAGGCCATATATGGGTGGGATAAGGAACAAAAATGGGCATACTTGGAGAGGCGGTCCACTACAACTAGGATTACTGACTTTCCCTAGATTTAGGAATCCCTTCAATGAATTCCAAGGAAATATTAGTCTAGATCTGGATTGGAATGGGAAATGATTGTAATAAACCTGGGGTTACCACTATTTCACCCTTGTTGTGTTGACATGTATCACATTATGCCACAAATTGTTTGATGTTTTCCTTCATTCCCTGCCAAAATAAATTCCTACAGAGCCGGTCATGGGTTTTCAAAAAATTGAGTGATCGACAAATGGAGAAACATGGAGTTCGAGAATAATTACATGGAAAATTGTATCTTTAGATGGTAAAACTAAGTGCCCTTTATACCAAAATAGGTGTCATCCCAAGAGTAGTGTGGGGATGAGGTAGGTATTGTCACTTTGAAATGCACCCTTTAGAGAATGGTGTGACGACTCTCCTTTCAATTGAAAAAATCAAACACTCCTAGGTTGTAGGGGAACCAACCCTCTCGAAAGACTCAATCCAACATACACGCGTCCGATTTTGACACGCCTAGTGGGATAGATTAAATAATTTGTCAATAATTTGATGTTATTTTTGACAAACATCAATGTTTCACACATCTTCAACCAACATCTAGCTACTCCATTGGTTTAAGTGCATCTTAGTATAAGATCAACAAATATTCCATGCCAAAGGTTATAACTAGATCATCTACAAAAGGTATTCCTTTTGATTTCATTGAATTACCTTTGAATTCAGCTAAGAGGAGCATATTTTCAAGTTCCAAGCCATATCTTAAATCTCCTCCCACTCCAAAAATCCAATATTATTTCCCAAGGTTTTCATAACTAGTTCCATTCTGAATATGGCCCTTCCAAGAAATCAGGTTTTGTTCCCTTCAATGTTGGTAGCCCATTGTTGCTAGCCCAACATAATGACATTCCAGCTAATGCCTTTAAGAGCATTCCATTTTTTATTAGTGAGAATCATATTACACCCATAGAACATGTAAAGGATGTTGCCAATATATGCTCTATTTATCACATAACTCAAGATGATGTTGTAGTCAGATTATTAACAACTTATTTCAAGGGAAAAACATTGCAGTGGTACAAAGGACTTGCACTAAATTCTATTACTACTTGGGATCAACTGGGAGAAGTATTTTGCAAGCACTTTGAGGATAAATTAGATATTTCTTTCATTGGTTCAGCAATTGACTCATCACAATATAACACCATAAGAGTTTATGACCGATTTCAACTACATGTTCCAAAGGACTTGGGATAGAATTCTACAAGTGGTAAGGCCTACTCCTCAAAATGATTTCTTGTATTATCTAAGGGATTTGAATTCTGATATTTTAATGATGATATAATCAATGGGTGGAGAGACACTCCCTGATGTTTATGATATAGTAGTTAAAGCTAAAAATAGTCTTATACAAGCAAGGAAGATATCTCCAAGGCCTCTTATGCCCATATTTTAGATATTTCCCCTCCCACTTCTTAACAAGTATCCTGTCATAGCTCCAATTCCAGCATCTAATTCTCAGCCTTTGATCCAAACTAGTGTAATCCCAGTCCAAGCAAGTGATTTGCAAGAGATAAAATGAATTTTAAAATATTATGGGAATGAGATAGTTTCTCTCAAAAGGAAACAAAGTCGAGTTTGACCTTACTATCCTCCCAATCAGCAGAATAGACCCCCTTTCCAACCAAATTCACAAGGCTCAAATCAGATTGCTAATCCAAAGCCTATTCAAACAATTAATCCCAATGTTGCTAGCACATCCAAAGCAATTGTTCCAATCTAAAATAATATGATCCAAGATTATGAGTGGTGTTATCCATGTAATCAACCTCATAATCAGAATTCATTCTTTAATGGTATTCAAAATCAAAAACTTATGGTGCAAACAATTTCTATGTATCAAGGTCCAACAATTAAGACTCCACTACAACAGGAAGTTTCAAAAGAATTATTTCCAAGTGATAATGCATTCCTTAATTAGAAGCAGATGATTTTTGTGGGATAAATCAACTTGAGAATCATAACTCTACATCATTTGTTGTCAACACTAGGTCTAAGAAAAGAGCATTAGAAGTGGAGTAGCCTACTGGTAAGAGCAGTTCTCAATCTTCTCCATTTTTGCAAGCTGAATTTTCAATCTCAAATCAACAAAGGAATCGGCCTAAAAGTCTCCAAATCAGCAAGAGGTTCCAATTCCCATTCCTCCAACACAAGAAGGTGTTGTTGTTAACAAGTTACAACGAAGGTTAATACCCCATCTTTTAATATCCTTGAGCATATGAAGCAAACTAAAGTTAGTATGTCAATATGGGATACATTGTCACTTCCTGGACAAAAGGACCTTTTGCAAGAATCTTTGTCAAATCTCAATATTTCTAGCCAACCATCTAAAGAACCATCTAGGGTTGTGCTCATAAATACATCTGATCTAAAGGAAGATCAAGAAAATAAGAGTGTCAAGCCACCTCCCTTCTATGTTTCATTGATCATAGGTCAGAATCTAGTTCACAACTACATGATTCATTCTGAGCCTCTATCTCAATTATGCCCAAGAAAGTTGTTTACAAAGTTACTTTAAATTATGATCCTCCTTAAAAGGGAGTAGTTCAACTTGATGGAACACCAATAACCACTATTGGAGTCATTAGAAATCTGAGCTTAACCTTGCATGCATGCCCCACTTTCTCCATTCCTCAAGATGTTTTCATTATTGATCTTCCTAATTTTGACCCTTTTTTTTAGGGTTTTCTCCGCTAAGTTTAGCTAGGGGTTTAGAGATATATAGGATGTTTAAGTGCTGATTTGGGTTGTTATATGTGCTTTATGAAAGTTAGGTAGATCCACCAATTTTCAAACAATGTAAAATAATGTATTTGGGGTGGGGTCAAACCAATGACCTAGCCTCCCAAAGTTTTACTTAACCACAACAACGCTCAATGCGCTTAGGATATGAATTGAAGAAATTTATATTTGAATTAAAAACAATGTGACTAACCATTTTTAACCAATGGCATGGCCAAATGGAGGAGTGAGCACATGGCAACGTTTAGGGTGGGTTAGCTCACAAAAAATATGGATTTTCTTTTTTATTCTCCTTATTTGTTTTTTCCTTTGTCTTGTATTGTTTGTTATTGTCACTTTATTGTGGTTGATCTCCCCACCATTCATTTTTTTCTTGTGTGCAGTTCGTAGGGGATATGTGCTTCATTGACTTTATTTGGAGGATGGCTTGAGATTTTGTTTGTTTTGCAGAGTGTACAGCTAGAACAACTCTAACCCGCTCGATGCGACTAAATGGACAAGGGTTTCAGCCAATCTTGGTCAAGGAAGTTAACCGTCTTGTTCAACGCCCAAGTTTGGATCAAATATTGGCTCATCGATGGAACTTGTATGCTTCTATGGGGTTGAGGATTGGCTCGCAGCTCAATCCAATCAACAAGCAACTTGGTTTGGTTTGGCAATGATTGATTCAATGTCTCCACACCTTGGATATCTATAAGAAAGGTTCATCAAGTAATTCTGGACCTCAACACCAACAATCTCACAAGGGAAATTCTAACTAAAATCAAGGGTAGAAGAAGGGGAACTGGAAAAGAAAACCCCATCAACAAGGAAATATAGCTAAGAAAGAAGAACATTCGGATAATGAAGACTTCTTGTACATTGCTCGATCAAGTGAACCTTCCACGTCATCTAGTGATGTCTGGTATGTTGATTCAGATCCACTCAACACATGACCGGCCATAGAGACTGGTTTACTTCAATGAGGGACACGCCTTCAAAAAACCATGTTTCATTAGGTGATGATTCTTCATACACAATACATGGTATTGGGAACATTTCTCTTCCTCTTGGTTCACGCAATTGTAGATTATCAGATGTACTATATGTCCCTAGGTTGACTAAGAATTTATTTTCAGTCATTCAACTCCTAGATCACAATTTGAAAATTGACTTTGATAGTCATTCCAACAAGAAAATATGTTTAATTCGAGACAAATCACGAGGCTCTAAAATTGTTGCAAAAGCTTCTAATGTGGGATGTATGTTCCAACTTGATTTTGTCAGTAGAGATGATCATGCACTTGTGGATAAGAACTCTACCTCTGTAAAATTATGGCATTGGAGAATTGGTCACATCAGTTTCAAGTATATCGAAACACTTTTCCAGTATAACATGGTAAAAGGATTGTCATCTCTCAAGAAGGATACAAATAAGTTTCCTCACTGCCTAGTAGGAAAACAACACAGAGCTTCATTCCTAAAAATTACTTATTGAGCTCATGGTAAGCTTGATCTAGTTCATGTTGATCTTTGTAGAACAATGCAACCTACTCATTATGGATTCGAATACTTCATGCTATGTGTTGATGATTATTCATAAAAATTGTGGATATAGTATCTTCGTAAGAAAAGTGAAGCTTTTGAAAACTTCAAAAATTTCAAAGTAGTTGTTGAGAACAAAAGTGGTCATCACATCGAACTCTTTGCTCATATCGAGGAGGGAATTCACCAATAATGATTTCAAATCCTACCTATAAGCTCATGAGATTCGTCAACAAATGCCTCCTCCACACACACCATAACAGAATGGTGTTGTTGAGAGAATAAACCACACTATCATGGAAATGGTGTGTTGTATGATCGATGATTCTAGATTAACAAGGAAATTTTGGGCAGAAGCAGAAAAGAAAGCTATTTATTTGTTTAACAGAGTGCCTACAGTTGCTCTTGATGGAGTAACACCATATGAAGCATGGTCGAAGCGAAACCATCTATTGCACACCTTAGAGTATTTGGGTACAAAGAAAGCATGTATATACCCAAGTAGAACAGAAAGAAGTTAGATATGAAATCACAAAACTCATCTTCATTGGCTACAGTGAAGAGACTCTTGGGTACAGATTGATGGATCTAAAGACTAGGAAATCTACACTAGCAGAGATGTTGAGTTCTTTGAGAAGAAGGAAGTAGATTCTCCTCCTCCGCACTACTTTGATGTAGATTTTTCACCTGTTATAAAACCAAAAGTTGATGTTCCCGCAAATGATGAAAGTGATGATGGGGATGATGGTGATGATCATATAGAACCACGACCCACGAGAGCAGTTTAGTGTATTCCCAACTGGTATACTAATATGTTACGAGATGCAAAATTGGATGGTCCTCTGATACATCCACCACTAGACCAAGGACTTATAGTAAAGCACGAGAAGAAGTAAACTCTGCTTTGATGAGTAGAGTTATTGAATCGATGAGACCTCTACCATCCAGAAGCCCTATAGTCAAAATATTGGAAAGATGTCATGGATGTTGAATATCAATCGAATGAAAGACAACACCGACACCAACTGTCAATCTTCCATCAGGGAAGAAACCCATTGGTTGCAAATGGATATTCAAGACAAATTACAAAGTAGATGGGACCGTAGACAAGTAAAAAGTGATACTAGTAGCAAAGGGGTACACACAAAAGGAAGGCATTGACTATGAGGAGACATTTTCTCCCACAACTAAGATCAAAATGATCAGGATGATCTTTTCTCTAACGCTCAATTTGGTTGGAAATTCCATCAGATGGACGTGAAAAGTGCCTTTTTGAATGGATATTTACAAGAAGAAGTATACATGACTCAACCTGAGGGATATGTTGTACCTAGTCAAGAAACAAAGGTATGCAAACTCAGAAATATTTTTATGTCCTTAAACAAGCACCCCGAGCTTAGTACATCAAAATTGATGAGCATCTCGTACAATATGGATTTGTCAAAAATTCATACGATCCCAATCTCTACCTCAAAAAAAGGAGGGGAGATTTTGATTGTTGTTGTCTATGTCGATGATCTAGTCATCACTGGTAGTTCAGTGAAGATGATTGATGCAACAAAGAAATATCTTAAACGATCGTTTAACATGACAGATCTCGGGTTGATGCACTACTGTCTTGGATTGGAATTATGTCAGAAAGAGAATCACATATTTGTTTCTCAGTTAAATTATACCAAGAAAACACTCGAGAAGTTCAGGATGATGGATTACACACTAATTACAACACCTATGGAGAATAAACTGTAGTTATCTTGTTTAGATCCATCGCCTATGATAAATGCAACTCTCTATCGGAAGTTGATTGGGAGTCTAATTTACCTCACATACACTAGACCGATATCTTCTTTGTAGTGAGCTATTTTTCCGTTTCATGCAAGAACCCCAAGTTTATCATTGGAAGTTAGCAAGGTGAATCTTGAGATAGCTCAAGGGAACATTAGATCTCGGTCTAGAATGCAAGAAGAATGACAACTTCTTCTTGTCTGGATATTTGGATTCAGATCATGCAGGAAACATTGATGACAGAAATTCATTTCAGGGTTTGTATTATTTTTGGATCTAGACCGATATCATGGGGAAACATGAAACAAGGCTTTATTTATTTCTCTTCTACAAAGCTAAGTATCATTCTGTAGGTGAAGTTTTCTATGAAGCAATGTGGCTATGTCGCATACTTTAAGGACTTAGAATACCACAGGATAGACTGACCACCTTGTATGTTGACAATGAAGGTATTCTCAAACTTGTTTGCAATCCATTTTTTCATGAAAGAACAAAGCACATTGAGGTACATGTTCATTTCATACGTGAGCATGTCTTGAAACATAATATACAACTCTGCTTTTTCTAATAATCGAACAATGAGTAGATATTTTCACAAAGTCACTTACATGTGACAAATTTAATTTGTTCAAAGAGATCCTCTCCTCATCCCTTGATAAAATGCAAAATTATGGGGGAATGTTAGGGTAAATAGTAATTATGCATTGTATTAGGTAATTATTATTATTATTTATTTATTGTTAAATGGTTTTTAAACCATATTTGTCATTTTATTCATGTAGGAATATCTGTTATATAGTTGAAATAGATATATTTGTTTGTATTAATTTGTGCTTCCCGGATATACTTTTGGAAGCTTATGTAAATAGGTTTATTGTTGCACATGTGCAACATACTTTTGTGTTTGTATTCAGGTTGCTCAATTTCGATAAGAATTGCAGCACATTCATTGTAATGTTGATTTCCGAACATTAATAAAATAAGTGAGGCTTCCGCCCATGTTTGCTACTTTCACTTTCTAGAGATTTCACAACTAAAATTGGAGGTTATTTATCGTCATACTAATCTCATATGTTATTCAGAACAAGATATGACACCAAAGTTACCATAAGATCTGAACACCACCTTGAGCCTTATGTCCCTAGTGTCATTAACTCAAATTACATGATCATAGATGAAGAAGACTAGTCGATGACCATCAACCAACCATACTTCTAGAGGAAGCTCCTGATTTATTACTAGATGAATGGGCTTCTCAGAAATATTCTATTGATCCATACCACCATATTGAAGAAGTTGAGCTTGGAACATATTGTTTGCATGAAGAAAATGTTATGGTTCCTAACCTTTTCAAAACATATCATCAAGAAGAAGGTTTGTGGGAATTATACTTTGATGGATCAAGAAGAAAAAATGGAGCAGTGGAGGAATCATGCTGATTTCCCCAACAAAGACAAAGTATTTTTCAGCTTTGAGATTTCAGTTTTCTTGCACAAACAATACAACAGAGTATGAAGCTCTTGTGCATGGTCTTTAGTGGGCAAGGAGGAAAGGAGTAAAGAAGTTGCAAGTTTTTGGTGATAGTGAGTTGGTGGTTAATCAAATTAGAGAACAAGCTTCCACTAAGAACAACTTGTTGAGATCTTACAAAAACATGGTATGGGATTTAATTGAAGACTTTGATGCTTTTAATATTCAGTCTATTCCTAGAGTGAAGAACAAACATGCATATAGGTTGGTTGTCATTGGTGATCAAGTTGATATTCCATATCAGACAAAGAAGGACAGAGATCAGAAATATGTCAAAATAGTGGTAAGGCCTTCTATTCTAGATAACAACATTAATTGGAAGGTGTTTGAATCAGATGAGAAAATTGTTAATTTCTTACAAGATGAAGCTAAGTTTTCATTAGAAATTAGGAAAGGTTGCAACAACAGTATGATAATCAAATTATTCAACTGAAATATAAAAAAATTCCTCAAGGATTGATTACTCTAGTCTATATTCAACACATGATTAGGTCAGAAAATAAAAATCCAATATGATGATCAAATAAGAGGATTATGAAGCAATCAATATTGGAAATGACAAAGCACTCAAAGTAGGAAAGGTATGTAATGATGATGAAAAACTTGATTTTGCTCAAGAATTTGATGATGTTTTTTTGCATGGAACTATGGTGATTTAAATTTTTTTAATCCAAATCTAGCTCAACACACCATAGAATTGGATCAAAAATCCAAGCTAGTTAGACAAAAGCAAAGACCAGTCAATCCCAAAATTGAACCATTGATGAAACAAGAGTTGGACAAGTTAATCAAGGCTAACATCATTTTTCCTGTTAAACACTCATCATGGGTTGCCAATTTGGTTCTTGTAAGGAAAAAGAGTGGAGAAATACAGTTGTGTGTAGATTTTAGAGATCTAAATAGAGCTTCTTTAAAGATCATTATCCTCCGCCATCCAAGGAGTAGATTTTATAGAAATTAAGTGGTTCATAATGTTTCTCATTACTTGATGGCTATTCAGGCTACAATCAAATTTTGGTACAAGATTCAGATCAATTTAAGACAAAATTCACTAAAAATCGAGGCACTTATGCATATAAGAAAATGCCTTTTGACCACAAACGCAGGAGCTACTTTTCAGCATGTAATGGACTTGGCATTTCAAGGATTAATCAATACTTGTGTTCTTGTTTACTTGGATGATATAACTATTTTTTCAAAACATGTTGCAGATCACATCATATGTGTTTCACTTAATCCAAAGAAGTGTGTATTTTCAGTCCATGAGGGTAAGTTACTTGGTCACATTGTTTCCAAGAAGGGTCTCACAATTGATCCTGAACGAGTAAGTGCAATCTGTCATTATCTTTGTCAAATCATAAGAAGGGATTACAAAGTTTTTTTGGGTAGGATTAATTTTATCATAAGATTCATTCAAAGTTTTACAAATATTGTTAAGCCACTAACCTCAATGCTCAAGAAGAATATGGTTTTCAGTTGGAAAATAGAGGGAAAGAAATCATTTGAAGCAATCAAACATGCCATCTCACAAGCTCCAACTCTCACTAATCCATATTTTAGAAAATACTTCATTCTTTATGCTTTTGGGTCAATTGATACAATCTCAGCTATGTTGGTGCAACAGAATGATGAGGGAATGGAGCAACCAATTTCCTTTTTTAGTCAAGGGCTACAAGAATATGAGGTGAATTATTCCTTTGTTGAGAAACAAGTTCTTTCAATAATTAGAAGCCTTAAGAAATTCAGACATCTGATTTCTAATAACAAGATTCATTTAATGGTTTCTCATCCAAGTGTTAAAGAATTTATTTTGAGAAAATATTTGAATGAGAAAAGGGTAGGATGGATCACAAAGGTAATGGAATATGATGTTGATATTAAAGTCACTAAGCTGGTCAAAGGAAGAGGAATGTGTGAGTAGTTAGCTTCAGACTTTCATGATGATAAAGATCAAGTTTTAGTCATTCAAGATGGCCCAAATCTAGCAGTTCCTACATTTCCTCAAAGTTAGACCCAAGAGATGATCCATTTTCTTAAGACTAAATAATGCCCACAGGGGTTAGACAAAGCAAAAAGGAGGTATTTTAGATTACATTCCATTCCTTATGTTCTTGTTGATAATATACTTTTCAAAAAATATGTGAATGGAGTTCTTTTAAGATGCATTGACTCGATCAAATTGAGCATGTTTTGGAGGAATTTCATGATGGTTCATTTGGTGGCCATTTTTCACCAAGAGCTACAACCTTGAAGATCATGAGAGTTGGTTATTACTAGCCAAGCTTATTCAAAGATGCTCATACATGGGTAAGGAAGTGTGCAAAGTGTGCAATTTTTGTAGAAAAACAAAAGCTAACAGCTCTCCTTCTTCAACCCATTCAGGTAAATCAACCTTTCATGCAATGGGGATTAGATTTTATTGGCATGATTAATCCACCTTCTAGTGTAGGTCATAAATGGATTCTCATAGCTACAGACTACTTCACAAGATGGACAAAAGTAGTGGCTTTAAAGGAAGAAAATGAGACATCAATTTTAGATTTTTATGAAGGTCTTGTCATAAGGTTTGATGTTCCAGCAACAATCATCTTAGATAATACATTAGCTTTCCTTGGAGAAAGAATCAGTGCATGGGCAAATCAAACTTGGAATTCATCTATCAACCTCTTCCAATTATTATCCTTAAGGGAATGGCTTGGTTGAATCAACAAACAAAAATATTCTTAGAATCATCAAACATACTATATCAAAAACTAGAGATCATGGCATACAAAACTGAAATCAGCTTTATGGGATGATAGAATTACTCCTAAAAGATCAATTAGCAATTATCTTTTCATGTTTTTCTATGGCAGAGAAGCAAGGTTACCTATTTCTAATGAATTTCCAACTCTGAACTCATTAAACAAATGGAGATGATGGAGGTAGATTCAATGGAAATAAGATTTGCAGAGTTGGAAGAAACAAGGAACAAGGCAATGACAATAATGGAACTTCATCAAGCACAAGTCAAGAGTTATTTTGATAAGAAATCATCTAGCTAGAACATTCAGAGAGGGAGACATTGTGCTTAAGTGGGATGAAGATAGAACAAAACCTGGAAGACACACAAAGTTTGATGCTTTTTGGAGTGGACCATACTTGATTATAGGTTGCAAGAAACACAATGCTTTCTAGATCTCTAAGCTAAATGGTGATGAACTTCCCATCCCAATTAATGGGATGTATCTCAAACCTTGTTACTAGGGACGTTCTTCCTTTGTAGTAGATTGTTGTGTTTATTTTCCAATAAGTGCTTCATGCACATTGTTGTTTGTAGTTTCTTTTCTTGTGTGCCTCGTGCACTTTACTTATGTGTTGTCTAATATGTTCTTATAGGCACATGTTTTTTTTTTTCTTTTGTTAAAAGGTAATTTTAGTGTCCTTATAGTTCCAAGTAGATTGTAATACTTATTGCTTGAATCCATGCCTAATGGATGCATCAAGGAACTAAATCATTGCGAGTAGCAGATAAGTCACCCCACCGAATCACAAGAATTGTTGACATTTCTTGCACATATGCAAGAAGCCAACTTGAATTTTTTTTTCTCAGATTGACACAACTTTTGAAAGATTTGCAGGTTATAATGGAAGAATGAGTTCATGGGAATGACTTATGGATGGATTTTACGGGCTAAGGGCTATAATTGTAAAGATCCTATTGGAAACATCGAGAATAGAAGCATATTTTGACAGAGCACGGGTTTTATTTTGAATAAAACAGACTTAGTCATTTTTTACAAGTTTGGGACATCTAGATGGTTGTCAAATTCTACTACCCAAAATCACTGGCCATTAGCATTTTAAAAATCTGTGAGCAAACAAGTTTAAAGTCATTGGTGGGTTTTATAAAAGACGACAGATGTTCAAATGGTTGTCACAAATTTCACATCGCAAATAGGGGCTACGTGGTGGTAAATCTACGGCTCAAGTAAGGACACGTGACATCATTCTGGGCTCCTCATTATTTTAAAACTCCACTGGATATAAGCCCATATAATGAGCTAGGTTTATAAAGGTTTCAGGTTAGGCATGATCAACATGGTCAAAGGCTAGGTAGCAACATCTTATGGAGCGAACAATTTTACTTCAACGCTGACAACCAAGATACGTGGAAGATTCATATTTGCTTGCATTTCGTAGTCCGATAGGGTCTTTTAAATAATACCGACACCGTAGATTTCGTGGGACATTTTGATTGGCTCGTGTTTCGTAGATTTTATTCAAAGAGCTAATTTGCGAAGGGTGTGGAGTTGTTTTATTATTCAAAGTTTCGCAGCTGTCAGAGAGCTAATTTTTGAATATGTGGAGCCTTTCTATTGGTTTGGTTTTCAAAACCTAA
Source organism: Taxus wallichiana var. yunnanensis (assembly GCA_018340775.1). NCBI lineage: Eukaryota > Viridiplantae > Streptophyta > Pinopsida > Cupressales > Taxaceae > Taxus > Taxus wallichiana. The sequence goes on from CM031238.1 coordinate 829,250,602, forward strand.
TCAAATGTCTAATTAATAGATTCATGGAGTTGTTTAATTGGCTCATCTTTCGTAAAATATAGTCGGGTTGACACCGAAGATTTGTGGTTAGGGCCGAATTAAGGTTTCGAGCGCCTTAGGCGTGCAAGACTGCTCGGGCGTGCGCCCCCCTCCCACCTCAGGACCAATGACCCACCTATATGTGAATGTTTTTAAAACAATTATAGACTTAGTATAACTCTTGACACATTTTATTAAAGTTATAAAGGTTTTTTTCTTTCCTTTGCCATAACAAAACTATCAATGACATCATCATAATTTTTTTGTAGTGATGTCGCTCTCAATTGTCAAAATAGAAAGGCTATTCAATCTAGTTTCACCCATTGTTGACCTTAAATTGATTTTTACTCTTGTTAGAGTGGAAAATTCTCTCTCAAAACTGTAATTTCCAATAGGAATGCAAAGAAACATTCGTATTGCAACATCTAGATTTGGGAACGTGGTGTCTAGTCCACTTTTTCTTAAATATTTTGACATTGATGATATACTTGTCAAGTTTTCACGTCTTGCTAATGCCTGGAAATGGATGCATTCAATGTCAAGGGAGGTTTCCAAGTCTGTGTTATATGTTTTTACTAAAGAATTAGAGCATTTCAATATTGTCTCATTATCAAGATCTTTTAAATTGTTCAAAAATCCAAACCTATCATTTAACACACTATATGCTTCATTTCTTCTTGATAATTCCCTTATTAAGTTGTCTATAATAACATAAAATACCTCCACCCTCATACGATCCCTTCATGTTTCGGAATTTTGACATCTCTCGTTTCATCGAGTGAACTTTTCTTTTTCTTTTTCTTTTATTATCAATTTTGTACTCTTCTTTTCCACTAATGATCTTAGCATGTTGCTCATATGTATCAAAATTCTCTCTAATATTTTGAATATAATCTATCAATGAATTATACTGAGTCACAACCATGGTTAATTCAATGTCTACCTTTTGTAGATATTTTCTAGTTACATCCATTCTTTCAAGAATACTATGCCAAATAAAACACATCACACAAGTTTCTAACTTGTCTAGTTTTTCATGAATACACTTTACTTCATGTCACATGGTAGTTGTTTGATTTTTGTCTTGTGCTATATTTAGGAAAACATCTTGAATTTTACTATATCCCAAGAAAAGTGCTTTAACTGCATCAGCTCTAGCTGACCATCTTGTTTCAGAAAGAGATTTTACAACGGGACAAATTCCATCCAAAAAATTTAATAAAATTTCCCACCGATAAGTTGAGGCACTTAGGAAAGTGTAAATAAGTTGAAGTACTGAAAAAAAATCTATAGTTGTTGTACAACATTCTGCAGCTAAAGATCCAACAAGATTTAAGGAATGCCCTGAACAAGGTACAAACTCAGCCATACAGTTGTGATTTTTAATCCTATTTTGTAGACCTGTGTATTTTCTAGACATGTTACTTGCATTATCATATGCTTGCCCCGACAATCTTTGATATTAATGTCATAGTCATCTAGTGTTGTAAGTACAAAAGCTTCTAAATCACATGATTTGTGTCCAACCGAAGGAATGTATTTTAAAAATCGTTCAACTGGAAAACCTTCTTGAGAAACATACCTTACCACAAATGCTAACTGGTCAGTGTGAGATACATCAGGTGTTGAGTCAACAATAATTGAAAAATATTTTGCGTTGTGGAGTTCTTCAACTATTTTGTTTATAACTTTTTGTGCCATAAGGTCAATAAATTCATTACATGTTGTCGTAGATAAATAAGATGGAACTCCTTTTCCTGCATTTCCATATTGTGAAATGTGATTTGCCAAAAATGGGTCAAACTCTGCAATAAGTTCTAAACACCCTAAAAATTTTCCATTTCTAGAAGATCCTAATAAATTGTCACCACCATGAAAGGAAATACCTCTAGTAGCAAGGAATTTCACAATTCTGAACAATACGCTTTAAAACATTCCTCTAATGCTCTACTTCATTTTGGTATTGACTTGCAAGTGTAGAATCAACTCTTCCCAAAACATTACTTCGAGTGATGAAATTAAGAATTGAAGTCCTGTGATCGGGGAATCCTCATGCTCTCTTAAACTAGTCAATGCATTTTTCCAATCATTAAATCCAATTTTGGAAAATGTGGTTGATTTTGCTTGAAAAAGGTGATAAGGAATGCAATAAACAACTCCTTTTGACTCTGAGTAAAGCAACCATTCTCTTAATTTTCGTTCATTGTTTAAAAGTTTCCATTGAAACAAATCTTTAGAAACATATCTAAAACAATCTGAGTATTGGCATTTTGAATTTGAAAAATCAACATTCATATCTTGTTTTGGTGTATTTAAAATTATATATTCTATTGTATCGTTGTCTATTACCCATTTTGCAGGATCAAGATCAACAATGAAATGTTCATTAACGATGGGTTGAACAATAGTATTTTCATTTTTCTCCTCTTGTTGTGTGTTCTCCTTCTCTTGTGTGTTTTCATCTCCTATTGACTTTGATTGTGTATTTTTGTCACTAACCGAAGAATAATTCTCATTTTCATTTGATGCACTTAAAAATATATTTATTTTAGGTATCTTTTTCAAAAGGTTTTTTTCCTCCTTAATTTTTTGTTTAGCTTTTTTTTGAAATTGAGCACCACTTAATTTTTTGGTTTTATCCATTTGAACTAAACAGTTATCAAGTTACAATAACTACCCGAATACTTGTTGATAATGATGCTATAAATTATAATCAATACTATTCCAAAAGTGAAATAATATAAATACAATCAATAACAATTACATAATAAGAATAATTAAAAATTTAAATCAAAATGTAATAATATAATTGATGCAATTGAGAATAAAATTAATGCAACATCAAATGTAAGATGCTAGAGCAGTTAGGGTTTGATCACTTAGCTTTATGTTCTTCCAGAATTCCCCCAAGATGAATTTGAAACTGTAGTCTTGACTCTCACAACTCACAGTGCCAACAACCAAAAATGCAACACAGCTTCTATGAAAAATCCAAACGTAACACCCGCATTACTCATATGAACCGATAATTATTCGACAGTGACACAGGAGAATTAGGTATAAAAGCCGTGTAGATACAATCATACACGATCATCGATGATTGCAGTTTACACAACACATATATCTAGACTACATCTAAGACTAAGCATCAATAAATACTCATAAAGTCATATATGAGAAATGCTTATGATATAAACAAGGTATGAGATTCTTTTTGGGACTAGTGCCGCATAACTTTTTCTTCTTGAAGGATTTTAATTCTACTTCTAAATTCCTAGATCACATAGAATACTCAAAATAACTTTTCCTCCTCAAAGGATTCTAAGATAGGGAGATTCACTCTCTCTCTCCACCTGTTCATTTTGGTAGTATGAGAAGTAGGGGCATTACTTGCACAGACTTCACATATATTTCAAGGCAGGGGAAATCTAGTGTGAACTGGTAGTAATAGATATATCATATAAGTTTATAACATATCAATTGATTAAGCACAAGAGGCAATGCCTAATCCAATTTGGAAATCCTTGTAAGAATGATAGAATCTAAGAGCCTCCTTGTGAGACTGCAGTTTGCACTGTGAGATTTGCATTCAATCAGAGCTAATGGTCTATAAATTTCCTTAAATAGAGAGAGGGCTCAATAAAATATTTCATTATCATAGAATTATAGATGTCTGGTCTTCTTTAGATGATAATTTCAGTAGGAAAAGATGAGACACTAACTTTCCTAAAATTTTGGTAGTGTAAGATAGAGAGGTTGATGTTAAGGAAGGTTGTGTACAGTGTGATATACGGTCATAGTCTAGGTCAAAGTAAAATTTAAGATAATCTTACAATCTATAGGTTGGTGATGCCTTGGACCAACAAACCTGGACATTAATAGTGGACACTGGAGGGGGCATTCGAGCTTTGGGAAAGAAGAATGATTACATATTATAGAAAAATGAAGATGGGATCTGTTGGAGAAAATAAAAGATCTATCAATACATTAACTCTTTTTTCAAAGACTGTATTATCACGCCTGAGATTACAAATGTTTGAAAACAAGCATTAAATGAGATCTATAGAATTTCAAACTACATATCTTATTTGAATTTTGGATATTAGCCTTCTTTGGGATAACAAGAGAAACCTTACAACTCCATTAATCAATCAAAGTTTGAAAATATCCTGATCTCTATCATATTACTATTTAGTTGAAAAGTCTTAGATGCATACAATGATACAACTGGTTCAAAAATATCAAATTAAAACACAAATCAATCCACATATGACACCAAAAATAAAAAACCCTAATCAATTTTAAAGATATATTACTATCCATGTACTGTGTTCCGAGAACTTCTGCCCATAAACTTGATTTTCTCGCTACTCAAACGTAGGATAATACAAATGAGCAATCACTTTGTTAGCTCGGACCTTTTTGGACCTCTCTATCTAGTTGAAAAAACTGTAAAATTAAAATTAAGAGTCAGAATGTAATGTCTAAACTAAAATTTAAATAACCTTGGTCATGAGATTTGGAAATGAAAATTAAAAAGCACAAATACAACTCACAAGTCGCAACAAGAAGGTTATTCAGAAACTAGAAGTTCTGAATCCTAATAGAAGCTCAAGTTACTACGCAAAGTTGATCTTTTGCTAGTGCTCATTATCAATCGACATCTGTCTCTGTGAGTTGTGACACGGTGATCGCTTATAAATTTATAAATTTATAATTTGTAACAGTAAACATAAAACAAAGCAGTGTTGTTGCCTATTGCCTGTCAACACTCAATAGTCAGCTCTAGCTGAGTGATCACATTCACGGAATCACTATTGTCTATAACTATTCATGAATTTGAAACTGCGCAACACTTGTAGTCTGTAGTGGGCACTGGGATTCGGGAACAGTGATTCGTGAACTGGGTGTTTTAGTTTTACATTAATATCAATTCAAATTGTTTTTTTAATTTTAAACAATAGCCGATTGACTTGGACTTCCTAGCCGACCTGCCACTTGGATATATTTTTTTAAAATGTGGCGCCCTCCCTTTTGTGCGCCCTAGGCAACTGCCTAGGTTGCCTAGGGCAAGACACGCCCCTGTTTATGGTGCTTTTCTATTGTTAAAAAGTTCGCAGCGGTCAATCAAGAAAAAGGCGGAGGTACGTGGTATTATATTATTGGTTCAAGGTTCATAAACTAACAAGTCAAATAAATCAAATTACTAAAAAGATAAAAGCACGTGGAGTACTTTAATTGGTTCATACTTCATAGTTAAAGATTCATTCAGCCCGAAACTACAAAAGTTAAAGCATATGTGGCATATTTTTATTTGTGAGATAATCGTAGGAGGACACATGGCAACAGGTTAGGGAGATAGACACGTGAAAAAGCTCAGTCCTTGAGCCAATTAAAAGTTGAAATGTGTCAAGTTCATGTGCATTATGACGACAAGAACTTCAAAAGGCCATAACTTTTGATCTACAGCTCCAAATTTTACAAAATTGGTCTCGTTGGAAAGCTCTCACCAAGCTCTACAATTTAGAGTCATTTATTTTAGGGATTGTAGAATTTTATAGGAAAATACATTGCAACAAAAGAAAAAATATGTGAAAGAAGACAAAAATAGATAAAGAATGCAAAGTAGCTTGTTTTTCATCTAGAAGATTTTAAAGTAGATTAAAGCATGAAAAAATGAAGGAAAATATATTTTGAGCCATGCAGAGATTAGTTTTGGGAAAAATATATTTTAAAAAAGTAGAAATAATGCATTCTTTCACACAAAAGGAGTTACTTTGCAAGAAAACAATTGCATTGTTTTATTCTATTTTTAAGATAGACTTGTATGTCTAGGATTTTCTTATCATTATTTTCTCTCTCAGATTTCTATAAAATCTTCAAGAAACATTGTAAATTCATTATACTTATTCATTCATATTTTTAGAGCAATTCAGTCTTTCTAAGTGAGAAAGAAAGGGTCGTGAGTGACTATTTGTGCTTATTCCACCTCTTGGAGCAATAAAGGAGTTGTGTTTTACCTTCTACAATCTATATTTTATGCATACTTTTTTTAAACTGATTTTATTTTATGATACTTGTCTATCCTTGTTTTATCAGTTTAATATCTCATGCCTTTATGCAGTCTTGTGTCAATTTAGAGGTCATAGATTGTGTTTGACAAGTTGTTTACAGGATCTTGTTGTGGAGAAATCTATTGCCTCCTTCTCGAGAAGTGACAATCAATTCCATAACCCTTTTTGAATCAATTTCAAATTGACTCAATTACTTGTAGTTTGTGTATGGTGTGTGTGGCTTCCTTGCTTCATCTATGTGATCCAAATAAGTTTGAAGTTCTCAAAAATTCTGATGTATCATGACCCCTTTTTTAGTTTTTTTATCTCTTTCCTATTATTCTCCCCCTTTTGAGTCAGTTGGTAGGATAGAGTTAGCCTTAGGAGATAGAATTAGTTTAGGTGTTACACTAGGGGAACCAACCCTCTTTGGAGACTCACTCCAACATACAGGTCACCCACAACCTAAGAGTGTTTCCATTTTTTCAATTAAAAGGATATTCAACATACCATTCTCCAAAGGGTGCATTTCAAAGTGACAATAGTAGGATCAGATGCCAATTGTTGGATGAGGCATTGTAGGGTTGGATCTTTGTTCCACTCTTGTTGGAGTTGTGGAAGCCATTCGGTATGGGATCAAGCATTGCATATAGGGAGACTTGATCCTCGAAAGTGCAAGAGAGAGCATCGACAACCACATTGTCTTTTCCTTTCTTATAGGTGATCTCATAGTCATACCCCATAAGCTTGGAGACCCACTTTTGTTGAGCATGAGATGATACACATTGTTCAAGGAAGTACTTCAAATTATGGTGATATGTCTTGATGCCATTTTGTTGTGGGGAATACAAAGTGGTTAATTCACGCTAAATTCCACATAACACACAAAACTCATTAATTTTTTTACTAATATATTCACCTCCATTATATGTTCTAATTCTTTTAATTTCAAAATTAGAGGCATTCTTAACTATGGATTTAAACTCTTAAATTTTTTACAAGACGTCAATTTTTTTCTTAATATAATATGACTAGGTCATTCTAGAGAAACTATAGACAAAACTTACAACATACAAACCTACACTTTGAGAGGGTACTTCAAGTGGACCTCTAACATCATTGTGAATTAATTCCAAAATTGAGAGGAATTAAGATCGTGATGTTTGTGAAATGGTTCAACGTGTTGCTTACCATGTAAGAAACTTTCACAAGTTTCATGATCATATTTCATCTTAGGAAGACCTATAACTAGGTTTAGATGAGACATTTCATACATTCTCCTAAAATTTACATGTCCTAGTCTTTCATGCCAAAGTTGAAGATCATTTTTAGAAGAAGACAAAAAACATACTTCAGAAATAAATCCATCAAAGATGTATAAGCCATTTTTCTAAATACCAGAAGCAATAACATCACTAAATTCATTTTTCACATACCATTTATTTTGCAATATGTAGACACCTATAATTTGGTCATTGATCTTATTACTAAGATCATACTAACTATCCTATTCTCATAATAATTTACTACACTACGCTAGTGAATTACCCTTTCTAACCTCTTCTAAACCTCCTAAACCATGTTAATCCCTCTCTAACCGGATTCTATAAGCTTGTTTCCCTTTAATTAACCTTGTTTAGGTTAATTAACTCTCCTATTGAATTTCTAAGAAGGATTTGAATTTCTAAACAAATATGTCACCTTTCTAAATAGGCACTTAGCTTCCTAAAATCTTGTTCACACCTAGCATGTTTTTCTAAAAAGCAACTTTTTGAACCCTTTTTAGTCCCACATGCATCCAAAACATTATTTTCTCAAATCCATAAACTTTAAATAGAAGGGTACCCCTCCCACCTTTGGCTAAGAACTCTCTCTCTCTCTCTCTCTCTCTCTCAATTCTTATTTAAGTCAATCTTAGGTATTTTAGATTTATTTCATAGTTTATTTGAGTTATTTACTTGTTATTTGCTAATCCTTTCAAAGATTTAGGTAAATGGGAGAAGCCATTAATGGTGAGCTTCCATTCTTAAGCTTTTGAAACATCAATAAACACAAAACTGATTACTAGAGCTTTAATAGGTTCACTTATAGATAGATTTCATGGAGTAGAGAACTAATATAGTCATGTTTAGAGGTTGATTGTTTGTTTCAAGATTTATAATATGCATGCAAATAGGTAGCTCTTGCTTATCTCTAATCTAATGGTCATTTGAGTTGTTTGTTCTAAAGCTTTTGGGGTTTCTTTTGAGTTCTTACCCCATTTTATAAGATTTTGCAAACTTTTCATTACACACATTTGGCACGCCTGGTGGGACAACCCCATAGTCCTTTTGAAATCATTTCTAAGCTTTGTATGTCCATTTTTAATCATTGTAGAGATTTCTAGGGTTAAAAGGCTTGTATTTTAATAGTTTTCATGTTTTAAACAAGCTAAATCTCCCTTTTGGTTAAACATTTAATGGGTTCAAGTTAGAAATAGATTTCCATGATCAACAACTAACTTGTTTTCTTCTAAAAATTTTCATTTCCGTGAGTTTTCAAGTTTTTGCAGGGGTACATGTAGGTGTACTAGATCAACGTGTCTCTGTCAAAAATGGATGCACACCCATCTAGTTGTATTTTACACTATCAGGTCATTTACAAAGGGTCATGTACTGTTGAACTATCGGTGTTTCCATTGATATCATCATGTGTATCTGTATCTCTAGATGCGTAGGTTTATTTTTACATACTGTGTTGATTCCTCTTTTATCTTGCAGGCATATCCATCGGGAAGGAGGCGTCTCTATTGAAACCCTAATGTACTGTATTTCTACCCACGTAGGTGTTGGACCTTACTATCATAAATTGTTTCCATGCGTACTGCTCGTCGGTGCAGGCATGTATCCACTGGCTAGGACATGCATGCGTTGGTCCTGGGGTTGCAGGTGTCTGAGTTAAAAATTGAAATTTCTTTTCGAGCTGTAAAATCAAAAAAATTAGGTTTTTCTAATTATTTGTAGGTTCTAACAGGAGATTGCAGTGTTCTTTTTTATTTTGTTTGACTAATTTAGTTTAAGTGTTTCATTTTCTTAGTTAATAGAGGTTTTCAAAGTGTGTATGCTCTTCCCTCGCACCTTCTAGGTGATCTTGGGAACCAAAAACACTTCCAAAACCTTCTTATTGCTTTCAAAACACTTACTTTATGCTTCCTAATGGATTGATCTTTCAAAATTGGTTAAAACAAACTCAAACATTTTCAAAACACTTAAAAGTATTTTCCATAAACTTGTTTTAGTTGAGTTTTCGCGTTGTGTATGCTCTTCCTTCGCACCTTTTGGTGATCTTAGGAATCAAAAGCAACACACAAACTCTCTTTTTGATATCATGATCTTTTGTGGAAAATTACTAACCATTTACATATAGGACCAAAAAAATGCTTGTCGAAGAAAGGAGTTGCAAACATGAAACCTCTACTACATGTTTTCATGCAAGTTGCCAAACGGTGTGCTAATTAAAACCACATTAAGTTAAGAAAGATAAAAAACACACCACTTCACATCACATTGTATTGTAGGTTTTAGAAAAGGGTACATCCCTATCCGCTCAACTAGAACATAACCCCTTTGGCATAATGCCTTAAGCTACAACAATGGGGGTGGCTCTAGGAACCCTAAAGTAATCCACTGCTGAGTAACCTCGTGGATGAAACAGGAATTATTCCACTTACCCACTTGGCTAATTTTTACATTGTGAGTTAGAGTAAAAGTTGTATGTATTAATGACCCCGGTGAGAATACGCAGGAATGCATTTATTTCTCATCGTAGTTTAAGGTGGTAAAGTAAAGATGAGATACTCCTTGGGAAACCTTGGTAAATCGATCTCACATTCGACAAACTGTTGACACCTAGTTGAGTGATCTTATTAGGAAATTCATTTTGTCTTGGAGCCCACTTTACTAGTCCATTATCACATCTTGTCGAACCATCATGAAGTGATGACTTACTTGGAGTCTAAACCTTGTTTTTTGAACAAGGAAAAGAGTCCACTTGAGTTAGATCTAAGTGTCTTTCATCATGAAATTAAATGATGTATCACTTAGCTTGGTTTCTTTCTCACCTTGGATGAGGTGAAACTCTACCCAAGTGGTGCTTAGTTTATTTTCATCTTTTGATCTATACCCTTGCATTCTTGTTGCCCATTTGGGATGAGAAGGAGGCATACCTTATAATTCTTATCAAAGGCATTATTCACCACTTTTTTGTCCGTTTACGCCCATCCATGTTTGCGGATGGGTTGTTAAACGTCTAAAGTGTGTAAGTACATTTTCACGTCTTTGATAGTCCTTTGATCTTGATTTCAAGATCGTCTTCATTGCTACGATTTCGGTTCATCATTATTTCTCCTTAATTTGTTATTTTTGCTCGCATTCTAGCTATAAAATTACGGTACTTACATATTTTTTTTTTTGAGAAATGGGTATAAGTCCCTTTATTGTATCGTTATGCTACTCACATGAATAATAAACTTCTTGTTATACTTATACCTAGTTTTGGTTCCAACATCATCTAAGTCTTTTGAGAGTGTTAATACTTTGCTTTGTTTATATTATGATAACATCATCTTGATACTAACACCTTGCTTGATAGGTTAACATGTTAATATAGTGTTGTTACGCTATCCACATTCACAACTTCCATTTTCAAAAAACTTAGATTTTATCGGCATTATCACTTTGGTACTTAGGCCTTGTTAGTATTCTAACTCTACCTATGTGTTGATAGGGTATTGTTACCATCTATCTTGAGCCCTTCGTTGAAATCATAGTTTAGGGTATAGTCTTGTTAAACAATAGTTTGAGTGATTATTTGATTTGCTAGAGTGTTCATATGATTGTTCTTTGAACGATAATAATTGCATAACATTACATTTAGAACACACTAGGATATTTTAGACTTCAAAAAACTTATACGACATATGCCTAGGTTTCATATAACTTTGAATACATTTAGACAAAACCTAGTATAACTTTGACTAGTAATTCCAAGAATCACGAAAATGGCATCTAAACCAAACGAGCATGACTTAGAAGAAAATCCTTTTGCATCCTTCCCATTCAATGGTAATAACTTAGCACCTCTATTTTCGTACGTCAAAGACATAGAACCTTTAGTCGATAATAGTAGAGAAGAATCTGATTCTTTTGAAGAAAAACATAAGTTAGATTTACTTTGATTCGACAAGCTCCTTTATTATAACAAAGATCAAGTACTCACAATATTTCTCGAGTTAGGATCTAAGCTTCCACGGGAGAATGCAAAGTGGAGGCTAAAATAATTAATCGTAAAATAGAAGAGTGACTATCCCTCTTAGACATGGGTAACCCTTTGACATAGGGTATACTTCCACTTCCAGAAAACATAACAAAAACACCGAAGAAGACCCATCAAAACCAATTGGCGATTCACAAAGACCTTATTCTAAGACTTCACCTAGAGTAAAAGTTGAGCATGAGTGCAAAGGCTCACTGGCTCCTAAGTTTGACAAGGAAGATGATCTCTTAGTGGAAGAAGAGATCCTCCAAAATAGATATTGAAACTCATTCAAAAGTTAGCAAACTTAGGCTCTTTGAGTAGAATGTGGATAAATATAAACTCAAGATGAAATCTAGTGAGTTTCACTTTGATCCATATGATGATGCAAATTTTAAAGTTGCTAAGGTAAATAGACCGGTATCACCTACAAAGGAACAACTCATTCAACATGAGTTACAATCAATGAAGAAAACACTTACTACACTATAAGAAAGTAACATAGGACATAGTAGGAAGTACTTATATGAAGAACTATGTCCTTACCCCTTTGATAAGGACATGTTGCGACAACCGTTTCCAAAACATTTCACCATTCCTAAGTTCGATAAATATAAGAGCAAAGGTGATCCTCGTGATCACATCAAATAATTCTACATGGCTTGTTAAGAGGTCGCATACAATGATAATTTCCCGATATGATTATTCCCTCGTAGCCTAGGAGCACTGACATTAGAATGGTTTTTTAATATACCCAAGGGATCCATTACGACATGGCCCGCACTAGCTAAAAATTTTGTGTGACATTACTCCTTCAATATGGAGAATGATATCACCATGAATGACCTTTACAATGTAAAATAGAAACCTAATGAGACCTTTGTAGGCTTCTTACAGTGATGGTGTGGATTGGCAAGCCGTTTCCCTTTTTCCCTACTAGAAAAATATCTAGTAAGCATATTCATTCCTAACTTAAACCCAAAAATAGCCTTTCATTTACAAATGCACTTTGTGGATCTAACTTCAAAGAAGTTATAGAGAAGGGTAGTCAAATAAAAAAGGATCTCATTGCAAAGGGTACACTTAAACTGGTCATCAAGGACAAACATGAAACAAAACCCTTAGATAAACCAAATTTCTTCAAAAAGAACAAACATGTCGTTGGAAATGACATTATGAATTCCAAAAGAGTCCAAACTGTGTAAATTGGTATGCTTCTAAAGCTTTCACAAGGACCTCACCCAAAGGAACCCACCAAATGTACGTTTACACTACTAACTGAATCATTATCCGTCATATTTAAACAGTTAGATGTAGTGAACATTGTGTAGTACCCAACCGTGATAGTACCATATCCATAGGATGCTCCAAAACCCGGTTGGTTCAAAGAGCATGAGTATTGTGATTTCCATCGTGTCAAAGGACACAAAATTGATAGGTTCTTGAGACTACAACATTATATACAAGACCTCATTGAAGAGGGAAAATATCTCGTAGATTTGCCCCGACTCGACAAGGTCCTAATGAGAAAATGGGTATCTTCAAAGAGCCCTTTCCTAACCATGTAGATAAGAAGAACAAGAAGCCAGATCATAGAAAAACTTCCAATGACTATAGGATTGTTGCTTATGTCTATCCAACTAATGATAGTCCCTTTGATTCCCTTATAGGTTGTATCCGTTCATCTGATGAACAGGTTAATACTATTAGGATCTTAGAAAAAGTTGTGTTATAGAACGCGATGCGCTAGCTTGATCATATTGGATCCCCACCTGCTTTCTCAGAAGGTCATTACAATTTAATAGAACAGTTAGAGAAGACACTCACTAGGATATCAATTTTAGATCTTTTAAAATCTCTACTGCTCACAAAAACATATTATATAAAACATTTTAGAGTTCGAGTCTCCACCGATGTAGATCCGACGGACCTACAAGTGATGATTGCACACCTTGATTTCAATGATCATATCACTTTTGATCGCACTACAATCCCATGTAATGATCTAGAGAACAACCTTCCCTTATACCTAAAAGTAATGGTTACTCGTCATAAGATCAAGAGAGTGCTTGTGGATGGTGGATCTGGTTTAAACATTTGCACTTTGAAACTAGTAAAGCAATTGGGCCATTCGAAACAAATTTGGGGGCTAAAACTATCACAATCACACCTTTATGATAATAAGGAGCATGAGTCAAGAGGTACTATAGTAGTTCCTATGGAAGTAGGGCTAACATGTCACGATACAACTTTTCATGTCCTCAACTTGGATCTTCCTATATAACATGCTCTTGGGAGGCTCATGGATCCATGCCATGCACCATTCCCTCTAACTTCCATCGGTATCAAGATGTGCCATGGAGGAAAAATAATCACCATTCGGGGGTGATCCACAACCATTCACATCATTGTAGCGCATTACGCTTTTCTCGTGTGGCTTATGAATGTCCTTCTGTGGATATTGTTGTTCACTTACAAACAAGCTATAAAGTAACGTGTGGATCTAGACATAATCACTCCTTGTAATTAGAATTTTTGTCATTGGTCAACCCTTTCTCATCATGGGAGGAAACATTGGCAAAATATGGCCCAGTGAGCAGCTTTACTCTTCATGGGCCTTACTAATATCGAGACCTTTCAAGATCACCCAGACGCGGTGAAAACCTTACTTTCAATTTAAAAGCACCGGAAATAGATGTCCTAAACCGTTTGATAGATTCATCCCTAGTGGTCTCTTGTCTGAGGAAAATATGTTAGAAGATCCTACTAGAAGAGTACCTGAAGGTACCATGGCATCATGCTATCAAGCCCCCCAAGATATCAAAGGCCACCGCATGATGTATGTCATGGGTTACAATGGGTTTGGATGTGGTATCAATGCACAAGTATGGTTAGAACCCATCCCCATTCCTCATTTCAAAACCAACAAACATGGTATTTGAATTGGACCTCATGACGATCCATCTGTTGAGATCGATGTTATCTCTTATAAACGTGAGGATGACATATCTCATTCGATAGCGATGCGGTTTCCCAATATAGCCTCTACGAGGATCTTGCCTCCACAAACCTATTCCCAGATTCAGTTATCTTTACCTTATCTAGATCAAATTCCCGATCCAATTATCAAGTAACCCTTACATATTCGAACTTGTAGATTAGGACCAATAATTTCATTTGCCACTCAAATTATTTGAAATGACAAGGTATTCAAATAATTCATGGGACTCGGAATTCTATTCCAATTGGGGATCACAAGAAAGGGTTTTCTATCAAACTAGACACATCTAAACATTCAAAATATCCCCTTCTAGGAATGATGCTACATCTGCGTAGAATAAAATTGTCTATAGGAAACCCCAAAACAATGTGAATAGTAGCCTTGAAAAGTTATCTTTTACGATAACACCAAAAACAATAGAAAATATATCAAAACTATCCCACAAAAACAAAGTTTTAGTTTTCTTGGTTTATTTATTTTAATTTTTTTTTCTTTAGTTGTTAGTTTGTCAAATGTAGATTACATCTTATTTCCTTGTTGTATGTGTTACATCGGATTCATTTGCTTAGGTTAAGTTTTACTTAGTTGTTGCATGTAGTTCATTTTATCGTGTATACTTGTATTATTTTTATTCGTTTTGTTTCCATTGCATTATATGAGATGTTTACAAGATTGAGTTCAAATGCTTACTTTAATTGAGTGTTTGTTTAATTCATTGCATTAGATTCACTTTGCATGCTTGTGATTATTTGTAGTATGTTATTTGTATCAGGTTGTGTTTGTAAATCAATTGTACAAAATTGTTGTCATCATCACATATATCACATCTATCATCTATCATCACGTCTAAACACCATCAAAATACATCATATATACAAAAATGCTAAGTTTTACATCATGCATGTATACTAAGCTAATCATCACATATCATATCATCAATGGGGGCAAGAGGGGTTATGCGTGACCACAAATCTATCCCCCGCACCAATATCATCTAATATCATCATGAATGTTAACATCTACCAAAGTATCTCATGTCCAAAACATATGATAATATCTCAAGATATATGATCAATATAAAAACGTGTGGTACATCATTAATGTCTATCATGATACATACATATAAAATGAAAATCATACATCATGATACACTCATCATACATCTATAAACATGAATCATCATCATAATAAGGCATATAAAAACATGACAATATACACCATTGAATGTACATACATACATGTATAAATATATGTCTCAAAATAAATATACATCATTGATACAACATATGCCATCAAAATGGCATGAGTCAAAACTGATCCTTCATGACGAGGCATAATAAAAATGATACACCAATACATATATCGATCAAAATCAACCTTCATAAGAGGCGTGTATACATACATATGTCAGTAAAAAAGAGATATTCAACCATGACTCTCACCCTCTCTAGGGATGTTTGGTTTGTGGCATGGAGGAAAAAACGGTAGCTTATGTGATGGGTCACCCTGTGTGTACCCCTTATTGTCCACTCCGGCTCTTGTCAGATCGATCTAACCGATCGTCCCGACCTTCGTGTTCTAGAGAATTTCCTAATCACATCTAGTTGATCAAAGGGTGCAACCCGTTGCCTAATGGAATTGCTCGTTAGTAGGTGGCCTTGTAATATGAGGCCTCACCACTAGCTCTCATAATATACTGAATCATCTTTGTATCCCCAAACATTGTGGCTACTTGTACAACAAAATATCACTCCCCTGTCACTCTACCAATATCAGCCTGAGTCCTCTCAGAGCAGCCTATCAATCTCTATCCATTGTAATAGTCTGGACCTGGGCCCATGCCTGATCTCTTTGAATCTTATGCCTCACCTGGTCCCATTGAGAAGTGACACCCTATGCATATATTTGTGCCTCGATGAAGTAGATTCAATATCTAAGCATCCTCCACCGCTAGCTACCTAATCTATTATTTTCATGCTCCTCCATCCCCAACCTGAGTGGCATGGGCTCGCGCCTAGTCTCTCTTTGTTATCATGTCGTGTATGTAGGCTCTAGCTTGATCTCACTCATACGCTACCTATAATTGCATGGCCATGGCCTATTGTAACTCTTATTGGAGTGCAACTAATTTTCTATCATCTCCACCGGAGGGCAAGGAGGATGACCCTATGGAACCACCGCATGCACCTTCATAACGGAATATGTACCCCACCGGAATGTTGGCTAGAGGTAATCAGAGTGTGAGGAGCTCCGTGGCACCTATCTATATATAGGCCTCGACCCCTGTCCTGCATGCGGATGTTGTAGTGGGGGACCTTTTCCCCACCCCCATCATAATGTGCATCATTTAAAGGATCATCGTCCTCATCGTCATCATCTCTGTCATCCCCATCACCCTTATCACCACCTCTTTAGGAGGCCCGACTAGAGTGCCATCAAGTATACTACGACTCAATTGATCTAAGGATCGGTTATACCCAAAGATAAGCTCACCGCCATCCCACGGCGCATAAGGTATATCTGGAACCCCAAATAACTCTAAAATACACTGATCAATATCAAGCTAGTTACTCGTGTAATCTTGAATAAACTCACCCTAGATGGGGACTTGCATAATACACCATACATCCTCTAATGTAAAGTTAATCTCTCCAAAGGTGGGAAGTCGGAAGCACCGAATCTCACTATGCCATCGCTTGGTTATGGGGCCAAGAGGCCATGGTCTAGTGTGATCCGTGGCATATCAGCCACATAGGCTAGCCCCGTAACATATAGAAGGATATCCAATATCCTCCTATCATCCACATCGAATTGTACCTCTATCGTAGCCGGGTGACCATATCTCTCTCTGGTATGAAGGATAGGTAGTATCCTCTGCGCACAATGATGTAGCCTAGAATCTACTTTGAAAACCTTGTGCGCTAGCACATCACTCAGCCTGAGTTGAGAGCTCACATGAAGCATGCAAAGGTACCAAGCCCCTCTTTAGAGTTACTTGTGCAGGATGTTAGTGTGATGATGATAATACATATTCAGATCCATAACTAATCATAAAAATTTCATAGTGCATAAACCAGATCTAGATCTTAGGGAATCATGAACTAAACAATAACTATAATAAGGTTAACCATACAAGAACCAGATTCAATTATGTCTAACACCATTATCCAACCAATATACTCCATTGCATTAAACATTGTAAAACACATAAGCTTCTTACACTATAAAGTATCTCCATGAGTCATGTGCACATTAAGTTCAACAACATAACTCTATAATAATTCACACACACTAAACTACATAGTTCAATACATATTTATAGAGGTGGGGACTTGCCCTTCACCACCCATGCACTTCTCAAAATAGGTCGCATACTAATAATAGCCATGTACCTTTACAATGGCATGCACAACATGCAAGTGTTCTAATAATAGATGTCCTATAGTTAACTCTAAGAAGAAATCCTATTATTAGCTTAAACCATGCATGGCGCTTAACATCTGTTTGTTCCCAAAATACTATTGCATGTAGCGCAAGTCTTCATCTCTATGTGTGCTCTGCACACTATCTCCAAAAATATCCCTTATCCATAAAAACAACTAATTCTTGAGCCAAAGTGTTCTGGCACACGTTTCCTTCCCTATCTTCCCGTGCCTTCAAATGTGCCTTATTCCTGCACATGTATCCCGTGTGTGTCTTATCCTTAGAGCAAAATTCTATTTTCTCAACACACAACAAATGATACACATGTTAGGGTTACATTTCTATCTAATTCTATCTACTTTTCTATCTCTATTCTTCTTTTATTATTCTAAAGGTACTAATTTTCACTTTATTCTACGACATTCTACTCTATATTCATCTATACTTAGCTTATTTTTTGCAAAAAAATTGGTTAGCTATTTTCTCATGGCACATGTGCGCCTCCTTCGACGCGTTCCTATTTCAATGCCTACGTGCTCAACACATATACACCCCCTTTTCGATGCCTACATTCCCATACCGATGCGTAAGCTCCCACCCTTCTACACCTAACTTCCCATATCAACATAAGATGCATACACGTCCAATCCAATGCCTATGCCTCCTAGTCGATGCACACACGTGCACATCTATGTTTTTCCCCCGATGCATGCACATCCCCTTTGGCTGAGATATGCATATGCGTACCCACCTTTCGACAAGTACGCTTATGCGTACCCATATTTTTACGCATGCACACATGCACATACATCAATTTCACCCTAAACTAACCTAAAACACGTTAAAAACTGAATTAAATACAAAAATTACCAAGAAGGGATAGAGCACTCACATAGGGTTTTTCTATCAGATCCTCGAAGATATGCCCGGATGCGGTCCGCTCCTCTCCTCCTCCTCCTTGGAACCCTCGCCATCCCACTCCAATACTCTCGCACTCGCTGCAGTAAAAATTTGCAAGAGGTCTGCTATAAATGAACTGGTTGTGATTGATTTACCCCCTCGGGTGGGTATATTAGGCTGCCGTGATGCCCCCGGGGCATGTTTTCTCCGTCGTGATCACGCTAACACTTCTTATCTTCCCTAAAATGATTATTTTTACTAAATACATATTTTTTTATTAATTTTCCGCTATGTTGGAGCACTATTTGCCACCTAGCATTTATCTCTCCACCCTGGGGAATTTTTATTGTATTTCCAGGAACTATTTATCATTCTTTTTTCTTCTATTTTTTTATCTATCGCCATGATTATTTTTAAAATAATTTTTTTTTCCTGTTATTCTTCTCATTGGGAATTTTATTGCTCCTCGACGCCCATTCTCCTCACTCTAGAGAATTTTTTTGCATGCTTCTAGGAGATATTCCATTTCTTAAATTCTTCTTTGGTGAAAAAGTTAAAAATTATAAAATCATTCAAAAAAACAAAAAAATTTGGAAAATTTCGAAAATTGACAAAATTGGTACCAAGCTTAAAAAAACCTGAAATTTGTGTCTCTCACACGGCGTTCATTTCATATCTTGTTTACATTTCCATGCATCTTGGGATAATGACTCGTAGATCGTTTGGATCTCCAAATCATTTACAAAATCTATGTTGCTTACTTCGTCGATACTCCAAGGCATGAGTTGCCTGGTATTGTTTCATTGTGCACACTGCTTTTTCATTGGACCGACATGTCCTCCATCCTTTCCCTTGCGTATATAAATTTCTTGGGGCATCATTACTAAACCCTTTTCATTTATCAAAACATTTGGGATCGCTGACTTGATAATAAACTATTTATGCAACTATCTTGAACATTGTTGGTTTGAGTGTGTGTGATTGTACTTATTTCCTGTTAGGTGAGTTTGTTTGCTTCTCGTATTAAATTGCATTCATGTATGTTGAATGGAGTTAGTTGTTTTCAAGTAATGGATGGTTCTTTTTATCTTGGCTTTTCATGTCATTTTACGTTGTTGTCGTATGCTCATATTTTAATAATCAAGACCAATGATGAAGATGGCTAGCAATATGATGAATATAATTGTTTATATAACACTGCCTTGCGGATAACTTAAAATCCCTTTTCTTGTGATTTCTCTTCTATCTCCCCTTTCTTCACACTATTCTTTCTTCTGATTATCTTTTCGATCGTCGATCAAGTTCCTTCATCACCCCATCGACACTCGAGGGGGCATCCTTCTTCCTACTAATTTTTCTTCTACCCCTTCAAAATTTAGTTGTTTTTATTTGTCTACTTTCTTTGAAGTGACGTCACATACATCACCTCAAAGAGGAGCAAATGTAGACACCTATAATTTTGTCTACATGATCTTATTACTAAGATCATACTAACTATCCTAGTCTCATGTTAATTTACTACACTACGCTAGTAAATTACCCTTTCTAACCTCTTCTAAACCCCCTAAACCATGTTAATCCCTCTCTAACCGGCTTCTATAAGTTTGTTTCCCTTTAATTAACCTTGTTTAGGTTAATTAACTCTCCTTTGACTTTGCAAGAAGGATTTGAATTTCTTAACAAATATCTCGCCTTTCTAAAGAGCCACTTAGCTTCTTAAAATCTTGTTCACAACTTCTAGTATGTTTTTCTAAAAATCAGCTTTTGAATAGTTTATTTGAGCTATTTACTTGTTATTTGCTAAATCCTTTCAAAGCTTTAGGTAAATAGAGAAGCCATTAATGGTGAGCTTCCATTATTAAGCTTTTGAAATATCGTAAACACAAAACTTATTGCATAGAGCTTTAATAGGTTCACTTATAGATGAATTTCATGGAGTAGAGAACTAATATAGTAAATGTTTAGAGGTTGATTATTTGTTTCAAGCTTTATAATATGCATATAAATAGGTAGCTCTTGCTTATCTCTAATTTGATGGTCATTTGAGTTGTTTGTTCTAAAGCATTAGGGGTTTCTTTTAGTACTTACCCCATTTTATAAGCTTTTGCAAACTTTTTACTGCACACACAATAAAACAAATTTACAATTTTATTTAGTTAACTGTGAGCAAGATAAAAGGTTCCTTTACTGAATATAGGGTCGAATTTTTTTAATTATTATGTTATCAAGTTTTACATTCCCACAACTTTCAAATTGAATGATAGAATTGTCTCCTAGATATATGTTTTCCCGACATTCTACAACATCTACAAGGATGGTAGGTAAGTAGATCATGTGTCTAGAGGCACCACTATCTAGGATCCATTCGTTATCATTTGACGTTGAAAGTGTAGTGTAAAGAGATATTGTTTTGTCGCATTATTTGCTTGGTTTTGATCTGGATTTTGGTTTTGAGTCTTCTTTTGATTGTTAAATTTCTTGTTTCTAGCATTTTTGAAAAACTTGTTTGTTTTCACATGACAATTTGATTCCTTATGACCAAATTTACCACATTTATTACATGTTCCATTAAACTTCACTTTAAAATTTTGACTATTCATGTTAGGGTTATAAATTTTGATTTGAATTGTTATTTTTTTTATTTTGAAATGTTTTTCAATTATGTGAGAACAATGTTTAAGAGGAATTCTCTTTTGAATTGAAATTGGCCATTACTTGTTCTTCCGAATTAGGAGAGAGGACAGGGTGTCAAGGTCAGGTAAGTTAGACTCATTTTGATATTTTGAGTTTAGAATTGAGATATAGTTCCTAAATTTCTCATGTATGTTGATTTGAATTATGAAGTACAATAGTTTGTCTTGGAACAGTTGGCAGTCACAACCATCTAACTGGGATTTGATGTTATTCTTGGAGAACAAGCAATGATTTACACAAAGAAATAATCATATATTCTCTATATATTTCACACAATACAATAGCCTAATATATAGGCTGGAGTTTCCCTAGAATATAGGAAACTATCTCAACAAAGCCTAATTATGTGGGGTGAGAATAACTCACGTAACCCACACATAACAATAAATATAATAATATATTGTTGAAACAATATATTATAACATCTCTAACAATAATCTCTCAACAATAATAATTACACACGTAATTATTATTCACACACATAAATATGTGAAGCACTATAATATTCCTAACATTCCCCCCCTTAGTGCGAACATGGGGAAAACCTGCCTTTGTACTTGCACCTGCTCATGATCTGGTGATTTTCACAGGATGATCACAAACCTCAAGGATGGTTTTGCAAATGGTTGACCAAAACCGAGAATGGTGGTTTTGCAATTGGTTTACCACAAACCACAAAGTGATGGTTTTGCAAATGGATTACCAACAACCAAGAATGGTGGTTTTGCTATTGGTTTACCACAAACCACAAATGAAGGTTTTCAAGTGGTTTACCTATAACCACATCATGATGTGCCAAGTACTATCATCGGCCCTCATCACATTTCACTATAGGGAATAACATAGGAAATTCTGCTGACATCTGTTACTCATACATACATAGAAAAAGCTGACATACTGGAAATGGAACATTGGAATCATGTTCCCCCCCTCAATGTGAAATTTCCACTTATTGAAAATAGGATCACTGCAAATTGAGGCACACCACACTGGAAGCACTAAAATCAAACTGCACACACACATGTCACCAAAGCTGATATGCGGCCCGTCGTTGGCAACTGACGAGAGGTCGCTGAATGACCTCCAACCTCCGATGCCTCCTGCCTCCTGGTTTCATGCTGCTAGCTCAGCTGGATTTGGATATGAAGCTCAACTGTTCCACATTGTTTATTCTTTTCTTCCCTCCCGCAATGTGAAACACTTTATTTTTTCCGGACGTCGGGTAACACCGAAAATGCGTCCGTGAGGCAAAATTTTTATATTTTTATTTTTACAATTTCCGACTCTTGACACCACAATAACAAAAACCTAAAATCACCTATTTTATTTTTACAATGACACCTTTACTCAAATAGAGATGACTTCTTACAAACTTTTTACAATACTCTATCAACAATAAACCTTATATCACATAAGCCCAAAACTATGTAACTTTATATTAACAAATGATTTGATGACCGATACCCAATCGGACTAAAACATTAAACCCAACTAAATAAAGAACAAGACATATACGACACAAATATAGGAATAAAACCAATATTTACAATATAAAATACCTATATCCCGAAAAAACGTTGATGAATGCAAATACGACCACAACCAAATAATGTGAGATCTCATTTAGTCTTGTTAGAAGAATATGAAACTGATGTTAAGGTAGGAATCCACACTGGAGATAAGAGTCTCAATGAAGCAAAGTTGGAGAGCTTCAATTCACAATACAATTGTTAATGATAATCACCAAGCCGCCACGTATAAGCATCCAGGAACTCGTTCAAAGATTTAATGCATATTGGAAGGGTTGAACGACATATCTCAGGAGGATGTCTAACCAAAACTCCTGAGGAATGGCACGGCTGAGCAACTTCAATATCGTAGAGAATTCTTTGAAAAATGGCAAGACTCGAATAGGCGTAGCCAATATCAATCAGATCATTCATGCAACACCGAATTCAACTCCACGACTGAGAAACTAAATCTGAATACATAGAACCCAATGCAAAAAATTGCAGGATAAACATCCATTAAGAGACAAGAAGATGTAGATATAAATGGATGTAAGATTATGCAAATTCTGAATGTTGACTCCGAGCCCTTGGTGTGATTTCTATGGCGATGCTAGGAAAAGATACTAGTCTATGCAGTTGATTGACAGATTTGAAACTCCTTTGAAGCAGGTCGATCAAATCTAATTCAGAACATTGGAAAATGAATCCTTTGAAGAAGTTTTGAAATGCACATATATTAGATTGGCAGGGAAGACATCCTATTCATGTGCACGTGAAAGCTATCCATACCAAATGAAAATGCCAAACAATAGTATTGAACACCGAACTCGAACCTCATAAAATGACACTTCTTATTCACGCCTTTAAGTTGCAATCATGGACGCATTCATATCTGAGAAACACAAAAATAACACTATATGCCAATGGGCTGCTCTATTCTAATATTTTTGTGAACCTGCAACTAAAAAATCGTCTTGATGGATTTTCCCTACTCTGAAACTTATAACGTCTAATTACAAAATTATAGCATATAGAAAATCTTCTCTAGCAAAGATAAGACTGCTATTCCTCAAGGCAATGTAATACACTATTGCCCCTATACAAATTAACTCTCCATTGTATGGATCAAACGCTGCTCTGATACCAAATCTTGGAGAACAAGCAGATTTACACAGCAAAATAATAATATATTCTCTATATATTTCACACAATACAATAGCCTAATATATAGGCTGGAGTTTCCCTAGAATATAGGAAACTAACTCAACTACAAAATCTCAACCAAGCCTAATTATGTGGGGTGAGAATAACTCACGTAACCCACACATAACAATAAATATAATAATATATTGTTGAAACAATATATTATAACATCTCTAACAATAATCTCTCAACAATAATAATTACACACGTAATTATTATTCACACACATAAATATGTGAAGCACTATAATATTCCTAACAGTTCTTAAATTTTTCAAATAGTTAATGACTTTTTATCTCCTTCATGGAGTTGTGTGAAAAGTTCCATGATAAGTTTTGTGATTTTCAAGAGGCGAATACCTTCTTGCATCATTTTTGTTCTTTCCAAGTGTTAAAAGGAGATTCCATGTGTCTTATGTCTAGTAAGAGCTCATCTTTTATACTTTACAATAGGATTGACATGGCTTCCTAGGATTTTTGGGAGAAGGTACTTAGGTTTTCAATGTATTCTTGTTTTTTGGTGGGTCTTTTATCCACACCTTCGACAAGATACCATTGTTTTTTCCATGAAAATGGATTTCACCTTAATCAGCCAATGCTATAGCTATTTTCATTAAGTAGGTGCGATTTATCCATTGAAAAATTGGTCGTTCTAGCCATTTTCAACGATAAATACTAACTACGAAAACAACAATACATGATAAATTAACTAAAAAATAAATGTCAAAAAGTACCTTATCTCACTATTAGAAAAATATATATCTAATTTTCTTGGAAAAATTAAACTTAATTTTACACAAAATAAAACCTTAATTTTTAAAGAAAAATTAACGCCTTTTTCCCAAAAACTTTATAAAAAACTAGAATTATAATAATATACTTTTTCAAGAAATAACTTGAGGGAAAAATTAAACTATTTTTTAAACCAATATTCTTTTTTATTTAGCAAAATAATCTCTATAATAAACAATGAGAGGGGTTAGGAGTCGAATCCACACCTTTACACCCTTTATTAGATTTCAAGAACTTGTCTAACCAATAGAGTTTTTAGCTCTATGATTTAACTTTTTAATTCTTTTAAATTTATCTTTTAATTTTTATAGAAAATATTTTACAAAATAAAACAATGAAAAAGTTTTGTTTTTAACTTGAATATACACAAATATTTTTAAATCAAATGATCCTAAGTTTAAAAACATTTAGGGTTCCAAGTTTATAGAATAAATTAAAACCTTTGTTCTTAATTATTTGGGTAAGTAAATGGAAATGGGGGCCAAAATGGGGTCAAAAAGGGATAGTTTTCCCGAAATCAAGAAACCTTAATTTCATCGAATAATTTGGAATGCATATGCTCAAAATTTGACAAAGTGAAAAGAATAAGTACCGTAGAGCTCTAATCTAGTTTCTAAACTACTATTTTTTTTAAATGTTGAGATTAAGAGGGTCAAATGTGGTGCACACACAAAGCATGTCTATTTTTGTATCAAAAAGATAAGAACCTATCGTGTGTGTGCCGCCCTCCAACTTTTTGAGTTCTATAAATTATTTTTCAAATCCCTTATGCGCAGAAAGTTATTTAAGACCATGTACGAGGTCCCACTAATTTTTCATAATTTTTCGGATGAATATATGATTTTTATTAATTTTCAAAGTGCATGTATCCCGAAAATGAAATATTTGTGTGTGCACCCCATAACTTAGGTAACCTTATGTTTCATGCCCCTTTTACATCATTTTAAGAAGCCAAAGAATGGAAAATAGTGTGAATGATGATTCTAGGTCAGATGGTGCATTAAAATGTACTTGTATTTAGGATGAAATAGGTATTATAAGGTGGGTCAGAGGTTTAAACAAGGAGGTAAGTATTAAACCCTAAAAAGCTACCTAAACCCTAAAGAGACCTAATAAGAGACCTAGTCAAAAGGAAAAGTTGGAGATGGGAGTTTTGTATTGTGAGTAGGAAGTTCAAATTTACCATGAAGTTAGTACTCCATAAAGGGTGTTAGAAAATATAATCACTTTGTCATGGAAGTTTGTATATTGTTCCGTGCTATAAGCTTTATATGCTCAAGGGATAGAAAATGGGCCTAATTGAAACGGTAGAATGGGAATATGAATGAATGGGCTTTGGAGTGAACCTTAAAACTTTGAAATAAGTGGCTAAAAGGGTATCCGAAAATCTTACCATCAAGGCTAAGTATTTTATACTATAAGCTTTAGATATCTAAAAGGTGAATGAGCTAAGATGGTGGTTTGTAACTTCCGATTAGACTAAAATGTAATACCCTATCCTAATCTAATGCAAGTTTGCACTAAATAAATGAGTAATAAAATAATTGAAATACACCCAAGCAACTAAGAAATAAAAATATGAAACCCTAATGTGCAAAGAGGGTTGGAAGAGCCTTATTTTATTCATCGAGGTTGTTGTGGATCGTGTGTCGCAGAGGATACCGAGATGAAAAGGAAGGGGAAACCGCACACAAGATCTTGAAAACATGTAGATCCAAGCTATCTAGATGGACTGGGGCACTGAAAAGGAATTAGGAGCACCCGGGGTGCCCTAGTTTGTAGTTTGGGCACCTGGTCTCTCGTGCGGAGGTCCGAAGCCAACTTTATAGTGTCGTTAGATGATACAAAGCCTTCATTGTTTATGGCGTGTATGTCCCACCTAGTTCATCTGATATCGCCATAAACCTTTAATGAATAATCACTTGTAAAATACTAGATTAAACATGAAACCCTAAAAATAAAGATGCAAATGAAGGGGTCGATTGTCCTCGATGCCACAATAGTGGTCTTATCACTGAGCATCGCACTACATCTCAAACATAATGTAGTTCTCTATGTGTGTGTGTAGAATTGTGCCCTATGTGCTCTTATGCATGTCACAGCAGTGAGTAGCGAGCAATAGCTAGATGTAGAATGTAAATAATGTGTGCATGGAATAGAATAAACTCCCCTCCTATGAAGTTTGATGCAGAATAACCACCTCTTTCCTTGTGATGGAGCTAGATGGATGTAAATGGAGCAATAGAATCCTTGATGGATGCAACCTTAGGTTGTGATAGTTAGTGATTAGTGCTTGGTCCTTTGTTATGATCACATAACTTTATATTTATATGATTGCTTTGCTTGAATTTTGTAATTAACCCCGGAAAGGCTGACTACTAAAAATATAACTTGGTCAAACGGCTAAAAGGACCCAAAAAGTGAGAGTAAAGTGTAAAGAGGATAGGGGCACCCAGAGGGGATGAGGGCACCTGGCGATGGCATCCTAGTTGGGTGCTCTAGTCTAGAAAGGTAAAAGTTTAAAATGAAGTATTAAAAGATAGATTGGACCAATAAAGGTGTAAGACCTGAAAATAATAATAGAAAGAAATGAAAGATGGTCAAAGACATGGGTTAATCAATACTTTTCTTGCTTAGGAACCATATGAATAGTAGTATGTGATCGAGACTAGATAATTACCCAAAGTGCATGATTTTGTGTCTACATTTTCCCCACTTTATGTTGGTGAGAAGAATGTTTGGTAACATAAAGTAGATAGAGATACATACCTGATATCTTCTGGAGTGTGATGTAGAAAAAGTTTGAGGACTAGACAAAGCGTGGAGTGATAAAAAGATGGAGCATGGAGACTAAAGATGCAAAAGTGTAAAAAGGTGATGAGAGTGAACCTAGGGTAAAATCGTGTGTGTGAGTGCCAATGTGTGTGATGTGCCTATATGTTAGTGTCAATGTGTGTGATGTGATGTTGATTGCTTATTTCCCATACGGATGGACCTACAAAGGAGAAGACAATCAAGTAGTCAAATATGCATACGTGTGTGTGTGTGTGTGTGTGTGTGTGTGTGTGTAAAAATGTGTGTAAAAACACATATATGTATGTTAAAATTATGCAATGAAAGTATGAAAAAGAAAAAGAAACATGTGCACCTAATATGTGATGAGAAAAAGGGTGTAGAATGGATCTTGTCAATGAAGTGTGAGTTTTTGGGAAATCTCACACCACTGCCAAAGAAGTGTAGGGAGGAAAGGCTGATTTATCCTCCAACCTATAACCACTTCCCAAAATGAAGAGATCTCTATACTGTCTTTTTTTGGCCGATCTAATGCTGTAGTTGAAGTAGTGTAGAGAGGAAGGTCTTATTTATCCTCTAACATCTAACTACTCCCATAATGCTAAGGACAATATCCCCTATAAAATTGCCAGTTGTGTATAGAGTTCTCAGACTGTTGAACCCACTCACCGTGTAGCCAAGGACCCAAGTCTAATTATGAGCCCCGAACTGTGCTAAAATATACATGTACTATGTTGTATACTGATTGTGTATGTGTATACTCTGTATGGGTGACTAATTCACCCAAATGATGTCCCCCTCTTTGGGGGTGCATGCAACGTCATTGTAGGAGGATGCGGCCCAAAAGAGGACTAGCCACTGAAACAAGGCTCTGCATAAGGGGAGGGATGTGCTTGGTAGAAATGAAAGCATATTCAAACAAGTGGTTGGGAGGTAAGTGTTAGTATAAGCAAAGATGAACATGTATGTATAAGACAAAGTGTAAGCTAGAAAAAAAATGTGTAAGCTAAAACATGCAAAAAAATCATGTATACCGAAAAGTGGGGTACAAACTGGGACACCACTACCACTCATAGTGTCGCAAGACAATCAAGGCCAAGTGGCCAAAGAAAACAATGTGAAAAAATAGGGAAAATCCCATAAACAATGGTATACAATAACAAGCAAGAACAAACAATGTAACATGTAAAACCATGGTGCCGAAAGTAATCCTGCAAAACAAATGTCACACATGAAGAACCCATTAGCATGTTAGAAAGATAAAAAGTATGTTAATGTGTGTATAATCTAATAAAGTAGTGTGTTATGAAACAATAGCACATGTAGTGTATGAAAGTGGATTTCCTCAGGATCCGTTGTGGGATTGGTACTAGGTATTGCGCCAAGCATCCATGTTGCATGTAATGGATTTATAGAGCTCTGCGATCACAACTAAAAATCAAGTGAATGATCATGTGTGGATGATAAATATAATGGCATATAAGATATATATCTAGCATGTGTAATAATATGAACATGTACAAGCAAATGCAAGCAAGAGTAAATGTAACCAAGATATGCAACATGTTGTGGATGGATGGAATGGAATGCGTAATGAATGATAGGAGCAACATGTACCCTAAGTGAATGGGGTTGTATGCAATGAGGTTAATTTTTTTATTCCCCTCAATAGTCAAGAATGAACCGTAAATGAGAGTACGTCATCGGGAAATGGTCAACTATGTGTTGTGTGTAGCATGGTGTGATGAATGTATAGTGATGATATGCGACATAGAGAGAGAGGTGCGAGATTGTGTGATGATATATCCTAAAGTATATATCATGACAAGATGATCAAAGGAGTGATGATTTATCCTAAATCATATATAAGTAAAGGATGGTAAAGGAAGAGTGATGATGTATCCTACGATGTATATCACTACAAGATGAGTAGGAGTGGTGATTTATCCTAAAGCGTATACCACTATAAGATGTTATAGGAATTGATTATGTATTCTATGGCATATATCACTAAGATGGGAATGCCGCATGAGAAAAAGGATTGAATTGTTGAGTGTGGGAAATTCATGTGGTCCTTTTGTGATGTATACCATCAAAATTTAGTATGGATGTTATGAGACTAGAGTACATCATCGGGTAGAAGTGAGTGCAATACGTGTAAGTAGGTGAAGAAGATGTGTAATATGTGTAGTAGATGCGGTGATTAGAGATCGTCACTGATGTGTAATGTGCAGTGTCTATTGTGCAAGTGTGTGAGGTTCATGTGTATAGGATGCCCTCAATAGTCAAGTGTGAACCAAAGCACCAGAGTGTGTCATTGGGTAATGTCAATGCTAACATGTGTGTAGTAGAAGATGTGTGTCATCAATAGGGGGAATAATAGTAATTCCCCCAAGGGTATAATGGTGAGAGAACTATCCAATAAAAGTAAAGATGGTAATCCTCTACTCAATAATTGTGGTGATGAAGGCATTTGATCATGCTCTAAGAGTGGGTGGTATGATAGCACCTATTCAAGTGAATGAAGTTGATATGCATGTGATGAATGAGTATATGATGGGTGTGTCAGTACAACAAAATGTGTAGGTGATGGAGATCTATGCGAAGAAAAGCGTGGAGGTGATGGACACCTACATGGAATAAAATGAGGTGGTGGTTTATGCCAAGATTTTGTAATTGTCCTAGGAATGGGCCTATGTTGATGTGTTAGACTAACAGAGCGATGAGGCCATGTAAAATGTGCACGAGTAGGTGAGTTAGGAGTAGATTGTGCTTTAGGTTCTATGGGTCGTGATGTGCTAGATGAAGCAGATGATACATTAGTCATTGCAAGAGGAGGGTGTGACCATGGAGTAGAAGGAGGAACACCATCGATAGAAATGACTTGATTATCATGAATAAAATTTAGATGCAAATGATTCATGAGATTATATACTTAGACCTATGAATCCAATTGAGGCCTAGAAGCATGTCACAACCATCGACTGCTTGTCTAACAAGGAAAGGTACAAGCATAGTGAGAGGACCAACCGTAACATGGAGTTTGACAACGCCATATGAATTGTTCATTAGATATGAAATTTGTGATAGTGGATAGCCAATAGCAATGAGAAGTGGAATAGAACATGCATTGATGGCAAAGATGGATCAACCTTAGTATTATTGATAGAGATATATCCAATAGAGGCACTAATATGTAAGTGATTAGAAGTTAAAGTCACATGATAATCATGGTCAGAGAAAGAAACAATCGTATAAAGTGTCGTATGCACAATTAGAAATTCAAGATCCCCAGATGCGGAGGAGGCACTAAATGGTATGTATGATTAGCTAAAGATTCAACTAGTTTCTTATCATGTTATGGAATTAGTTTATTAAATGGTTTGAGCTTATGGTTTTTTGGTTGATGTGTAGTCTATAGGCTCTAGAAACTCAAGGTTGTTGCTATCGATAAGATATTGGATGGTGGTGCGGAGCTTAAGACACATATTTGTAGAGTGTCCCACACATTAGTGATAGTCGCATTGCGAAATTTCTCATTGTAATTTCTTCCTTTTGGTCATGATGGGTCTAATTCAAGTGGTGGAGGAAGTGTAATAAGATTTCTCTCAAGAAGCTATTGTAATATGAGATGTGGGGAAATAGGGAATTTGGTGAATGTACATTGAGGTGGTTGTGACCGAAATTTTTAGGTAGTAGATACATCGTTAACAGAAATTTTTGTGTTAATTAGTTTAGTTGTGGATGGTTTGAATGTTGACTTGCTTTGAAAATGCGTAGAAGATTATGCTTTCTCTTGATATTTAAGCTTGACTATGGATAAGAGTTTGGTTTCACAGAGCTTAAGAGTGTGGTAGAGTTGATTGAATGAAGGAGAGGTCTCAAGGAAAACACTTTCTTGGAGTGGTGATAATAGACTCTGGATGAATAAATCCTGAAGTTTAGAGTTGGTAAGCACATTTGGCATCTTAGCTAAGTTGTTTTTTTACCTCAAAAAGTAATTTTTAAGTGTTCATTAGATCCTTGTTTAAGTTGTGCTAGTTAGGCATACGAGATCTTAGAGCCAATGTTGATGGAGAAGTGAGTGAGAAAGGCATCGGCTAGATGTGTGAAAGAGACTACCAAATGGAAAGGTAGGTCATAAAACCAACGCACGCATAATCATGGAGACTACGAAGGAAAATTTTATCCAAGAGGATATGATCATCTAAAAAATCTGATAAGCCAAGTGGAATGCTTGGAGATGTTCTTGTGGGTCACCATTCTCATTAAAATGGGAGTCTTAGGGGTGAAAAATTAGGAAGGAAGCATATATGTGGAGATAGCAGGTATGAATGGAGTATGTAGCAATAAAGTGGAGTCCAAAGATGGAGGTGCATGAGAGGTAGCTTTGTCATTGAATCAAGAATTTGTGCTTGAAGGTCTTGATAGAGGAGGCTAAGTCTTGAGTGCCAATGGAGGAAACTGTCGTCATGTGTGAGAGACAAGAGGTGGTGTGAAGTGATTGGTGGGAGTAATAATAGAAACGGGGATGGTAGAAATGGGCGATAGAGTAGAAGTAGGTGGTTGAGTAGTAATGGAAGTGGAGATGGCCACAGAAGCAAGCTCCGCCAAATTTGTAGCTTCCTCATGAGAAGCATGTAAGAGAAAGTCTAGATCTTGGGGATGCTCAACGATATGATCATTAAGGGCTTTAAGATGTTCCTCAATAAATTCACCATAAGAGTGAGCCATGGTAAGATGAGGATAATAGCCCTAAATAGAAGGTGGATTCAAAGGATGGGTTCACCAAAATGATTAAGCTAAAATGTAATATCCTAGCCTAATCTAATGAAAGTTTGCAGTAAACAAATGAGTAATAAATAACTGAAATACACCGAAGTAAATAAGTAATAAAAATATGAAACCCTAATGTACAAAGAGGGTTGGAAGAGCCTTAGATAATTTTTTGATGTCGTTAGACCGTGTTCCACAGACAAGACCATGAACAGAAGGGGAAACATCTCATAGAGCTCGATAAAATGCGATCTAAGCTATCTGGCTAGACTGGGGTGCCTAGAAATTATATTAGGGAAATTGGGGTGCCATAGTCTATAGTCTAGGTTCCCTAGTCTATGCAAGAGGTCCGAAGCCAACTTTACAAAGTGTCATCAGATGATACAAAGCCTTTGTTGCTTTTCGCATGTATGTCACACCTAGTTTGTTGATATCACTGTAAACATACAATGAAGAATCACTTGTAAAACCTCAAACAAAGCATCAAACCCTAAAAAATAAATATGCAAATAAAGGGGTCATATTTTCCTCAAATGCCACAATGGTGGCCTTACAATGAGCATTGCACTACATCCACAACCCAATGTAGTTATGTGTGTGTTTGTGGAATTGTGCCCCGGGTGCTCTTGTGCATGTCACAATTTGTGAGTAGCGAGAAATAAACTACATGTAGAATGTAAATAATGTGTGAATGGAATAGAATAGACTCCCCTCTATGAAGTATGATGCAAAATAACCAACCTTTTTCCTTGTGATGGATCTAGATGGATGTAAATGGATAAATAGAAGCTTTAATGGATGCAACCTTAGGTGGTGATAGTTAGTGTTTAGTGATTTGTCCTTTATTATGATCACATAACTTTATATTTATATGATTCATTCACTTGAGTTTCATAATTAACCCCGAAAATGTCTCGATGCTACCAAAAATATAAGTTGCTCAAATAGCTAAAAAGGACCCAAAAAGTGAGAGTAAAGTGTAAAGAAGACAGGGCACCTGCACCGGCGTCTCTTAGTCAGCACTCCAATCTAGAAAAGGTAAAATTGAAGTATGAAAAGACAAACTAGGCCAATAAAGGTGCAAGACTAAAAGTAACAATAGAAAGCAACGAAAGATGGCCAAAGACATGGGTTAATCAATATTTTCTTACTTAGGAACCATATGAATAGTAGTATGTGATCGAGACTAGATAATTACCCAAATTGCATGATTTTGTGTCTACAAGTTCTTAGAGCGTTAGATCATGTTTTTAGATGAATTTGAGCATGTTGAAGGTATTTTTGGCCTTTGGTTCAATTCCTCAAGTCATTTTGACGTATGCAACCAAGATTAGGCTTCTTGAGATAATGTACAAATTGCATGGATTTGATAATTTTCTCTTAAGAATCACATTTGTTGAAGTTAATTTTTTCCAACCTTCTTTGCATCATTTTGGTATCGATTAGGATTTTGTATGTTGGCTAAGAAGTTAAAATATTTCTCTTTGGAGGTAAAATTGGTTTTTTTGTTAGTCAACTTTTGTATATGTGTGTATGTTTAGAATTTTGGATGAGTTGATTTAAAGTTGTTTGGGCTAAAATTTTTCCGTCTTGTAAGAAGTGTGTGTAATGAAAAATTTTCTCCTTGAGAATAAGTAAAAAGAGAGATGTTAAAAGAAACCCAAGAGAAGAGAAGGGAAAAAGAAGAAACAGAGTCAAGAGACTAGGTGTGAAAAAGAACCTAGGTGAGGATGAGGCAAGGTGAGAAAGACTTGCTAGAGGAAAATGGAAGAAGATGAAGTGACTATAGTGAAAGAATTTCTTAAGTTCTTAAGCCATGAGAATAAAGAGAAAGTGAAGAGAGAAAAAGATAAACGAAGAGAGGATGAGAGAGTTAGAAAAGAAGATAAAGTTGTGGATATAACAATAGATAAGAGAAATAAGAAAGCATTTAGAGCAGTTGGTGATGTTGATAGAAAGAATGAAGGAAAGAAAAAATCAAGGAATTGAAATAGTGATGAAGAAGGTAGTTAAGTGGCCTATAAGGTCACTCATGGAGAGGAAAAGGAAAATGCAACTGAGAGCATGGATAAGAGAAGAGGAAAGATGGAAAAATAGTATAAGTAAGAGGACACAAACAAAACAGAGAGGAAATAAGAGAAATTATAAGAGATGAGTTCATTAGTAAGGAAGAAATTGAAAGGAAGCAAACAAAATCATATTTTTTAGTTTGTGTATGAAAGTATAGAACATATAGAAGTTGAGATACAAGCACTTGAGTGTTCTTTGAATGGAGAGGAAGTGAAGGATGATGAAGCAAGAGTGGAGATGATGGATGGAAGCATTGAAAATGAATAAGAACAAGGAAAATATGTTATGGAAACAAATCTCAAGCTAGAGAAAGAAGAAGAAATGAAGGAAGCAAGTGAAGAGACACAAAATTCTCTTTGTTTTTCATCTAAGGTGTAGTGCCCACTTCCCTTTGGAACCTTTTATTACCAATCATGATATTGTAGACTATATGATGAACATTTTAATAGTTTTGATTTAGTATGGTGTTGATGTCGATCCTAGATTATTGTTGAATTTGATATTATATAATGCATGGTGATTATTAGAGACACTCTTATGTGGATGATGATATACTATTGAAAAGAATGTTTAATGGAAGTTATTCAGACAGTGATTTTGGAGATTATGAGTAAACCTAGAAAAGGGAAATTATTTGATGATGATATAATTGCTGAATAAATTTACAAATGATATAGTTGTTACTTTGATGTTGCTGCTATATATTGTATTGTATTGTATGTAAATTTACAAATGAAAACTCTTTGCTTGTTTTTGGGGTTTGAAGCATTTTGTATGTAAGCTTAGGGTGCATTTTTTCTTGTGTTTGGAGCTCTTACCTTGGAGCAGCTTGGGTGAAGTTTTTGCTTGGTTGTTGAACCTTTTTGCATTCTTCCTTGGGGGCGCATTTTCTTGTTGGAGCTCTTGTTTTTGGAGGAAGTTTTGGAGAAAGCTTTGCATGCTTGTGAGTTGCTGTTTTGGACTATTTTTTTGACATTCAAATCTTGTTGTGTGGAGTAAATCCTTCCATGGGGAGGTAGGAGTTTATTCCTTCTTTTATTGTTGTCATTTCTTTCTTGTGTTGTTGTGAATGGTGAATGTTTTGCATGTTTTATGGGCTGTTTGGGTAGACTGCCATAGGAATGGTGTAGGAGAAGGCTATGGGGAATCCATGTGGGGGGGCATAACGGAATGCCATTGGCATCAAAAATTTTGTGGAGGGAGTTTTGGGTTTGGGATCCACCACGGAAAAGAAATAGCTTGCATTTCTTACTCTTGTGGGGCGCATAATGGATAAACTTTGGGGGCATAAGGAGGGGTCAGAGATATAAGGTTTATGGGGTATGATATGGTATATCATGGCGGTATGATTATAGGTGGATTCCCAATTCCCAATTGGGAGGCATAAATAGCTTCCCCCATAGTCCTTGCTCCTTTGGCCCTTAAGATCAAGCCCCGAGTTCTATTTTGAAATGATTTTAAATGCAAAGCTTGTGAATCTGTTGTTTTAGTGTTAAATTGTGTTTTTAAAAAGGAAATGTGTATGTGAAAGAATGCTATGTGTGGGAGCCATTTTTTTGCCATGGTTGAATTACACCTTCTATTGTATCTTGGTTAGGGGCTCGGGGCCAATGATGAAGGAAGAATTCTCCTTTCATTGGATATCTTGGTTGGGTGGAGAGCGTTGCCTTTCCCTTCTTTTGTTGTGATCAAATTGGAAGAAAATGGAAGTCGCATGCTGCCATTTTTTGCGTAAGAGAAATGTATAGTTTGACAATCCTCGTGGAAACCCATTCCTTTGTAATCCTTTCCCACGTAATGTGGATGAAATTGTAATAGTTATGTTATGGAGAAATGATGTTGTAATTGATTATGAAGTTATATATTTGAAATGTGAAAGACACTTGCATTCTTGCTCGTACATTGAGAAAGAAAGAGAATTTTGTTATTGTTTTCCAACATTGAAAGATGTAAGTTGTATAATTGAAGTCAATAGAGGATTGGAAATTCATCTCTCATTGCATTATTTTTATTGTATTGGAACATCAAACCGTGATGAAAGTGGAGTATCAAATTGTGATTGGAATCCTTGTTGTTTGGAAAATGGAAAAAGGATAAACACTTAAGTCTACCATGGATTGAATTCAATGTTTCTTTGCATGGAAAAATGAGATAATTAAATCTCTGGTCAAAGGAAGAAATGGCAATTAAATCCCTCAAGAAATTGACCTTTGCCTTAAATTTAAAAATGGTGATCATTCATTTAAAATGCACAGCTCGGACTCGCACTTGATAATCCACTGAAAATGATATAATCTAGCATGCTAAGATATCAAGGAACTCAATCAAAAGGAAATACTTAGGAAACAAATAAAACATTACGTAATCGAGCTCAATCTCTTCCTCAACTGTTTTCTATCTTTTGTTGAGCAATTCAATTTTGAATCAATTGAACAAATCAACTTCTCTAAAACACTTTAAAACCTCCCTAGATCAATTCTCCATGTCTTTTGGCATGTTGAGTGATGGAGGAGATCTAATTTAGTCAAATTGAAAAGTTGAAAATTGTCAATTTGCCAATTAAAAGCCCTCGCAGATCATTTTTGTAAAATTGAACCTTTAAAACTTATCAAAAAGTAAAATTTATGTTTTTGTGCAAAGAGGGCATTGAGAGACTTCCAAAAGTCCTCATTTTCCCAAAACTCGAGCTTTCTAGCTCAAGTTATGGCACTTTGAAGTTTTTGTGCCTTGGTGGGAAAATTTGGGAAAATTTTCCCTGGCGGGCCCGCAACCCAAAAATTTCCCGTTGAATTGCCTTAGAAAATATTTTGAAAATTTTGACTTGGGAAAATTTTCAACTTTTCCTCTACTGGCCCGCAGCCAATCATAGGCTGCCACGTGTCCTCCAGGGGCTGAGGTGGAGGCACGAATTTTTCTTCACCCTTAAACCTTTTGAAATTTTTGGAAATTTTTCACTTTTACCTCCACCGGCTCGTAGCCAACCAGAGGGTGCCACATGTCCCCTTGTGGCTATGGCAGGGGTGTGCATTTCCTTTTGGACTTAAATTTTAAAAAAAAAATCAGAAAAATTCTCATTTTGACCCTGATGACCCACGGCCAATGAAAGCGTGCCATGTGGCACTTTGGGGGTGGCGGTGGGTAGGGCGGAAGACCCTTGACTTTTGTTTTTTTTGGGGCCTTTGGGGAAAAATTCTCAATGTTATCCCACAGCCCACTTCTCGACCTTCCTCTTAGACTCTGTCCCTTATTAGGCGCGCGGACTTGCGCACTTCTTTCTCCATTTTTCCCTTTGTTGGCGGAAAGCACTAGATCGACCCGTGCGTTCCGCCCCTTCCTTCCCCCTTCTCCGCTTGAAGGTCAGGGACTCAACACGTGTCTCCTAGGGACCCGCAGAGGCATGGAGTGTTTTTTTCCTTTGAGCCATGCATTGGGAAAATTTCCCAATGCCACCCCACGACCCGCCAACCCGCCTCACCGCATTCCCCCTCCTCTTGCCACGTGTCCTCTAGGAAAAATTGCCCTAAAACTTCATCCACTCATAACTTGAGTTCTACAAGGAGTTAGAAGGACTTCTTTATATCACCGGAAAGGTGAGAAAATTTCCTATCCATTGGGAATGGTTTAGGGAAATTTTTGGAATATTATTTAGAGAAAAATCTAGTTAAATATCTAAGCCTTTTTTAGAGCAGGCATGGGGGTAAGATTACTCCTTGAACCTAACTAAAACATGTAACCCTAAAATTTGAACCTTGTAAACTCGTTATAAGTAATTAAAGGAAACTTGTATTTTGGTAAATAGGATTTTTTCTAGAACCTATTAGTGAAGACTGATGTCTTACAACTTAGTTGTAGACACTTCAAATAAAAAAATTATCCCATAATTTTCTAGCTAACCCTAGGTTGTTTCTTTAGTCTCAAGTGGTTGTTTAAATTGGCACTACAGTTTGGTATCAGAGCAGTGGTTCAAAATCTTGGACCATTAGGCACACTAGAAAACCTAAGACATGAACTATAAATCTAGACACTCATAAATCTAGAAAACAACCTTGTTGAAAATTGAAGAAGAAATAAGTATGAAGAAATATTACATTACTCTGCTTTTCATTCAACCGCTTTAATTAAAATCATAATAAAAATGACAAATCATTTTAGTTGTTGTGCTTGTTTAGTAACATTTTGTGTGAACCTGCAAACTAAGAATGTTGGATTAAATTGATTTTTGGTGAACTTCTAGTATAATGGAAAACTTGGTTCCCTTTTGAAAACATGTTGTTTTACAAGTCCCAAAACATTATTTGATTGTATGATACATTAAGCCCTTTGTTGAGACCCTTACTTATGGGAGTTGTTAGAATGATGAGTCAGTATGATGTGATCCTTGTGGTTAGACAAGAGTGGTTGTGTTCTCGGTCGAAGAGCTAATTAGAAGTTGTTTAGAGCTTCCTTCCTTGAGTGGTTAAGAAAGCGGGTTTGGTTGTCATTTTCCATGTTTTCACCCGTATGTGAGGGTGGACACTAAGTCCGGGTGTCGTCTAGGATCCAATCCTATGTATGTGTTCTCAGTAACTAACCTCGAGGCGTAGTACCCTATTGGCGCCATGAAGGGTCGGAGTGAATGTGGTGTTTACTTTTATGTTTTACATTCGTAATCTTGTGTATTTTATTAAGGACCAACATCTTATTTTATGATTGATTGAAGAAGCTCTCGAGGATATTTTATTTATTTATAATTTTTGCAAGAATTTTCAAACTTTACAAGGCAGCTACTTAGCCACTTTTATTGATTGCCGACATTTCTTGACTTCATTTGATTGATGACTCCTGAGCTCATGATGTTGTTGGCTACTTGGATAAATGTTGTGTGGTTTCCTTCATGCATGTTGTTGAGCTGGTTTTATGCTTCATGTATGGTGACAATTGTCATATGGGGGTACACCCTGGGTGTCTCGAATGTCCTTTTAGATGCTTAAAAGTCATTCCTTGGTTATGGATGCATGGAACCTTGAGTGTGTCTAAGGTCTTAGAGCAACCCTTTTTATTGCTTGACCTTGCTAGAAAGAAATTTTGATGTGTAGTGTGTTCTAGAGGGTAGTCTGACAGTGGTAGTGGTGATTCTATTTCAATCTGGTAAGGGCTTGACACTCATAGGAGTAGAAGTGTTTAATTACGGGCTTTAGATTTTGTTAGGATTGGATTGCCTTTGGTTGAATTTAAATGCTACTGGAAAAGTGTTTGTTTTTATAGTGACTTTTCATTGATGACATGTTAAATTGTATCTTGGGTTCCCCGTTGCATCATAAAAATTTTAACTCATGGAATGTATGCATCTTGGTAGTTATGGATAGATTTAAGCCTTTCGTAGTGTGTTTATTTAAGTGTACTTGTTTTGCTCTCTCGACTTATAAATAAGTTTACCCTTACCTTAAATTTCCTTTATTATGAATAACATTCTATGACCTATTAATCCTTGGGTTACTTGGAAACACTTATGGATGCTTTGGGTCTTTTTGGATCTTTCTCTTAGACATGTTAGTTTGGTAAATTATTTGGTCCCTATCAGCATCGATGCCTTTTAGTGTGGATGTGGTTCCTGAGTAAAGCTGCATTGTCATCTAGTTGCTTGGCTGGTGTTATCTTGTGGGGACATGAGTATTGATTGGAAAACCTTCTTTGGTTATTAGGGGAGTAAAATGTTACCATCCTAAACCACAAAAAAATTGTTAAACCTTAATAGATTTGTAAAAGTAAGATTATACCTCTTTAATGAGCCTTTCTTGAAAATTTCTTGTGAGACTTGTGGAGACCCACTAAGAATGTTTAATGATGCTTGAAATTATTTGGTGAATCTTTGAAATCTTGGTGTGATTCATGTTGGTTCATTGTTTCCTAGTTCTTACGAAAATTAATAATGTGTTTTCTATGTTGAATGTCTCTTGTTCCTTTAGAATCAAAATGTGGTGTGTTGATTTGTATCTCCTTCCCATGAAAGTAATTTTGTGATGTGTTTGAACCATCATTCTCATTAAAAGTTGATTGATAAAACGACTCAACCAAAACACCATAAAACTATAATTAAGGATATTTGACCTTGGAACTTAACTCGGAGCATAGAAAAGGGAAGTGATCCTCATTATACCCTTGGTAGATTAATAGAAGAAATAAAAACCATGTAGAAGAATAGAAGGGAAATCTTGTCCATCCACCTTCCTTGCAAGTAAACTAAACGATCTCTGCCTATAAAAAATGGTGAGACATCATGCCCACCTTAGTGGTGCTCCTTATAACGTAAACTGATGATGTCATAATAGAAGGAAGTTTGTAACTAAGGAAGTTTGAAAGGAATGTTCTTATCAAGCAAAGCTATAACTTTTGACTTAATAAGTTGATTTATAAAATGGGTAAAATTTATGTGTATTGAGTGTAATACATAGTGTAACCTTTAGTTCTGTCACCTACCTAAAATTGTGAAACACCCGATGGATAGTAATGTGTTCTAGTTGCTTATTACTCCTTGTCAATAGATGTATGTGTTGTTCTTGTGGGAGATTTGGGTCATCACACCCTTATCATCCTATAACTCGACGGATGTGAGTTGTGGTCCTTTGGATTGAGACCTATATGTTGTTTGAGAATCAACCTCCTTGCGTGTTATCTTGTCCTTGGAGACCTAAGTATTGTAATTTTAAGGCAACATATGTTAAGGATATAAAATAACTTCGGGAAGTCTTCTTTTCTTCATATTTTCTTGGGTCACCTTATTGTTGTAGCCCTTTTTCCCATTAAGATGGAAAGTGCAAGATGATTTTATTAACCCTTGATTTGATTGGACCTTGTGTTACTTTCTCTTCTCCCTAGTAACCTTGAGTGGTCCTTGGTGTTTCTTGTGCTCTCTTTTATGGTTATTCGAGCTTGAGTAGGAAATAAGATAAATAGTCCCCATTGTGATATAAGGTATGGTACTTGTATTGTTATGTTAGTTGCTAAGGGAAATATAAATATATGTACATGTTTTCTTTGGCTAGATGGATGACTTCTCTAGTTTGGTTGTTTGGTGTTCTCGATTCGTAAAACAAAAAAATTAGACTATAGGAAAACCTTGTGGTCTTGACTTCGCTTGCATTACCATGAAAAGTTAATTGTGCCCTCTCAAGTTACATAAGTGTTTTCCTTGAATAGTTCCTTGATTGTAAATGTTCTGTTGATTTAGTGTCCTTGTTGATTAACCTCATCTTGTATGACCTCAAATTGTGGACCTTGAGTAAACTTGTCCTCGTGCAAATTTGGTCATAGTTGATTTTTCTAGCCTTGTCTAGGCAACGAACCTTGAAATTATGGCTTAATCATGTAGAACCTTGACTTTTATTATTGTGGTAGGTGTATCAATGAGAAACTGTGTGGTCATCTCGATTTTATGTTAATTCTCCCGTAATTCTCTTACTTGGTGCTTACTCTTAATAGTATTTTGGAACTCTTCTCATCATATTGTTATGTGTTGTATCTTGTTTGATAGATTAAAGTTACTCCTTATATTTAAATACTCGTAGCCTCATGATGCAAAAATTTTAGAACTCATCCTTGCGAATCTCCCTTCTTCTTGTTAAATTACATTGGGCCAAATTGGAGTTCGGTAGATCCACACTTGTTTGAAGCAAGAAATCTCATAATGGGAGTGATCCTTTTTCTGTCATTGCAGTTTATTCCTATCTCTTTTCCGTGACTTCCGGAGGAAGTCGAGTCTAAGTGGAGGGGGATGTAGTGCCCACTTACCTTTGGCACCTTTTATTATCGATCATGATACCGTAGACTATATGACGAACATTTAATAGTTTTGATTTAGTATGGTGTTAGATGTCGATCTTGGATTATTGTTGAATCTGATATTATATAATGCATGGTGATTATTAGAGACACTCTTATGTGGATGATGATATACTATTGACATGGATGTTTAATGGAATTTATTCGGACAAGTGATTTTTTGGAGATTATGAGCAAACCTAGAAAAGGGAAATTATTTGATGATGATATAATTGCTTGAATAAATTTACAAATGATATAGTTGTTACTTTGATGATGCTGCTATATATTGTGAGTGATTTTGTTAAATTGTCTTGATGTTGTTATGATTCACATACTTAGATGATTTTGTGATTATTTTATATATTCATTTTGGGCGTTCTGATATGGCCATGAGGCCGAAAGAGGTATTTGTATTTTGCAGGTTAAATATATCACAACAAAACATCGGGGGATCAGAGACCAACCAAAATGGAATTCTAGGTGAATTCAACACGGTCACCATGGCAATGTGTTTTGTATGTGTTGTTTTGTTAGGGATTTCCATGGGGGAATCACCTTTAAATGTGACCATGGGTTTGTATATTTTATTAATGTGGATACTTTTTATTATTGTTGTATGTATTTTATTAGTGATGTGTTTCCTTTCTTTATTTAATTATGTTGTGGAAAATTAATGTGAGAAAACATATGGTTAAAAGATAAATAAATCAAATTGGGATATGGGAAAATAATTATAGAAGTTTTGTCTTTGTAATAAATTTGTAAGTGATGTGTAAGTTGTGTAAGAGCTTGTGTAAGTCTGATTTTGGAGTATGAAACACTTCACCTCCATGGAAATTCAAATTTTCCTTGGGGGCTGTTTTGAGGCTTGTGGGAC
The DNA here is from genome assembly GCA_018340775.1 of Taxus wallichiana var. yunnanensis. Lineage (NCBI taxonomy): Eukaryota > Viridiplantae > Streptophyta > Pinopsida > Cupressales > Taxaceae > Taxus > Taxus wallichiana. The sequence continues at coordinate 829,293,825 of CM031238.1, forward strand.
AAGTAAAACTTGTCCCATACCTCTCAATTTAATTTACCAACTATGCCTATGGTTGGAGGACTGATTTTAGACATTTTTAATGTATTTTATTAATCATGTTGCATTATTTTCATTGCACTCTCTTACATTTTATTTAATTTTCAGTCCTTTGGGGTGTGGGCTTTTGGGAGTGTGCAAGTAGATTGTCATATTTTGACCCACCTCTTTATTGTGCATTGGAGTTTAGAATTTGACTTTAGTGTTGGAATTGAGGATGTGTGATGTGGCATCCAACATGGATCCACATCATCCCCTTCTCTTCTCTTTTCTATAAAATGAAAACTCTTTGCTTGTTTTTGAAGGTTTGAAGCATTTTGTATGTAAGCTTGGGGTGCATTTTTTTCTTGTGTTTGGAGCTCTTACCTTGGAGCAACTTGGGTGAATTTTTGCTTGGTTGTTGAACCTTTTTGCATTCTTCCATGGGGTGCATTTTCTTGTTGGAGCTCTTGTTTTGGAGGAAGTTTTGGAGAAAGCTTTGCACGCTTGTGAGTTGTTGTTTTGGACTGTATTTTTGACATTCAAATATTGCTGTGTGGAGAAAATCCTTCCATGGGGAGGTAGGAGTTTATTCTTTCTTTTATTGCTGTCATTTCTTTCTTGTGTTGTTGTAAATGGTGAATGTTTTGCATGTTTTATGGGTTGTTTGGGTAGACTACCATAGGAATGGTGTAGGAGAAGGCTATGGGGGAATCCATGTGGGGGGCATAAGGGAATGCCATTGGCATCAAAAAAATGTGGAGGGATTTTGGGTTTGGGATCCACTATGGAAAAGAAATAGCTTGCATTTCTTACTCTTGGGGCATAAGGGATAAACTTTGGGGGGCACAAGGAGGGGCTGGGAGATATAAGGTTTATGGGGTATGATATGTTATATTGGTGGTATGATTATAGGTGGATGCCCAATTCCCTATTGGGAGGCATAAGTGGCTTCCCCATAGTTCTTGTTCCTTTGGCTTGTAAGATCAAGCTGTCCAGTTCTGTTTTTGAAATGATTTTAAATGCAACTGTGAACTGTTGTTTTTGTGTTGAATTGTGTTTTTTTTAAAAGGAAATGTGTATGTGAAAGAATGTTGTGTGTGGGAGCCATTTTTTTGCCATGGTTGAATTGCACCTTCTATTGTATCTTGGTTGGGGCTCGGGGGCCAATGATGAAGGAAGGATTCTCCTTTCATTGGATATCTTGGTTGGGTGGAGAGCATTGCCTTTTCCCTTCTTTTGTTGTGATCAAATCGAAGAAAATGGAAGTCAGATGTTGTTGTTTTTGTGCAAGAGAAATGTATAGTTTGACAATCCTCAGTGAAACACAATCCTTTGTAATCCTTTCCCACATGATGTGGATGAAATTGTAATAGTTATGTTATGGAGAAATGATGTTGTAATTGATTATGAAGTTATATATTTGAAATGTGAAAGACACTTGCATTATGTTCTGTATATCGAGAAAGAAAGAGAATTTTGTTCTTGTTTTCCAACATTGAAAGATGTAAGTTGTATAAGTGAAGTCAATAGAGGATTGCAAATTCATCTCTCATTACATTGTTGTTATTGTATTGGAACATCAAACAAGATGAAATTGGAGTATCATATTGTGATTGGAATCCTTGTTGTTTAGAAAATGGAAAAAGGATAAACACTTAAGTCTACCATGGATTTAATTCAATGTTTCTTTGATGGAAAAATGAGATAATTAAATCTCTGGTTGAAAGGAAGAAATGGCAATTAAATCCCTTAAGAAATTAACCTCCGCTTGAATCTAAAACCTGCAATTGTTGGTCGTCAAATAGGACTTTACGAAGAGCAATAAATGGGACAAGAAGTCCCTCCTCTTTAATGGGAGAGGTTCCCTTATTCAGAAACGAACCTATTTACAAATATACAAAACATGATTTTCTGGTTAAACTTGGATATTACGAAAGTGTTTTCTATAAAGATCATCAATTACAAAAGGACTGAGGAATGAGAGTACGAGAATGAGCAGAAAGGCAACATGCAGAATTATAGATAATGAGTAATTCTTTATGTATGCGGTTACAGTGAATTGAAACAAGATCATTTGTATCATATAAATAAGATGGAATTTAAAGACACAAAGTTCTGTAAATAACATCTGCTAGAACACAAAGTTTCTTAACATAACACAGATTCATTAATCAAGGACACAAAGTTCCTTCTTGGTTATACAAGATCACCATGCTCATCGCAAAGTCGAGAGTATGCAATCAGCAAGACTAACAAACCAGACAAATGATCTTCACAAAAATTAAATGAAAGCTTAGGGATAACAGAGATCAGATAGACAAAGAATGGAAAGCCCTTCTGTATTGATTTCTTTATGATCTATTTACACTTTCAGAAAATAAACCAAGTTCTTCCTCCTTTCAAAATGGCGTGGAAAGGCCATTATATAGCTTACAAATCAGTTACTCTTTGTAGACTACTTCTTTTAACTAAAGATTAGTTAAGGATTGCCAATCGCAATACCTCAACTAATTACAATGAATTCGAGAAAAAGAATTAGAAAAGAAGAGAAGAAAACGGAGAAGAAGACAGGTGGTTACAACTGGGAGGGACCCACTGACTTCAAAATTCACTGCCTGAATCTCTTCAATGCCTCGGCTATGTCTCGCCACGAGGGACTGACGTGTTGGCATGTAGACTCCACCCCAAAATCCGAGACACTTCTCCATTTCTTTATCAAACTCCAAGACATGAGTATGATAATCTTTATTTGCTTCTTCAATGGCGTATCAAGAGAACAGATCTCCTTCATTTTTCTTTGGAAATGGAGCTTTCCTTGAATAGATTATCTCTCGACAAAAGCTCTGAATTGAGCTTTGATTTCTTGCAGGAAAGAAGCACACGTGGAAGTTTCATCTTGAAGATGACAGGTGTATGTCTTTGAAAGCGTGATACAAACAAAGGTCTTGAAAGCCTCACCTTTCTCGCCACCTATTCTTCACTCTCTCCCAAAGCCTCCTCCAAGACTTTGATCTTCCACCCACACTCGTAAACCCAGACTTTGATGAGATGATCCTTTGCATCATCAAAAACCTTATTTTCAAATAAAATGTTCTCATCTGGTTCTGTCCCCATGAGACGGAGGTATACTATGCAGAACTCGCTCCCAGAGTTTGAGCTCTTTATCTATGACCCCGATAGTGGAGGAGAGCTTCTGTTGCAAATTATTCACCTTTCCATGGAGTTTGAAAGCTTCATCGATGAAGTTCAATCCTGCAACAAGCATATCTTCCACCATGGCCTCCATAGCTCTGCCATAGATAGAATACTTGTGCATATCTTTGATACTTTGTACTTCATCTTGGCTCAAAATTACAGGTGGTGGAAGAGTAGTCAATGGGGTAGGGTCCAAAACTTTGTCCTTAGACAAAAGAGATTTGATGAAACCTGTGAGAATCTGGGCTTGTTCCTCCAACTGTTCAATAGTTTGCTGCCCTTTCTCTACCCTACCAATGACTCTTGTGGATCAAGCTTCCCGGAGGTCAGGATCTCACCTTCGTGGAGTAGACTCTCCCATTGGAATTCTTGAGAGTTCTAAGTCGATGCCTACAAGTCTCTGCTCCGATTTGTCTCATCGAGGCTTAAGCAATCTCTAGGAATTGCTGACCTTGAGCATTAGACACTATTCTGGAGGTGATTTTGGCTTTCTTGGCACGAGAAGGAGTAGTGCCCAACAAGGCTGCGACAGCATCAAAATTTGGCCCTGAGCTCCGAGAGGAAGATTTCCTCTTCCTACTGTCAACAAAAGGTTGCACCCACGCAAAAGAGGAAGAGGAAGCAGCAGGAGGGGCAAGAGGACCAAGAGACATAGAGCTCATGACGCTCAAGGTTTTCACAGCTGTGGTCTCAAGTTGAGATGTGAGTGGGGCACTGGAGACAATTGTTGTAGAGGAATCAATAGCACTTGGAAGTTCAGTGCTCTGGACTTCCTTATCTTTATCTGTTGGATCTTCAGGAGCATTTGCAGGGCTGGAATTTCACTCTCTTCACTTTCACTGAGAACAATGATGTTCTCTGGTCCCAAAGGCACTTCTACTGTTTTTTAATTTGAGGATCTTTTTCCACAGGATCCTTCTTAACCTCTTTGAGTTTCTTCTGGGACACTTGAGTGGATGAAGGAGTGGAAGCTGCGCAGTCCTTGCGCTGATGAGGCAGAGGGGTTTGCACGAGTGTGTCTGATATGGGAGTCAATGCTTCCTCCTTGGTGTTGAAACATCCTTAGAGGAGGATTCTCCCCGAGTGCCTTCTCGAGCTCTCGAACTTTCCCCGTCAAACTAGACCTTAGTCCTGACTAAGATTGGAGCAAAGATCTCGGCCAGATCATCTTTCTCTTTCCTGTTCCAATCCAAGTCCTCCAAGGGAGTGTGCTTAACCACATTGTCATACTCATATGAGTATAGATCAGAATTGTCATCCTGGAGTCCTTCAGGAACTTGGTACAAGCCAAGTTCTTGAATCAATTACAGAGAGAACCTGCCATAGTGCCTCCTTCTAGCTTCAAAATCATCCACACACGATCAAATAAATTCCAATAGTCCTCCTCAGATTCCGCCTCTATGATGATAGATTATCTTGATGTTCTGCTCAATGAACTTCTTCAAGTCGAAGCAAGTTCTTGGCTTAAAGAAATGAACGGTGATAGGAACCAGGGCTCTTTCTATGTTCTGTGCGTCCAGGGCTGTTTTACAAGTGTAATTTCCCAAAGAGATGGGAAAGTGCAAACCAGAAATCTTCTTGTCTCTGCAGGTTCTGTGCAATTTATCTAACTGCCTGCATACTTCTATCAAGGCCATCTTATCACTGCAGAACATGGGAAGCCTCAAAGGGGTGCTCTCATAGCCAATGCAAAGCTCTCGATATAAGATAATTTTCTCGAATTGGATAAAATAAGCACCGTAGTGCGATATCGATTCGTGGCTTCATCGAGTAACCTTCTAAGCAGTTGTCACCCCCTGCCAAGCGACTACCACGAACATGGTGAAAGCATCATTTACTCTTCCGAAATTGTGATTCTGGTCTCTAGGGTGAATCATGGGCGAGGGCATAGGCATATAGGATCATCCTCAGGCATCAATGTAAGAAAAACCAAACCATTTCCTTGATGCCGCCAGAGTATACATCAGGTACGAAGTCATGTAGAACTTCTTCGTTTGCTGTACATTGGACAGCTGCTCCACCAAATTCATGCTGATGATTTCCGCCCAGTTGATATTTTGAGTTCCCTCACACACCATGCTGATGAGTGGGCACATCCAGAAATGGAACTCGTTAGTAGAAGGTAAGCCCATAACCCGAGCTAGTAGGATTATGAAATCTGACAACTCTTCATTGAAATCTGCTCGGAAGAGAGTCTTGGATAGACGAGACGCTCCCTTCTTAGGGTTTTTAAGCCATGACTTCGCCACCCGCACCTTGTATTTGTCATTGTCTTGATTAAACAGGGCCTGTGCTTGATCCTGGGAAACAACTATGGCATTATCCGTTTCTGGAATCCTCGGTCAGCAAGTGCTTAATGGCTGCAGATCATCCAACTTAGCGATGAGTTCCCGCAAGTACATTGGTTAATTCACTCGAATCGTGGTCAAGTGAGCTCCGCATGAAAGCACTCGATCAAGTATCAAGACATTGCACCAAGATTGGGAAACCTCCAGCAAAAGCCAAACCGCTATCGTGAATCATCTGCGCCATTGGTGTAGGGTTTGCATCTGCCATCCTTGCCCAAAAATCGCTGAAATCAAGATGACGAGCTTCACTGTCCCCAATATTGTGAACGGCAGATTCTAGTGGCGAGATTTGTTCCTGTCCCTGAAATTTGATCTTCATATTGATAGTAACTCGGAGGACAGAGACACAAACTAGACTTGGGAAGGAATTACAGAGGAAAGGGATACACGCGCAGGTTTTTAGATTGCAAGGGTTCGAGCAAAGGATAGCATGAAAGCAATGTGAAAAATGCGTAGGAGGGTCGCTCATTATATAGCCGATTAGGAGAGAGAAAGACAATGAATGCGCATTTAATACATACCTACCAATTTGAATAAGCATGATATTCGGGTAGAGCGGGAAAAATAAGCACGAATGGCGCTTCTATTCTGGGACATGTGAGACGCGAAGCGCGAAACACGCGGCTCGGGCGATTCGGGCGAAGCGAGGAAAAGATGCACAAATTCCTTTTGGGACATGCGGGACAAAAGGGCGCGAAACACGCGACTTGGCGATCGGGCGAAAAGGTGACAATGGGTCCGGAAGAGTTTAGGACATTTGGGACGCAAGTGCGCGAAGTACACGGTCGGGCGAATCGTCTTTCGAAAAATGGAACAACTTGTACAATTTAACTTGGGACATTTGGGACAAAAAGTTCGACGACGTCGCGGTTGCATTTAATCGTAGAGAATGGAACAACTTGCACAATGAACTTTGGGACATTTGGGACAAAAAGTTACGATGGGCCCGAAAAGACAAACTTCAGGGAAATCGAATGATCGGGAACAAAGCGTACTTTTGAACTTGGGACACGCGGGACAAAAATGTCCGACAGTTCGAAAACACACAAAATGACCCAAAAACGTAGATTTTCACAATTTTCTCAACTTTTAACATTTTTCAAGATGTTAACAGAGAAGCACTTAAACTCAAAATTTTGAAAATTCACTTTCTTAAGAGCAAGGAATTTTGAGTGGACAACAAGAATAATTCATTTAAAATGCATAGTTCAGACCGCACTTGATAATCCACTATAAAATGATATAATCTAGCATGCTAAGACATCAAGGAACTCAATCCAACAAAGGAAACGCTTAGGGAAACAATTAAAACATTGCAAAATGAGCTCAATCTCTTCCTCAACCGTTTTCTATCTTTTGTTGAGCAATTCAATTTTTAATCAATTGAACAAAGAAAATTCTCTAAAACACTTTAAAACCTCCTAGATCAATTCTCCATGTTGTTTGGCATGTTGAGTGATGGAGGAGATCTAATTTAGTCAAATAGAAAAGTTGAAAATTGTCAGTTTGCCAATTAAAAGCCTGCAGATCATTTTTGTAAAATTGAACCTTTAAAACTTATCAAAAAGTAAAATTTATACTTTTTGTGCAAAGAGGGCATCGAGAGATTTCCAAAAAGTCCTCATTTTCCAAAACCAAGCTTTCTAGCTCAAGTTATGGCACTTTGAAGTTTTTGTGCTCAAGGGAAAATTTGGGAAATTTTCATTGCTGGCCAAGAACCCAAAAATTTCCTGTCGAATTGCCTTAGAAAATATTTTGAAAATTTTGACTTGGAAAAATTTTCATCTTTTCCTCCGCTGGCCCGCAACCAATTAGAGGTTGCCACGTGTCCTCCAAGGGCTGAGGCAGAGGCATGCATTTTCTTCACCCTTAAACCTTTTGAAAAATTTTGGAAAATTTTCACTTTTACCTCCGTCGGCCCGCAGCCAACCAGAGGGCACCACGTGTCCCCTTGTGGCTACAATGGGGGCGTGCATTTCATTTTGGACTTAAATTTTTAAAATTTTATGGGAAAATTTCCCATTTTGACCCCGACAACCCACGGCCAATGAGAGCGTGCCACGTGGCACTTTGGGGAGTGGCGGCGGGCAGAAGACCCTTGACTTTTGTTTTTTTTGGGCCTTTGGGGAAAAATTCTCAATGTTATCCCATGGCCCAATTCTCCACCTTCTTCTCGGACTCTATCCCTTACCACAGCGCATGGACCCATGCACTTCTTTCTCCCTTTTTCCCTCCGTTGGCACAAAGCGCTAGATCGACTCGCCGCTCCACCCTTCCCTTCCCCTTCTCCGCTTGGCACTAGGACTCGACACGTGTCCCCTAGGGACCCGAGGGGGTTCGAGTGTTTTGTGCCTTTGAGCCATACATTGGGAAAATTTCCCAATGCCGCCCTGCGACCCACCAACCCACCATAGGCACATTCCCCCTTCTCTTATCACACGTGTCCCTCTAAGAAAAATTGCCCTAAAACTCCACCCACTCATAACTTGAGTTCTGAAGGAGTTAGAAGGACTTCTTTATATCACCGTAGAAGGTGAGAAAATTTCCTATCCATTGGGAATGGTTTAGAGAAATTTTGGGAGAATTGTGTAGGAGAAAAATCTAGTTAAATCTCTAATCCTATTTGAGAGCAGGCATGGGGCTAAGATTACTCCTTGAACCTAACTAAAACATGTAACCCTAAAATTTGAACCTTGTAAACTTGTTATAAGTTAATAAAGGAAACTTGTGTTTTGGTAAACAAGATTTGTTCTGGAACCTATTAGTGAAAATTGATGTCTTGCAACTTAGTTGTAGACACTTCAAATAAAAAAAATATATCCCATAATTTTCTAGCTAACCCTAGGTTGTTTCTTTGGTCTCAAGTGGTTGTTTAAATGGGCACTACATAAGGCTTCTTGTAAATGTGTTTTTTCATATTTACTTAACAAAAAAATAAAGTAAATTCAAGAGGTGGCTCTTGAAAGAGCTCAAATGAAGAGTAAAAGCCATAAAATTCTTAATTTTGAAGACACGTATACATGAAGAAGAAGAAGAAGACAAAGTATAAAGAACAAAGAAGACTTGTTGCTGATGAAGATGGAAAGAATATGGTAGAGGAAATAAGAAGTTTTCAAGTACAACATGATCAGAAGAAAAGAAAGAAAACAATAATGGAGCTTAATTCTCTCCACTTGGGGAGTATGATGCAGGAGAATCACTTGTAAATATTCAATTTTGGATTCTCTATTTGTATTAGGGTTGTAAGGGTCCATTATATGTCCATGATGTCTTTCTAGTCCATTTTGACTCTTGAGCATTGTAATAAGTGGTCTTTAGGGTTTTCCTCCAAAACCACATTTTTAAATGTTTGAATTTGTCTTTGGTATGTTTTATAGGTCTAGGTGTTAATGTAGGTGTAATAAATGATGTAAAAGGGGCATGAAACATTAGGTCACCTAAGACATGGTCTAACATGACCCCAAACCTCACTTTAGTTAGCCTAATTATAGTTGGGTCAGTGATTTAGAACCCTAACTACCTTCTTTCATTACATTTGCCAAGGAGCATTCAAATGGGATGGTATGTGTAAGTGGTAGAATGTTTAAAAGGAAGGAGAAACTCTATATCGTAGTCATTATGGCTCAAGAATCTTTCTAATATCAAAGGGAGTAATAAATCAAGAAGTTTCTTGAGTAACACTTGTAAAATGTAATGAATATTTATGAATCAATGTATGAATTATTATGGTCATCTTATGACTGTTGTTTTTGGCTTATGGATTTTTGAACACACATATATGAGGTCCTGGACAGTCCTAAGTAGGACATGAAAGATAAATATGGATGATAGTTTTTTCAAGAAGATAGTCATATTGAAGGAATAGTGAAATTGTGTACATGAGGGAAGAAAATTGTGATTTTTAATGTAAGATATATTTCATGATTTTTATAAAGGTTTCAAGATATGGAGGAGTTATGCAAGTTATTAGAATGGTATGGAATGTCTCACAAGATTCTTAGCATCTATGATATTAGTAAAATTTTAAATTAGAGAAAAATGAATCATAAAGTTCTTATAATACTAGTTGATATATTTGAAGCCATTGACTATGTGTTATAGATTTCCCACGTGTAATGGAAGGTGACAAAGTTTCTAAGATACTGTAGAAGAGATTTGAATTGTCAAGAACCCTTATAGGTTATAAACAAGATAAATAAACTATAAATCACCTTCTCGGGTAGGGATACCTGTTTTAAGGGTTTATAAACCAAGAATGTTGTTTAGTGCGAAGAGTAACCACCGAATCTTGTTATAGTTGGTGATAAGGGATTTTATAGTATTTTCAAGGTAATTGCAAGGTGTAAATATAGTCTAATGAAGGTTCTTATCCTAAGACCTATGGATCACATTCTTAATTGTGGTAACTTAACCTTGAGGTTTTAGAGAAATGTTGTAGTAGAATTGACTAATCATAATTGAAGTCCGAGGAGCCTTTGGAAAGTTTGAGAGAGGATTAGGTGAGATATGAAAGCATAAAATCATTGTATGAACTCAAGAGTATTGAGTGTTAGAGGGAAAGAAAGTAAATGCACGGTCTTCATCAAATAATTTTGATAGTCGAAGCATTAGTGTGGAACATTTTGTATTTGGGAAAAGACTACAAGGATTCAATAGTAAAACATGTTGGGAGATTTTATTAGGGGTATTTGAAACCTAGTGGAGAGTGTAAAGAGGTTAGAATGACACAAATAAGGAGGTACTAATATTGTCTTCCTACGATCCTTTGTCGAGGAACTTGGGAAGATGATATAGAATTGGAAGACATTGTCTTGAATGAGTCTAGTGGAATGGATTGAAGGAGTTGTTAAGAAGTGTGTAATAGTGGGAAGGAGTAAAGTGAGAAGATGCTTAGAAAATCTAAGGAATCAAAAATTTAAAACAGAGTTTAGAATATTGAGTGGTGTTGAGAGAGATCAAGAAGTACTAAGAAGCCAAAGGTTGGAAAGTAGTTTGAATGACGATTCTAGGTTGATGGAGCATTATTGTAACATCCCAAAATTTCTTGTAAGTTAAATTAACTACGGTTAAGTCTAAACAGGATTAGACGAGATCATCATTGGGTGTAAAATTCATTTGGTTCGTCGTATCATGACCCACAGCTTCTTTCTATTGCGGGGCATGACATTGCGGAATGAATAACCCCGCACCCACCTTGATGATCCTTCTAAAACATGATTAGGTCTTAATCATAGGTAAAATGGTTCATAAATGATAGTGAATCTTTTGGTTATTTGTATTCCGGTTACTTTATTTTAATCGAGTTTGGTCGTCTTTTGTTTTATTCGACTTTTGCAATGACCGTGATGAATATTGCCTTTGTTTTATTTGACAATGCTATATCAAACCAGCTTTATGAGAATATTTGAATTATTATTTACGGACTTGGTGATTTTCATTTGTTTGAATGTTTTATATGGAACATGGGAATTCGAATAATTATTACGATAACATATTATTGACAATATGTGGACTTATATTATGATGATTAATTTTACCATTAAAGTTAGGTATCAATTAAAAATAAAAATTAAAAAAATGCATTATTAATTTGTGAAATTATATATTTAAATCCTAAAAGGATTTGGCATGTAAATCAAAAGTTAAAAAGAATAATAATAATAATATTTTAATATTTAAAATCTGAGAGTTTTGAAAGGGACACGCCTTCATCTGACACCAAGTATGTGGCATGCATTGACGCAAGAAGCAACATTGGGAAGCCCAAAATTCTCCATTATAGTATAGTTTCTTCATTATATTTTCTTTTATTTCTCCTTTGTTTGTTTTCATTCTTCTCTTTTGGGATACCTGTGTGAGTTTTGGGAGGAAGGAAGGATTCAACTTGTTGAAGCTGGAAGAGTAAGAGGTTGTTGATTCTGGGTTTACTTCAGGCATGAATATCTTCTCCCTCTCTGCAGCATTATTTGTAAATAATGAGGAAATACACATTCTGTTTTAAATGGCAATTAAATGAATTTGTGGATAGCTTCTGATTTAATTGCTTGGAAATGAAATCTAAAAAGGAAATTGATGGATTCTATATTCTCTTAAGTTTCCTTTGTGTGGTTTTAGCTAAACCTAGAAAAAAATGTAGATGGGTGTTCCTAATCAATTTTTATTTTATTTTATTTTCTATTTAAATTTGATTTCTGGAAACCCAAATTGATTCCTACCTCTAGGTTTTATTACAGTCAAACAATAATTTATTTGTATGAGCAAAGCAATTTCTGGGTAGTGTGAAAAATGTTTTTACCAGGTATTTCATCATTTTTCCTGATATATTTGCTTCCGGATTCTAATAATTTCTAAACAGAAAATAAATTAATGCTAGAATGAACTGATTTGGATATGTACAAGTTGATTTGCCTATAGGTATAATTTTATTACCTGATTGAAAAATAAATTAGTGTTAATAGTCTATGTAAGATGACTTAGTTTTTCTCAAAGGATTTTGTTACTGGAAGTGTTAGAAACTTATTGTTGTTATTCTATGCAAATAGACTTCAAAATTATCATCCTGTGGTATGTGGGTCAATTTGTTTTGTTGATCTATCGGTTACCTGAAAGAACATGTTAAAATGATTTAATAGAGGTGTTTTTACACTATTTAGTTGGATTGTTCCTATAAATATATATAAATGTATTTTGATTGTTTGAAATAAAGTTATTGTGTGTTTTATAGAGCTTCTCATTACCTAGAGGGAATATGTCTAATTGGTATTTGGAAATGATGATTTCAGACAATTTTGTTAAGTTGTTTGTTGATTGGAAGGTAAGAAAAATAATAGTTGAATCTGTACCATGTGAAGCATGATTTGCTTGTGGTTTAATCAGAATTTAGATGTTGAATGATTATGGTTTGATTATGTCTTGATCCTTGTGATTAGAGTGAAACATGATTGCTGAAATAGAAATTGGTTGTTCTATTTGTGTACATTCATAGTTGTATCTTGATGAAAAACATGTAATAATACATCCTCCGCTGTATTACCATACATTTGTTGATAAAATAACATGTATATTGTTTCATATTTTATTAAATAATTACATCAGAAAATGGAGGCAATATTCATGCCAGTTCATTTTGAACTGACAACATACCACTACTCCAGTCTTGCAGGACAATTAGCCGTCACGTTTGGATATGTGGAAACTCATGTCTTGTGAAGTTTTATCGTAGCATGGATCTAAATGAGATACTTGGATTTCAATTTGTAGAAGGATGATATCCCAAAATTTTGACTAAATTTATTGGGATCTTGGACCCATTGTTAATATTCAAACCTCACTATGTGAGAGTTACCGTAATAGTTATATATTTCGCCTTAATGGCATATGTAATTTATGATTTTAATAAAGAGATGATTACCTTGTATGTAATAATATCTCAATATGAGTAAATGATAAATACTAGAAGTAAGAAATCTTACTTATCATAAATTGTTTATTTATTTTATATTTGTCAATGTATGAAGCCGATAATTGGGCAATTATTGTAACAATCAATTGTTTTTAATTTCTAAATTAAATAAGCTATTTAGTGGCGTAGCTAATCGAAGGAATAATTAAATATACATGTTTTAATATATTTTCAATTCGGCCTTTCCATAAACTTGGTATTAATATGATAAGATTGTAAATCCTGTTATATAGAGAATGGAAGAGTATTGTTGTAAAAGGTAATTTAAGGTTAAAAACCAAGCATCAGAAAAGAGAAACTAAATGCGAAGATAAATAGATGAAAAGATCCATTAGGCATATTAAGGGATAAGTACATGCGAAATGCTGAAATAGATACATTTCAGTGTAAGAAATGTACTTATCTCATGATGATCCTAGTTGGCCTTTGCATTTATCTCGATATAAACTCTTGCAAAATAGGTTAAATGTGAAATAAAATAAATACAAACTATAAGATCTAGATAAATGTGAAAGGGATAGTTGTGAGGTGGTAGAAGACTTAAACTCATAAGACTAGTGTGTTGTCTTGAGTTTAAACAAACTGCATGGCGGAAAACTTTAGCCAAAGTAATGCATTGATGGTTGTGCATTGTCTGATCACCTAGTCCTCCAATTAAATTAAAATTGCTAGTAACCTGATCATGGGAAGTTGAACACTAAACATGAGGTAGGCAATGGTCGGATACCGAGAATACAAAGTCGGAAAACTAGCTTTGTGGTAGACCCAAGGACTTTCACATGGTTCCCATGACCTGAAAAAGGTTGAGCCAAAATGCTAGTAAGCATTGTCACTCAAAGTAGTGGCGAAGGGAGATCATGGAGATCTGGATACACCCTTCTCAGCTACACATGGCTTACACGGATGTTATCAGATATATCAAAAAAATAAATTTGATTTAAAGGATTTGATTAAATAAATTTGTACGATTACAGCTGTGTAATTTTATGTATGTTTAAAAAAAAATCCTCATTTTCTAGTTCTAGTAATTTTGAGCATTACAATTATAATGTACTTGAAATAGGTGTAAATAGGTGTTATAAGGTGAGTCAGAGTTTGAAACAAGGAGGTAAGCATTAAAACCCTAAAAAGCTACCTAAACACTAAGGAGACCTTAAAAGAGACCTAGTCAAAAGGAGAAGTTGAGATTGAAGTTGTGCATTTTGAGTTAGAATTTAAAATTTACCATGAAGATAGTACTTCATAAAGGGTGTTTCCCCTCTTTTTGAAGTCAAGTTTCAAAAATTTTGAGTCTGTACCTTGGAGTATTGGATCACGTCAAGCCTGGACATTGTTTGTAGTTTTCCCATTCATGGAGAACAATTTGAAAGTCGGGCGTATTGGTGAAGTTTCTTCCCTTCTTTTTATTTTTTCCCACAGTCGGAATGACAGGCATATCTTCCCTATTAATTTTTTCCCCAGCATCCATGAGTAGTATGTGGATATTCCTAATTAGATATGGCATGGCCATGTTTCAAGTGATAGCGGAAGCTTCCATGTCCAAATGGCGCACTCTGGGGTAGGGCCCCGGAGGACAATCCTCAAATAAGCACAAGCTTTCCACGTGTCCCAGGTTCAAAATGAAGGTAAAACAAGCTCAAATCGGCTAAGTATGGAAGGTTCAGTGGATGACGCCACGTGCCTCATCGAAACTTCAAGAGTCAAAGCCGGGGCAGTTTCTCAAACTTGCGCCAGTCCTCCACATGTCCCAGGTCCAAAAAGAGAAAGAGCGATTGTTAAAATTGACTAAGTATGGGTGGTTGGCGGAAGTCTCCACGTGCCTTAACGACGCCATTTCAAGTGAAATCAAAGGGTCAATCTTCAAATGAGTGTCAACTCACCACGTGGTGAAAGTCAATGGAGAGATAGAGTTGGTCATTGAAAAGTTCGAGACCGGCGGAAGGAGACATGTGTCAGCTCGACACAATTTTAAGAGGCATTTCCAAAATGGAAACTCAAATGAGCGCCATCCCTCCACGTGTCCAGGGGTCAACATAGGTCAAGCGGAAATAGGCCCAAATTAGCTAAGTATAAAGGAACCAAAGGAGCTCTCCAAGTGTCGACCTGGCTTGCTTCAAAGGCAAAAAAATGCAAAAGGTGTCTGTATGCCCACTCCAATCAATTCCTTCCATGTGGTGGCCCAAATTTAAATTTGTAGAAGCAAATCGAATGGCCCATGTTTTAACTGGAAAAATAATGAAATGGTCATATATTTAAAAACCTATTTTTTCGCCATTAACGTTTCTTTACAAATCAAGAATTTGAAAGGGCGTGGATGATTGGAATAAGTTGTAACTTGTTTCTTGCTTGCTCGAGGAAGTTGTAACCATCTCTTGCGAGCTATATCATGAGCTTTCAAAGCCATTGTACGGGTTGGAATTTTGATATTCTAAAACTGTAATTTCAATTGGAAGAAATCAATACAAAGGTTTTCCCCTTTTTCCTCTATTTTCTCTTTCCTTCTTGCTCTGATCTATGAATCATTTAATCCTTGCATGCTTAGAAACTTTGTGTTCTAGTTTATACAATCTCAAGAACTTTGAGTCTGCGGATTGTGCCCGTTATAAATGTGAATGGTTCTATTCTATATCTCATTTGCTCAATACATATAAGGGTTTTCTCTACCATCTCTTTTCCCTGAAAGTATTGTCTTCTTCTTCGCCTCCCTCCTCTCTTCAAGTCTTCTATCCTCATGTATTAATAACTTTCCAGAATAAAACACATTTCAAGATATCGAGAAACCACCATTGAATGAAAGATTGTGTATTTGTACATAGGTTTTGCCTTGCTTTCAATAAGGGAACCTCTCCCATTAAAGAGGAGGGACTTGCTTGTCCCCAACTGTGGTTTCATTCCAAGTGCAAATCTGAAACCCAACAAATTTTTGGCGACTCTACTAGGGAATTTGTTCAACAAATTTCCTTTCTAAAAAGAACAACTAATTTGATCATTTCTTTGATTTGGTGACTCTAAGATATACTCGTGGTAGAAGGGCTCTTGGAATTGAAGATCCCCAATTTCAACTCTTGGATCAACAAGGTTTTCAACTTCCTCCAACAAGAAGAAATAGAAGAGCTCGTTCCATAAGCACACCTCTGTTGAAGATAGAGCTTCTAGTAATAGCATTCCTCAAGCACAACTTAGCCTAATCTCCATGCCCTAATTCTTTTGGTGTCTCAGTTCCACTTCAAGAAATCTTTCCAAGGATGGTAGCACCTCTACCTTGGGGACAAAGAGTTGGGCCTCTGGCTCTTCCTCAACCATTGCATGAGTTTCCTAGGGGTAACAGGAAGAATTTTCCCAAATTTAGAGGTGATGGAAAAGTACACCCTGATGAACACATTGCAGCCTTCATTATTGCATGTGGGGTCCTTGGAGTTGAGCATGAGGATGTCTCTGTTAGGCTATTTGTGGAGACCTTGCAAGACAATTTATAGATTGGTTTTACCATCTTCCTGTTGGGACCATCATCGATTGGACTACTATGAGAACTTAGTTTGAGCAGCATTTCAAACCTGTTGAGGATGTGCATGCTTTGCTAGCTCAGATTTCTCAAATCAAGAAGGAGCCACATGAGCCTATGAGAGAATTTTTGGCCAAGTTCAACAAGTTGATTAACAAGATTCCACAAAATACTAGGCATATTGATCAAATTCAAAAGTGTTTCTTCTTGAATGCTCAATTTTCGAAAGTAAGCTATGCCCTGAGGAGAGCAAATCTTGTAACTTTGGATGTTGATCAAAGATTGGTTGTTAGTGTGGAAGATGACTTGATCATGTCTGGCAAGCTGAAAAGGGATCCTTTCAAATCCAAAGCATCTTCTTCTTCCTCTTCTCCTAGAGGTAATGCAGATCAGTTGGTGCAAAAGCTGGCTAATGACCTCATTGCCATCAAGAAATAATTGGCTCAACATGCTCCATATCAAGATGTTCCAAGGAAGAACTTTCATCCTAGGAACCGCTTTCCCTCTTCTCAAACCAGGTTGGCCATTGAAGGTCCACCCCTCAAGGTGCCTGTCAATGCTACTTGTGAAGTTCTTGAGCTTGATGATGAGGAAGAGAATGGGCTCTATGATGAACAAGAAGGAAGTTGATGAAGAGCTGGAGGAGCCTGGTGGTTCTCGAGTTCATTTCCTCACCACTGAAGGTGTGGATGATGAAGATGACTATGATGATGTAGTGGTTGAGATGAATAGTGAGTCATATGTTGTTATGACCCGGGAGCAGACCAACAAAAAGGAAAAAGTGGTGCAACCTGGTAAAAAAAGATCCAAGGAGTCCCCCATCACCATCCCAATGATTGCAAGAAGAGGAGCTCCTATTCCTACTACTTCCACTCAAAAGGTAAGCTCTGCTAGTCCTTCTCCCTCTACTTCTACTTCTGAGAATTCTTGCCCAACAAATGATAAAGCTGATAGATCAAAATCTCCTCCTACTCCTAGTAGTGATTCCCCATCCACATCTGGATCTTTTGACATTATAGACCATCTTAAAAAGACCAAGATTCAGATTTCTGAGGTAGAGTTCTATCAAACTCATCCTAAAGCCTTTGCCAAAATGGTTAACTTTGTAAATTCCAAATCCAAAGTCTCATCCAGTACTTCTAAGGGCCTTTTTCCCACTCCCTCTCCCTCACCTCAATCAAGCCTTGTGGCTGCAGTCACTTCACCTAATGAGAAGATCAAGCCCTTCTATGTGACTCTCCTCATAGCTGGCCACAAGCTTAGCAATTGTGTCATTGATTCTGGTGCATATGATAATGTAATGCCTGTAAAAGTGGCTCATGCTTTGGGTCTAACCTAACCCGCACTTATGGATCTTGTTATTCCATGGAAAGTAGAGAAGTGCCTTTGGTTGGGAGAATCAAGGATGCACAAGTAGCTTTTGTTGCTTTACCAGAGAAGAAGGTCTTGGCTACCATCTTGGTTGTTGATATCCCTCCTTCCTATGGCATGTTGCTAAGTAGGAACTTTTGCAAAGATGTTGGAGGTGAGATCCAAATGGATTGGTCACATGCCTTGATCCCTGTCAATGGGAAGATGAAGAAGTTGTTTCCTGAGAAACAAGCAGAGTATATTGTGCAAAAGACAGATGATCCTAAAGCACAAATATTGTATGAAGACATTGGGCATGGGAACTACATGATCATGTCACAAGAGGAGACAAGTCTACCAAAGGGAGTGTTGTTTGATCCTAATGGTGTGTGGACTTTGGAGTTTGATGGAAGCTGCTCTTGTTGGTTCTGGAGCTAGTGTGTAGTGCTCATTTCTCTTGGGGGTAAGGTTCATCCTTTCTCCTTCAAGTTTCAATTTGAAAATACCAACAATACTTGTTGAGTATGAGGCCCTTATTCTTGGGTTGAGCATGGCAAAGGAAATGGGAGTGAAGAACCTTCTTTCTCATGGAGATGCAGAGCTAATTATAAAACAAGTTAGAGACCTTTATCAGGTAAAGAACAAAAGGTTGAAGCACTATAGGAATCTGGTCTAGGATTCCATTGAATTCCTTGATGCTTTTTCCATTGAATTTGTGCCAAGGGAAAGGAACACTAGGGCTGACTCTCTAGTTGTTTGGGGTCCTTGTTGATTCCTCATCCTGATTTCCCTCAAGAGAAATTCACCATTGAGATGATCCATAGACCCAGTGTGCCTGACAATGCAAATAATTGGCAAGTTTTCAATGATGACCAACATTTTCTTTCTTTCTTGGAGCTCAGAGACAACTTTGATCAGTTGTACTTTGAAGGAAGTGACAATCTACCTAGAGAGTGTGTGTCATCTATTGAAGAGGGTGTCAAAGAAGAGATGGATCAAGATGGATGCATCAAACTGAAAGGAAAAAAATCCCTAAAGGGTTGGTGAGTTTGGAGGATATTTTTGATAAACATGATAGGTATATGAAGTCTAAAGTTTCCCAAGGAGCCCGAAAATCTGTTGAGACTGAGAAAGTGAATATTGGGAGTCTTGATGATCCCAAAATGGTCAACATTGGAAAATGTTGCACTCAGGAAGAGAAAAAGAAGGTGGTGAATCTGTTGAAGAGGTATGTTGATGTTCTAGCTTACTCTTATGATGATCTTAAGGCTTTTCAGCCTAAATAAATGCAACATTTCATTCCTCTTAAGCCTAGGATCAAACCCTTCAAATAGAAAGCAAAGGAAATATAATCCAAAGATAGCTGATATAATTTTCCAAGAAATACAAAAGCTTTTGAAGGCTAAGATCATCTTCCCCATCCATCATTCAATGTGGATTGCTAATATAGTGCATGTCAGGAAGAAGAATGGTGAGATTCAGTATCTGTGTGGACTTCAGAAATCTAAATCAGGGATCTTTGAAGGACAACTATCCTCTCCCCATGATGGATCAAGTATTGCAAGTTGTCACAGGCTCGGAGATGCTATCTATGTTAGATGGATTCTCGGGGTACAATCAAGTAGAGGTGAATACTGCAGATCAACATAAGACTTCCTTTACTACTCCTTGGGGCACCTTTGCATACAAGAGGATGCCATTTGGTCTCATCAATGTCAAGGTGCTACTTTCCAGAGGGCCATGGACTTGGATTTTAGCAGTTTGAAAGGGAAATGCATTGTTGTGTATTTGGATGACTTGACAGTGTTTTCTAAAGCAAGAATAGATCACTTCCAACACCTTGAAATAGTATTGCAGAAGTGTAGAGAGCATGGAATTTCTTTAAACCCTAAGAATTCTATGTTTTGTGTCATAAAAGGAAAGTTGTTGGGACACATTGTTTCAAAGGAAGGGATCAAGATTGATCCGGAGAGAGTTCAAGCCATCTAGAAAATTCCTCTTCCATCAAGTAAGAAAGGTATTCATTCTTTCTTTGGTAAGATCAATTTCCTAAGGAGATTCATCCCTGATTTTGCAAAACTTACTATGAGCATTGCTCACATGATGCAAGGGAAGAAAACTTTTGGTTGGTCCTCTTGAAGGGAAGAAATCATTTGAGGACATTAAACAGGCTATTACAAAGACTCCAATCTTGGTGTGCCCTGACTTTAGCAAAGATTTCATTATCTATTGTTATGCCACTGAAAATACCCTAGCTGTTGTGTTAGCCTAGAAGAATGTTGAAGATCATGAGCTCCTAATTGCATTCATGAGTTATGTCTTGAAAACTCATGAGATAAAGTACACCATGATGGAGAAACATGCTTTTGCAGTTGTCAAAGTTGTCAAGTAGTTTAGGTTTTACATCCTTAATTCTCATTATGTGGTGTTGGTGCCTGATACAACAATCAAATCCATTCTTACTTAGCAAGAATTTGGAACCAAGAGAGGTAATTGGGTAGCAAAGGTGCAAGAGTATGATCTTGATATCTAGACTAACAAAGTTGGTTCGGGGTAAGGGCCTGTTTGAACTCATTGTTGAAGGAGTTGTCAAGGAGTTGTCTAAAGATGGAGTTGATGTCCCTATTGTTCTTTTCCTCGGCTCGTTAGATATATGGTATGCTGACATTGCTCACTTTCTGGCCTATGGAGAGTGTCCATCTCACTTGAGTGCCAAAGACAAGAGAGCCATCAAACTGAGTTCTACACAATATGTGCTTTGGGAATGCTTTGTTCAAACGAGGCATAGATGGAGGTTTTGAAGTGTGTAGACAAGGAGCAACAAAAGAAGTTGTTCTCTACTTTTCATGACCAGGCTTGTGGAGGTCATTTCTCCTCTGTTGTAATAACTCATAAAATACTTTGTGCTTTGGTTATTATTGGCCCACTCTTTTAGAGATGCATCAAAATGGGTTGGTAAATGTGAAGCATGCCAAATGTTTGTTGGAAGACCTAAGTTGGCTACTTTTCCACTAAAGCCAGTAGTGATTGATGAGCCCTTTCAATAGTGGGGATTGGATTTCATTGGAACTCTTAACCCACCTTCCAGTGTTGGACATACCCATGTGTTGACTACCACAGATTACTTCACCAAGTGGGTGGAAGCCATCCTAGTCAAGAGCACTACTTCGAGGTAGTTTGCAACTTCATTAAGGAGAACATATTGATCAGGTTTGGGATCCCAAACAAAATTGTGACTGACAATGCTTCCAATTTTTCTTCTGCCGAGATGATGGATTTATACTATGGGTATGGGATCTCACTTGCTCATTCTTCATATTACTACCCTCAAGGGAATGGACATGCAGAATCAACAAACAAGAACTTGGTGAACATAGTTAGAAAGCTTGTAAATGATTCTCAGAGGAATTGGCATAAGAAGCTATGTGATGCACTTTGGGCTGATAGAATTACACCCAAGAGAGCGATTGGAATCTCTCCTTTCCAAGTGGTGTATGGTGTGGAAGCTCAACTACTAGTCATGGTGGAATTTCCATCCTTATATCTAATGAAAACCATTGAAGATTCAAGTTTCAGTAGCTCTTTAGACAAGAGAATTTTGTACCTTCAAAAGCTTGATGAGAATAGGTTGCAAGTGGTTGACAGGATAGTAGCTCACTAGTTGAAAGTTAAGGCTTTGTTTGACAAGAAAGCCAAACTCAAAGTTTTCCAAGTAGGAGACATTGTGCTTTACTTTGGGAAAAAAAGACATGAGCCACGAGGAAGCCATGGTAAGTTTGATTCTCTTTAGCTTGGTCCTTTTAGAATCAAACATTTTGTTGGAGAGAACTTTTTTAATCTAGATTACATGGATGGTCTCCTCTCCCACTTCCTTACAGTGGGCGATCTAAATGTTTTCAATTCTAAGTGACTAGGTGGTCCTTCTCGTATATTCTATACGTTTTTTTGTTTTGGGTCGTTCCTTTGTGTTTTGTTTCTATTCTTCCCTTTTGGTTTGTTTTGTTTCTTTTTCTCATCTTGTGTGTGTTGCCTTGTATTGTTTTTTTTTTGACTCCTTTTCCCAATGGGTAAAACATTGGTCCTCTTTCCCGAGTTGTCTACGATTCTTAATCTTGCCTTGTGTCTTTGTTCCAAGCCAAGTCATCCCCAGAAAGAGCCAGATGTTATGGTCCTCAAAATTCCCCTCTTTTGAAGTCAAGTTTCAAAAATTTTGAGTATGTACCTTGGAGTATTGGATCATGTCGAACCTGGCATTGTTTGTGGTTTTCCCATTCATGGAGAACAATTTGAAATTTGGGCATATTGGTGAAGTTTTCTCCATTCTTTTTATTTTTTCCCACAATTGGGAATGACAGGCATATCTTCCCCATTAATTTTTCCCCAACATCCACGGGTAGTACGTGGATATTCCTAATTGGATATGGCATGGCCATGTTTCAAGTGATAGCAGAAGCTTCCACGTGTCCAAATTATGCAACTCCAGAGGTAGGACCCAAGGACATTCCTTAAATAAGCGCAGGCTTTCCGCATGTCCTAGGTTCAAAATGAAGGTAAAACAAGCTCAAATCAGCTAAGTATGGAAGGTTCAGTGAGATGATGTCACGTGCCTCATCGGGTGCAACTTCGTGGAGTCAAGCTAGGGTAGTTCTCAAACTTGCGCCAGTCCTCCACATGTCCTAGGTCCAAAAAGAGAAAGAGCCAATCGTTAAAATTGACTAAGTATGGGTGGGTTGGTGGAAGTCTCCACATGCCTTAACGGCACCATTTCGGAAGTGAAATCAAAGTTCAATCTTTAAATTGTTAGTGTAGGTTATTATTTTCCTTTTATTTATTTATCAGGATAATTCTTACACTTGTGTTAGCCCTACACTTGTTGGGTTAGCTTGCTTAGGTGTACTAGTTGTGTGGAGTTAGCTTACTAGTTGTGTTGAGTTAGCTTCTCAGTTATGTGGAGTTAGCTTACTAGTCTTTTGGAGTTAACTTAACTACTAGTATCAGTTAGTGGGAGTTCTTCACCACTGATTTAGGTAGTAGTTGCACTTCCTCCTCCTATATGTACATCTTTCTTATTGAATAATTCAAGTCATTCTATTGTAATGTATTGAGCATTATGGATTATGATGGATTTCCATATATGGTATTTTAGCTCTTTTGTTTTGCAAATCTAATGTGGTGTGCTATTATCATCTAAGATCGTGGCTTGGAACAATATTCTTATCATTCCTTTCATGGTATCAGAGCGATAGATGATATAGACATCCAGTAAGTTTTTCTTTGCAAGCAAGGGTTTATTTTTTTCATGTATATGGAATTTGTTAGAATTTTTTTACAGCATGAATTTTTATGCAAAATGGAGTGCAGAATTGGATTTGGAAGGTGCCAAAACCCTAGAATTGACTATAAACTCGACCATGTTTTGAGACAGTCAAATCTGGGTGCATTCTTTTATCCATTGATATAAGCGTGTACCTTCTGGATGCATTCTTTTACCCTCTGGGTATTTCGATTTTGGATGCAGTATTTTATCCATTGGATGTAGATTTGTACCCTATGGGTGCATTCTTTTATCCATTGGATATAAGCATGTACCTTCTGGATGCATTCTTTTACCCTCTGGGTATTTCGGTTTTGGATGCAATCTTTTATCCACTGGACACAGATCTGTACCCTATGGGTGCATTCTTTTATCCATTGGATATAAGTGTGTACCTTCCGGATGCATTCTTTTACCCTTTGGATATTTTGGTTTTGGATGCAGTCTTTTATCCACTGGACACAGATTTGTACCCTTTGGGTGCATTCTTTTATCCATTGGATATAGCGTGTACCCTCCGGATGCAATGATTTACCCTCTGGACATTTAGGTTTTGGGCGCAAGCTTTTATCCTTTAATCGCAAAGCATGTATCATGTGGATGCACTCTTTTACCCTTTGGACATTTGGGTGTCACGTGTACCTTTTAAAAGATCAGCATTAAAATATTATTTTAATAGCAAAACCTTGTAGAGCTCATAACTTTTGATCCGTAGCTTGGATTAAGGTGATATTTTTTTGAAATTGTGTATTTTTTCGAGATCTACACATTGGTGAAATTTTTATACACATATTTTAAATATAAAAGGTACTATTAATCATTGTAATATTTACATGCACTCAATTATAAAGTGCCAAATTCGGGAGGGTGTTGTGATCACTTGTGGATGCATTTTTGGTTGAACCCGACGTCCTAAAATTTTGGGTATTGCATTCTTGTATCTATGTGTGTATACATTTATATCTCTCTTATTTGTTGAGATATTTTGGATCTATATTTTCACACTTTTTTGGCATGTTGTGACACTTTCTTGTGGGGAGCTATTCTGGTGGAGCCCAGGTGTTATTTTGTCGGTGTTCAAGTAGTTGATTTTGATAACTCATACATATATGTGGTGTCACTCTATCTATTACGTAGTATGGGAGGGTGTGGTGTTGATCGATATCTTCTTCAGGTTTCGTGCCCTTACCTTGTTACCTTGGCTTTTTCTTGGATTGTGGCACTCCTATTTATTTGGATCTCATGTCCTTGCCTTGTTGCCTTGGTTTTTCTTGGATCGTGGCACACCTATTTGTAGCAGTTGATCAAATTATGTTTGGTGTTATCAAGCAATGGATTCGAACTCATAATGTGCACCACACTTCTTGAGCATTATACGAGTTTTTGGAGTCGAGCTTCTAAGGATATCTTGTAGCTGGATTTTGCTCTCTACTTTGTTATTATTGGTTTTGGGTACCTTGTGGTGTCCATTTTTCCCGATTCGTTGTGACGTGGGTACCTCATCAAGCCTTGTTGTCGGGATCCACCTTCTTTTCCACCCACCTAAGCTATGCTTACGGGAGGGTGTTAGTGTAGGTTATTATTTATCCTTTTATTTATTTATTAGGATAATTCTTACACTTGTGTTAGCCCTACACTTGTTGGGTTAGCTTGCTTAGGTGTACTAGTTGTGTGGAGTTAGCTTACTAGTTGTGTTGAGTTAGCTTCTCAGTTATGTAGAGTTAGCTTACTAGTCTTTTGAGTTAACTTAACTACCAGTATCAATTAGTGGGAGTTCTTCACCACTGATTTAGGTAGTAGTTGCACTTCCCTCCTATATGTACATCTTTCTTATTGAATAATTCAAGTCATTCTATTGTAATGTATTGAGCATTATGGATTATGATGGATTTCTATATATGGTATTTTAGCTCTTTTGCTTTGCAAATATAATGTGGTGTGCTATTATCATTTGAGATCGCGGCTTGGAACAATCTTCTTATCGTTCCTTTCACAAATGAGTGCCATCTCGCAACATGGTGAAAGTCAATGGAGAGACACGAGTTAGATGTTGAAAATTTCGAGGCGGAAGGAGACATGCGTCAGCTCGGTGTAATTTTAAGAGGCGTTTCCAAAATGGAAACTCAAATGAGTGCCAGACCTTCACATGTCCAGGGGTCAACATAGGTCAAGTAGGAAATATGCCTAAATTGGCTAAGTATAAAGGAATCGGCGGAGCTCTCCACGCGTGGCAGCGCGCTTGAAAGGTAAAATGTAAAAGGCATTTGTAGGCCCGCTCTAATAAATTCCTTCCACATGGGCGGCCCAAACTTAAAGTTATAAAAGTAAATCAAATGGCCTGTGTTTTAATCGGTGAAATAATGAAATGGACATATATTTAAAAACCCGTTTTTCCGCCATTAGCGTTTCTTTGCAAATCAAGAATTCGAAAGGGCATGGATGATTGGAATAAGTTATAACATTTTCTTGCTTGCTCGAGGAAGTTGTAGCGTAAACTTGCATGAGATATATTATTAGCTTTTAAAGCCATTGTATAGGTTAGAATTTTGATATTCTGAAACTGTAATTTTGAATTAGAAGAAATCAATACAAAGGTTTTCCCCTTTTTTCCTCTGTTTTCTCTTTCCTTCTTACTCTGATCTCATGAATCATTTAATCCTTGCATGCTTAGAAACTTTGTGTTCTAGTTTATACAATCTCAAGAAATTTGATTATTGGATTGTGCCCATTATAAACGTGAATGGTTCTATTCTATATCTCATTTGCTCAATACATATAAGGGTTTTCTCTGTCATCTCTTTTCCCTGAAAGTATTGTCTTCTTCTACCTCCCTCCTCTCTTCAAGTCTTCTATCCTCATGTATTGATAAATTTCCAAGCATAAAAAAATTTCAAGATATCAGGAAACCACAATTGAATGAAAGATTGTGTATTTGTACATAGGTTTTGCCCTTACTTTCAATAAGGGAACCTCTCCCATTAAAGAGGAGGGACTTGCTTGTCCCCTGACTGTGGTTTCATCCAAGTGCAAATCTGAAACCCAACAAAAGTGAACCTTGAAACTTTGAAATCAATTTAAGTGGAAAAAATGGTATCTAAAAATCTTATCAATGAAGGCTAAGTTTTTTATATTTTGTTATTTTCATCAAGATTTTCCTTGTGGAAGGGCTACTAGTAGTTTTAGTGATCTAAAAGGCGAATGAGTTGAGATGGTGGTTTGTAACTTCTTAGAGTGTTATATCATGTTTCTTAGATGAATTTGAGAATTTTGAATTGATTTTGTGCCTTTGGTTCAATTTTGACGTCATTTTGAGATATGCAAGTAAGATTAGGATTCTTAAGATAATGTACAAATTGCATGAATTTGGCGATTTGCTCTTAAGACTTGCATTTGTTTAAGTTGATTGATTTTGGTCCACTCTTCTCTACTTCAATTTCAGATCTAAAATATCACTATGATGCTTTTTTGCATCATCCTCAAGTTGTGGAGGGAGAGACCCAAGATTTTACTCAAGTAATTTTTTCGATATTATGTATGGGGCATAGGGCAAATGTGTAAATTACCTTAATATAGGTTGTAATTACAGCTTGGTAGGTATAGAGATGGCATTAAATGTTTCCTTATGATAATCCTTATTATTCATAGCCTTACATTTGAATGTATATTTTCTCGGGAACTTGACATTAGGTGTAGAAGAAGAGCTAGCAGAATATTTAAATTTATTCATGTGTAGTAACTAGCCTCACATTCCTTAAGAGTATGGAATAGATGATCAAATGATGGGAACTTATCAAAAATAACAAAGTCTTGCAAAGGAGTAAGAAATATTTGTGTGAAGATATCTTGGATCTCACTATTAGCTAGGATATTATTCATTTTAGTAATCAAAGTGATATAGTGTAAAACATAGACATAATGTGTTCATTATACCCTTAGTGGACCTTAGACATTTGAGCATAATAAATTTTGTCACTAATGTTGATAGAGAATTATGTAAGAAACTAATTTTCTATAGTGATGAAATATCACACAGAGTGTGTTGGTAGATCATAAAACCATTGCAAGGAAAAGTCCTTAAGACTCCTAGGAAAAAGCCTTGTGAGTAGGATGTTAAGAGAACAATTGTCAAAACAAGCCACATGGAATGATCAAAAGTTCTCTAAAAGATCACTTTTTCCATCATAAGTAGGTATCTTTGAAGCCTCAAAACCAAGAGGCAATGGATAAGAGGCTAATTTTGGGGAAACTAGATTGTGAAGCAATTGAGTGGAGTCCATAGTGTGGGAGGTAGCATATATAAATTTTTGTAATTGTAATATTTGTGTTTGTAAAGTATGAAAAATGGTTTCAGGGCATATGTGCTAGAAGAAGATATGTTCGAAGAACTATGATTACCAACAATAGATGGTCAAGGTGAAGCGGTATCATCATTAGATATATCAAGTGTTGTTGTAACAACATTAATTTCTTCATAATAAATAATAAGAGGATCTATATTAACGTATTTTATCCTTACAATAAGGATAGAATCCATATTAGCATTTTCCCCATTGTAATGTATAATACGCATAGGAAAATCATGTTGACACTCAATAGAGAGAGTAGGGACACAAGTAATAACATTGTTATGAACAAGTATCATAAAAAAATAGTAGCAATTTTATCACTTGGAATATTTTGATTATTAGGTGAGTCATTTATAAAATCATCTACAAAATAATCATTAATATTGGAAAGAGTGTCACTTACATCATCTACAAGATGTTTTATATCCACAATAGCTTAGAGAATAGTTTTTAGATGATAAATAGATTTTGGAGGGTGAATCGAAGCAGTATGAAAGGCCTCATAGATCATATCCTCACACTTCAGGATGAAGTTGCATGTACTCAATGAGGGTTATAGGAGAAGCCATGAAGGTAGAAAAAAGCGGGAGAATGATCCATATGAAGAAGAATAAGAAGAATGATAAAGCACTAGAACATGAGAAACCCTAGGGAAACTATGATTTTGAATAATAAATATTTGATTCAGAAGTTAGGTTCACCAAATTTTTGTACCCTTTTTAAGATTATTTGATTAATCTTATGCAATACACAATAATAAAAATTTATGTAATGTTAGGAAACTAGGATCTATTTTGATAAATTAACTTCCAACATTAACTATAAAAATTATAGTAATGTATTGGTTCTTTTAATACATGTATACAAGCTCAAAATATATAAGAGAAAAAGAGACATAATTAGTTATACAAAGTTGTGTAGAAATAATATGGAAAGACATATTGGAGAATCTCGAATTGCAGAGCCTAAACTAGAAACTTCACCGCCAAAATATAACTTGTAAATATTTTGGTGCGGGACCATACAATTTGGTCATGATGTATAATTTGGTCATGCACCTTTTGTATGCAGTCTTGTACACTTTAAAAAATAAGGTTACGTAACTTCTTGGGTCATTTTTGTCCCGGAAATATACTTTTTATCAAACCATAGTTGTCCTACATCCTCAATATCATATGTAATCAGCTAAAATCACTCCAAAACTTAAACCATTGGTAGAATACCTTGTAATATGGTTAATGTTTGTGTTGTTGTATAACTTGTGCACTACCTACATCAACACTACTTCACAGGGCCTCAAACCATGGGTATTTATCCATATAGCATGTGATGTCTCAGTATAGATACAACAAGTTGGCAACTTGAACCCCTTGAACCATGTTTTATTTGATTTTTCTCTTGCTAAGTGATGCGGAGCATAAAAACCTATAAATATAAAGGTTTGATTTTATTGAAATTTTGGTGTTTAGTAGCTTTAAAGAGTTTCTTCTAGTAATTTTGTATGGATTCCAACTTTTTTGGATCCTTCAATGTGTGTAAGGAGGTAAATTTGGAGTTTCACTCCAAAAGGATCATTTTTAATATTTGAATTTCTAAGTGTCGATAGGTGATCCAGGAGTTAGTGATGGTGTTTTCTAAATTTGTAAAGGGGATGAGGAGTCGACTTGATGCATTAAAATGATTTACCCATCTTATGGGGTTACTCATATAGTTAATCAATTATTAACCTTGGATAGGTGGACAATTATTTGTAACCATATCCATAAGAGTATATGAAAAGAGATATTTGAATAGAATGAATAATTAGCTTGGAGGAAGTTGGTAGATGTTGTAATTAGGATTAAAGAGACTCAAGAATGTAGATAACTTCGTAGCATTCTCATGGAGCACTTTCAAAGTAGTATTATTTGTAAATAAAGTGTGATTTTCTTGTAAATGTGAATGAGAATAGAAATGTGGCAGTATTCTTGTATGATATTTTTTTCATGGGTTTGTTATTGATAGATTAAGTGTGATAAGATTTATATTGATTTAGTAGTGGATCCTCATTTGGGAATGGTGAAATGACCCAAATGGTAAAATGACTTAGGTCTTAAGATTATGATGTTCTCTTACTTGCATGATAATTGGTTTTGGGTGTACATATTAATACCGGTGTAGGTGATACTTGATTATATAGGTGTTATTAATGTGTGGATTAAATTTCAAGTGTGGAGAGTATCTTGTGAGAACTAGAGTTCTTATGGATACAAAGGTTACAAAAACATAGTATTCTTTCTAGAATACACATAACTATGGGTGAAGGAAAATACAAATATGGTAGTTTTCATCTTTACTTCCAATATATGGTGTTGGAATCAAAATGGATCGAGAGGGGACGAATCAGTCCTTTAAAACATTTAATTTATTTAAATTAACATTGATACATCACATTAACCATCCATTTAATATCCAAAATCATTGTTTTCTTATTAAGATATGCAACATCAATCACAAGAGCATGAAACAAAATACATGACACAGAACACCATATGAAGTAGAAACCCTCAAGGTGAAGAAAACACACTTTGAAACACAAACACTATATTTCCATGTTTAAAATTTAGTGAGGCACCAACCCCACAAGGAGCACCAACCCCTAGTTTAGTAGAGCACCAACCCTATAAGGAGCACCAACCCCTAATTTAGTGAATAACCCACTTGAAGAAGAGGCTACAACCCCTTAATATGACTAAACACCAACTCATCCACTTGATGATGATTATCTCTAAAAATTTTTCTGCCACAACTGATGGATATCTCTAATTCAGCTCACACAATCACAATCAAACCCTCATTCCTCTAGTTCATTTTATCTTCTTCTTTCTCAACTTGTCTCAAGCACTAAACCATTGGAAACATGCTCTCTAACCTTCCTAAACATTTAACACACATCCCGATCCTTCAAATCATTCATCCATACATGTTACATACTCACCCGTGGCTCTCACTCTTCACCCATACAATAACAGTTCAAAAATGAACTCAAAACACTACTTAAATATGTTTCTCTTCTTTCTAACACAAGGGAGGTCAATCCTTCATCACTAATTTCAAAAAAAAAATCATAATAACATCCAGAGGATCCTCACAGAGAAACACCGATCTAAGATCTTCTCAGAATAAATTGCAGTCATTTTTAAAGCGTGGAGAAAAATTATACAATTCCGTCGATATCTTGTTTGTAGGAAACAGAGCTCGTTTGCAAAAGTTATAGCCCGCTGAAATTTTTGGGCAACTGCAAAATTTGGAGTTTTGTGCAGGTTGGACATGTGCACACTCGCCAAGTGTTTCGATTATATTGCGACACGTGGAAAATTTGTGTGATGTACTAAAAGTGGTTTTTGGAACACCGGTCTTGGACACTCATTTTCGAGACAAATGGACCCCGCTATTTACTGGCTGGGGGCCCTCAGCCAGGTTCGACACACTCGATTATGGAGGGGTGTCTTGGCCTCCTTCTCATTTAATCACTAAACCAACTTGTGTATATATATTCCTGTATTTGCATTTGCACTATGCATGTGGGACTATTAGACATGCCTTTTTAAACTATGCAATTTCCATTCCCACGCATTTTTATTCATTTCCATATTCCACGCATTGCCTATTAATCCTTATTTCCAAATGCCACGCATTGCATTCAAATCTTTTATTACCTGGTCCACGCATTATCCTTGGCATTTTAAGTGCCTAAAAATATACATCCATGTGCCATGGTTATCTAGCCAAGAAATGCGCCCACTCCTAAGGAACTACGGTGGCTCTTAAGCCAATGCAAACAACCATCTTTGGCATTATTAAATGCCTACCTTTTTGCACGCACCCACAATGTGGGATAAACCACTACAAACCCGCCTAAGGAGAAGGAGAGAGAAGTGGAGGGGATTTGAACAGCTGACCTCCCATGCAAAATTTTAGGTGCCTAACCATTGCGCCAACTGTTTGGAAACATTATAAAAGGAGAGTTATTTTATTTGAATAGCATTTGGGTCTGTGCTAAAATATTGAAATGCTCATAACTTGAGCTAGGAGTGGAATTTTGAAGAGATGTAAAAAGCAACCCCTGTTATTTTTTATAGAGGAAGACTGTGAGAAGGTCATAATTTTGTAGAATTCTTTGTAAAGAATTATTTTCAAGATTTTAATAGATCGGTCCCATTCAACCGGACCCGGAGATGTAGGCCTCAAGCGCTAAACTCCGTTATCAACTCTTGTGTCAAATTGCTAGTGAAATATTTTCTTTTGTTTAAATATTTGCACAATACTTGCAGTTTTATTCTTTTATTTAAAATACAAAAAGGATATAATGCTCAATTTTTACATCGAAAATCAATACGAATAAAAGAAATGTGTGTGCCACGATTGCTTTAGTTAAATTTGATTTTCACATCAATCCTTCATAACTAATTTCAAAAAAAAATCATAATAAATTCCCAATAAATCCATTACAACATTCACATATGACCCATATAAGTCGAGTCATGCCCAAAACCACTCAACTTGCACAAAACAAACTCAAAACCTTGTCACCAGGATGAGAAAAATTCACTTACACAAAAACAATGATTATTAAAGCTCTAAAATTCATCACACATGTGTAATATAACATATAACCATCATCCATGGTCACACATTTTCTTGAACCAATCAAATAATTCATAACACAAGCCAAAAGGCTCATATCCTTCACCAAATAGTTGTTTCTAGCACCATGTCTTCACCTTTGGGCCTCAAGCACAATCTAAACAACTCAAATATGGCATGTACCCAATATATGGAGTCCTAAAGACCTGTAAATAACACACATTCATGTTATATCTAATAAATCATCCATGTGTTTAAACCACATCTATTTTCCTCTTCACCAAATCATGTTGCCCAGAAACTAGTTTTGCAAACTCAACTAGTTTGCACCCTTTTCTGCCACTTCCAAGACTTAAAATTCCTTAAATAGGAACCCAATTCATCCCTATTCACTATATGGGTGATAGAAATCATCAACACATCAATTTCATGCCTCAACCAACTCATTCTTTCAACCTGAGAAAACTTGTCCTGAAAATCAGCATACCTTCTTCCTCAAAAACTGACCTGAAGCATGCATCAAATCAACTCACCAAGAAACAATACATAAATAATATGAAATCCCTCTGAATCCTTGTTCTATAAAATATTATAACTCCTTAAAAATCCAAGTTTAAGGCCTTCAACCAAGCTAATCTTTGCAACTTATTTCTTAAGCCTTCTAGGACTCAAGAACCGACCATGAGCTCAACTTGCTCCATCACCTCAAAATTCACTTCCACACTTGAAAAAGCATGGAAAACCCTTATAAATTATTAATAAGCATTTATAAACCTTCAAAAATAAATGAATTATCACTTTACCTCATGTAGCTACTTAGCACCCTACTAAAACAAGCATCCTCCATCTTTGTCCCTCAAAGAACAGGTCATAATTTCTTCATACCATATCAAAAATACAAGTTTGATATACCATTGGAAATATATCTCAACCATTATCACAACTTTAATGGATTCTTAACTCCTTTTGTACCTCTTATAATGTCAATTTTACCACAGTGCTCCAATGCCACAAAATCTAGTCTTCATAAATAGGGTACAATTTTCCATTTTTAGCTCAACGATGACCTAGAAATAGCATTGACATCTATAAAAATTGGGGACTAAAAACTTTCAATTTAGTTTTTACCTTATTTGGTGAACTTTACCACACGAGAATTTCCTTAGAAACAAGCATTTTCAAAAAGGCCCACATATTGTCACATGCACTAATATACCTTTCTGGAAATCTAGAAGAGTCCTCTACAACATCCAATCATCACTTTTTTAAAACCAATCAAACCAGGATCATCATACCTCTTCCTCTCTAAGTCACTCTTAGCTAGGGTTTACCTAGGGTTTTAAACCAACTTACCTTCTTAATGATAATTCATAAAAATGTGACTATCAAACCACCTAATTATTTTTGTGAAACCTTCATAACTGACCTAACAAGATATACCAAATATCTCGGGTCCCCATAAATATCATACTAATCACAACGAGCATCAGAAGGTCCACATTTACTTTAAAATAACACAGGAACTTACCCAGTTTTTCCAAAACTTGCATATCTCGCAATTCCCATTTCAAAATAACCTAAAACTTGTCATGAAGCATCATAAAACATCCTTTAACTTTCTATACTCACCATCTATCCAAAATATTTATGAAACTCTCTATCCATTAACACTTACCTATGCCAAATTGTTTGTCTCACCTACTTTCTCCCCAAGGACCTCAAAAATGCATCATACCTCTGAGTTCTAACCTGAAACTTGTCATACACCAACTACATCATGTCATCATACTTCTCCAAATCTCACACCTCCATCTCATTTTGCATGCTCTAGGGCTAGAAATAAGCTTGGAATGACCTAACTCACCAGAAAATTCATGAATTAACCTTTCGACCTCATATGACTACTAGACCCTTATAAACCCATGACACATCATACCAACCATGTTTTACATCATCAAAACACACAACCAACTCAATAGATCTCATGCCATGGCTATGATCATTAAACCATGCTCTAGGACCTCCTGAGCTCACCAAACATGGACACTACCAATCAACATTCATCTTTGACCTCAGACTAACACCTCATGGAGACTCATACCACACCATGACACCCTTTTCCATCAATGGAATTTACATCAATGACAACACTAATACACAATGGCAAACAATCTCAGCCTTTATCATTGATGGTAACCACATTCAGAAACATTGATGACAACCAACATGAACAACACACCTACTTGACTCATTTCCATGTTTCTAATGTTTCTCTCCCAATTTGAAATCTATGAAAAACACTATAATGATGATACTACATGTAAAAATACAACACACAATGACAACAATGCAAAACACAACTTACTTGACTCAAATAGCTCCCCTTGAGACTAAAATCTCTCTTCTTTGTCTTGACAAATACAAAAAACCGATCCATGGACTGTATAAACCCTCAACAAAGCTCCCCCTAAATGTCTACCCTATATTTTTGTCCTCATTATTTACTCAACACCATCTTCTAGGTATCTTTCATACTCAAGAACTCAAATTTTCCATTCAATACTGTCATGTTCTCATTTAGGACCAATCCCTAAATCTCATCTTTAGTGAAAAATGGGCTAGTTTCTCCATGATCTAGAAGCACACTCACATCATGAAACAACCCCTTATAGCTCCCCTGGAAATATTTAGTCCTATTGTAATTGAAAACTCAAAAATTTAGCTCTTACCTTATATGTATGCCTTTTTGGAGAGTTCAACCAAGCTCTCCCCTACCTAAGTACATGTATACTGAGACACACGAATGTCTTTATTTTCTTCCTACTATAGTCATTGTACACCTTTGGAGCTGCTTTAACCTCTAATGCTCTATTTTCAATTTTTTCACCATTTTTTACCTTACTGTAATTGTATAGACCTAATAGACCTCTCGAGTTGACATGAACTAAAGTAGGTTACACCTTGATACAGTACTTTCTTATCTTGGTAACCAACACTATCTTGTAGATCTTCATAACCTAAGACCTTATTTACTTCAATATTTTATTTCTCTACTAAAGGACCTTTACTTTGTCAAATACATCTTTTAAATATACACAACTACTATCTTTATTTAAGCTTTATAAATCATGTACCCTACTTATTTTCCTCAATTATCAACATTTGTAGCTATTTTCAATGGAACCCCAACTATATAGAGTCAACATACAACCTTTTTGGTGCACAATCTATTTTATATAATTAATTGAGAACACTGTGTCTCGGACCTTATAGGATTCTTGGACCATGCAAATATTTCCATAAAACACTCTTAATCCTTGAGATAACTCGGATCAAAATGAATTTACCTTTAAGTACACTTGAACTCATGATTCACACATAATTTCTTTATGCTTTTCAAGGTTAAATGACTTCTCACAAAGGTGTACCTTAGAACAAGAACGCACACTCATGTCCTGATTCCATCTAAGACACCTTCATTACATTGTATATTTAGTACTCATTCAGTCTAGAACTGTTGTCTTGAAAAATATATTCTCAAACCTATGACATAATAATTTCACTCTTCATAGTCTCAATCAAGATGCCTTCTTTAAACAGTCCTTGCACATGTTAGAGTGTATACATTACGGTCTTTAACTTAAGGAGTCTTCAATCCTACTTCATCCTAGACAAAACTTATTATAAGGTCATTCTACCTTATGAGAAAAGTCACATACTTCTTAGGTCATGTTCCTTACTAAGATACATATTTGAAAACAAAATAACACATATAGGTCTTCATTTTAGCACAAATTTCATAGTGTACATACTCTACTACAAACCCTTGTATAACTCTAGAAGTTGTAGCTCTCATTTTTCCTTTTCACATCTTATTTCAAGGTTTTAGTGCATATCACAGAGCTTATCAATTGTAGACACTTTGACTAGGATACATAACACAGATAGGAGCACTTGAAGACAAAACTAATATCACAAGTAGACTTCAAACAATCATGCTTAGATTTAGCGATAATTTGTACACCTTCACACAACTTTCATGATGCATCAATCACGCATAAGACATCTCGGACAATGTACGAGTAAATTTCCATGGAGATTTATTCTCGAAAGGTCTCTTTCATACCTAGGTTTTGTATCAATTTTAAGAGTCTCTCTATAGACCACCTTTTGAAGAGCATCAAGATATTTCTCAAACAAAACCTTATCTTATTGTACATAACAATCTTGTTCAAAACCTATAGAGTTGCATATTTTTCCTTCACATAATTAACTCCCCTAGGAGTATGTAAAAACCTTAATTTCTTTTCCTCCATAGACTAAATAGGTCAACAAATATAGTGAATAACATTCTTCATGCTTTCTGAGTTCTTGACTTCTTCTCGTTGCGCTCTTCATGTTTTAGATACATGATTCGGGGGCTAAAAAGCTTCATGGCACAAGATAAAAAACCTTGGCAACTCGAGTTAGATCGAGTACTCTTCCTTTTAAATTTCTTTAATGACAAGGTGAATGTGCATTAACATCAGTGAAAGTATACCTTCGACAATCTTTATAGACTCTATTGACAAGTTGACCTTATTTTTATAGGACCTTAACCCAATGCTTTAAGAATTGATTACTTTTGATAACACAATACACTTTGATGGATAGGCATGGAAAATATTTAGGAACACAACTTCAACCTTGATGACACACATGATTACCTAACAGACCTAAAATATAGATTCTAGACAACTCTCTTTGATATACTTCAAACAATCTTCCTTAAAATAGCAATGCTCTACTTTTAGACCAAGAACAAATTCAAAGATCATTAATTCCACATCATATTTTCAATGCAACACTTGACATACCTTGAAATTTAATTTAACATGCACTCGGAATGAGAAAGGAGAGATTACGAGGATGAGTTAGTGTTAATTGCAAATGATATTCCGAGAGAAGGCAAAGGTCGCACTCAATTATTGGAAAACATTAGCGGCGGAGATAAAATAATAATATCCCAAATTGATTATTCAGGTTGAAGCAGAAGATACTGCAGGGTAAAGACATTATTTTATTCATCAAAATTATTTCTATTTTTTCTATTTCATATTATTTGATTCATTTTGGAGACAACCATTGTCGGGGCAACAATGCAACTAGTGTGGAGTAATGTTGATCACTCGGACTGCACACTTTGTGAATAAAATATAGAATGTTTACGCGGGAAACTAGAGCGCATATAAAGGCATAGAAGTATCAAAAGGATCGCATGTGAAGAAGAAATAGGTTCGGGACTTAGCCATTTTTACGGTGAGGATCTATTTTTGGAGATAGCGTGTGGAGCACACAAACCGGTCAAAGACTTGTGTGACACACATTGGATATTTTTGGAGGATCAGCTATGAATCATTTTGCATGGATACAAGCTGAGAATAGATCTGCTACTGTCAGTTAACCAAAAGTAGTCTATTGTTAGCGCACTTACATGTGTGGCTATTTTTGTAAAGGCACGTGGCTAATAATAGCATGCGACCTATTTTGGGATTAGATAAGCGGTGAAGGGAAAGTCCCCACCCTATAAATATGTAGTGAATTGTGTAGCATAGGACATATGTGTGAAAACTAGGGTATAGTGAGATTATGCTTGACAAATCTGCTATGTGCATGAGCGTATACTACTATTATTATAAGGAAACTTTTGTGAATTATTGCATTTAAATTTAATGGATATTATGGACTGAATTAAGGTGTTATCATGGTTATAGTTCAATATTACATGCTTGATTTCATCATGGTTGTCTTTTAAGTCTGTTATTCTCTATATCTAGATCTAAACATGCAATGTAGAATGATATATTAGTCATAGATTTGAATGCTTTAAGTCTTTATCATGCTAACATCCTACAACATCAACCCTAAAGAGGGTCTTGGTACCTTTGCACACTTCAAGTGAGTGCTCAGTCTAGGCTGAGTGATGTGCTAGCACACATGGGCTTGTATTGATGAATTCTAGGCTGCATCACACTTGATGACAACATGACAAATGGACTCTCAAACCCTAACATATAATATTGAGTTCTTGATAGTGATGAACCTTCTCTATACCATTTGAGACTATTTTCCAACTTCACATACTACATATTCTTAAACATACTTGATATAGAAATTATATCATATTAAATTCCTTTACACATGACGGGCCTCTAACAGACTAGAAAGACCTTATGCTCGGACCTTTGACATACCTTACTCGAACTAAGACACTTTTAAATAGATTAGGATCTTATGACCGAGATCATAAAAAATAGAGAACTTAGCATACCTTCACATGCTTCAACTCATGAGGAATGTCTCCATCAATCCTAATGGAGACACCCAAAGCATTTGTAATCGCCTAACATGGAAGAACATCCATGCCCTCTATAGACACCAAAATTGGGTCACAATCCTTCTGCCCCTTCCAAATAATTAACTCGACATACACCTAACCATGACCTCTCCTCACATCATTATTAATTTAATTACCTAAATTAAGTTAATTTCCACCTCACTCAGCCATCTCATCTCTCCACCTCATCCTAGACCTATTCCAAGCCTATTAATTAACCTAGACCAAGTCCCCACTCCCCTTAACTAAATAGGACTTATTATAACCCTAACCTTAATTATCTATCATTCCTTTAACAAATTTCCCACTCCATTTAGTGCCATTCCACACTCTTTACCCAAAATCAATTTTGAATCACGCCAAAATTGGGAAGAAACAAGCTATTTTTAGTTCTCGAATCTTGTTTTTTAGCTCTTGAACCTTGCATCCTAACTCTCAAGTTTTTTAGTGATCTTGTGACATACTAGAATCCCTTACGGACATTCGGACACCATACCATTAATCAACATATTGATCTAGATCTCCAATGCTCTCACAAGGAATCACCGTGCCCTCCTGGGCCGCTAATGCATTCGTTCGGGACCACCTTCTTCTACAACCATCACCACCTCCTATTATTCATCTCCATTTCACAAGTAAGTATATTCCTCCTTTTTCATTGGTTTTAGTAGATTATTTATTTACTAGCTATCTATTTCATTTCACTCGTTCTGATACCGGATCTTTCCCACAACACCTCCATCCAACCATCTGCCCAAAGAACCTTCATACCTTTCCCAAACACCCATCTTATCACCTCTGAGTCTTCTTAAAAATCCCATGACCTTCCCTAAACCTCCATCATTCTTTGTTCAATCACAGATAGTGCCAAACTACCCCCATTTTAATCATTCTACCTAATTTCCCCTCGACACCGGTCACCCAACCAACGTCGGATCATTACCAAGTGCAGTATTAGTCTCTCAACCAATACTAGTCTTTGTGACTATTAATATATCCCAAACTAGCATGTTAATTTACCTACCCTAAACCTCCCAAAACTTCCCAGAACCTCACCCAGGACCTCCGTAACACCCTCTGTCATACCTGCCGATCTTGAACCACCAACCACCTTCTTTAGATTTAGTCTTATATGCCTTTATTAGACTAGATTTGATTTACTATTCTTGTGTAGGATACCTAAACTATACAACTACAGTAGGTCTCTTTATTTCATGTTCTTTATTAGAATTAACTTGTTTTGAAATGTGGATTGACATGCTTCTAGGAAGCAACCTTCTTCCTGGATCTATATTTCACTAGGTAATCCACCATCCAATATTATTAATTGTATTTTGTGGTCTTATGTTCTATCTCAAGTCGTTCCTCCTAGCCAAAGGGAAGCTCTTCACAATCAGCTTGGTCAACATTCAATGTGTGCATAACCTTCTTCAACTATCATAGGTATTCCTCCTCGTATTTACATGTTATATGGTTTATCTTTACTTTGAGATGAAACACCCTCAAGGTACATGACACCAAGATCCACCATCAATTCTCTTAGCTTCGAACTTATTTCTTTGTTATTCTCTTTGGAATCTTCTTGAGCAAATAACAACAATTCTTGTGGTTCAACAACAGTAAACATACCTTCATGAGCAATAGGATCATCATGATTAGTACCAACAACTTTAGAATCACCTTTTGTCCTTTTGAGTTCTTCTTTCACTTTCTCAACTTGTGTAGACTTGACATCATCCTTCCTTTTATAGGTATTCATTTTAGCTCTACAGTATCTTGTAATGTGACCAAATTTTTTACACTTGAAACAAATAGGATCACTCTTACCTATAGAAGCATTATTTCTTTAATTAGAGGTCTTTTGAAGACATAATCTAGCTACATGCCCAAACTGATTACTGATTATAGCACATAACTCCATACTTCTTATCATTCCTCCAAATCTAATTAGGAGACTCATGATGAAAAAACTTAGCAATATGACCCTTCTTGTGGAAACTATAGCATGTAATATCTCTTGACTGATATGAATGATCATGCCAACCATTTCTCCATGGAAATGCATTCTTAACAAACCTTCTATAGTCCCTAGCTCTATGACCAAAAGTATTGCAAGAGTAACAAACACCATTGAACTTACTTGTAGACTTCATTGCATTGGGCTTCCTGATAACCTTCTTGAGATCTTTAACATCCTTCATAGCTTTAGTAGCATTACTAGGTTCAACTTTGTTCACTTCATGCTTCTCTAAATGTTCTTATTTGTATCCAAGACCAGATTTGTCATTTGTAGCTCTTTGGTTCTCCAACATGTCATTTAGGGATTCGAACTTTTCTCTAACCTCTCATAGGTCTTCAAAACATTATGTACCTGATCCAAATCTAATTTTAAGGATCTCAACTCATCTTCATACCTGTTGCAATCTTCTTCTTTGAAATTTAGGGTTTTAGACATACTTTCAACATATGACTACAAACCCTTGATGGCTTGACCATGCTCTATCTCCATATCCTTGATCTGATCTTATAATCCATGAATCATTAACCAGCAACTTCATTCATCCTTCTTAATCTAGCTTCAATATCTGAAGATCCACCCATGCTTGTGCTTCAAAGGATATCCTTCAAGTTGCTAAAATTTCTTCTCAAGGACCTGCTCTGATACCAACTATTAGAAGCACAATGGAATGAGAGGGGGATGAATCAGTCCTTCAAAAAAATTACTTCATTTAACTTAACATTCATACATCATATTAACCATACATTCAATATTCACATACCATTGTTTGTTAATTAAGATATACAACATCAATCACAAGAGTATGAAACAAAATTGACAACACAAGAACACCATATGTAAGTAGTAAACCCTCAAGGGAATAAAACCCACTGAAACACAAACATTATATTTCCATTTTTCAAATTTAATGAGGCACTAACCCCACAAGGAGCACCAACTTCTAGTTTAGTATATCACCAACCCTAAAAGGAGCACCAACCCCTAATTTAGTGAAGCACCCACTCCACAAGGAGGCTACAACCCCTAAGATGACTAAGCACCAACTCAACCACCTGATTATGATGATCTCTAAAAAAATTTTGCCACAACTAATGGAGATCTCTAATTCAGCTCACACAATCACAATCAAACCCTCATTCCTCTAGCTCACTCTATCTTCTTCTTTCTCAACTTGTCTTGTCACTAAACCCCGCACACATTCTCTCTAACCTTACTCAACCTATAACACACATCCTCATCCTTCAAATCATTCATCCATACCTATTACACACTCACCTATGGGTCGCACTTTTCACCCATGCAAGACTAGTTCAAAAATAAACTCAAAATACTACTTAAATATGCTTCTCTTATTTCTAATCCAAGGGATGTTGGTCCTTCATCACTAATTCTACAAACACATCATAATAACATCCAAATAAATCCATTACAATGTTCACATATGACCCATATAGGTCGGTCATGCCAAAAACCACTCAACTTAAACAAAACAAGCTTAAAATCCTATCACTAGGATGAGTAAAATCCACTTACACCAAAACCATGATTATTCAAGCTCTAAAATTCATCACAGATGTGTAATATAACATATAATCATTATCTATGGTCACACATTTTCTTGAACACCTTCTTAAGCCTTCTACGACTCAAGAATTGACCATGAGCTCAACTTGCTCCATCACCTCAAAATTCACTTACACACTTGACCAAAGCATGG
This sequence comes from Taxus wallichiana var. yunnanensis, assembly GCA_018340775.1. Classification (NCBI taxonomy): domain Eukaryota; kingdom Viridiplantae; phylum Streptophyta; class Pinopsida; order Cupressales; family Taxaceae; genus Taxus; species Taxus wallichiana. The sequence continues at coordinate 829,336,099 of CM031238.1, forward strand.
AAAACCCTTCTACATGATTTAGAAGCACTCATAAACCTTCGGCAATCAAGAAATACTCAGAATCATCACTTTACCTCATGTAGCTACTTAGCACCCTACTAGAAAAAGCATCCTCCAGATTTTTCCCTCAAAGAACAAAGTCATAACTTCTTCATACCATATCAAAAACACAAGTTTGATATACCATTGGAAATATCTCTGAACCATGATAATATCATTAATGGATTATTAACTCCTCTTTTAGCTCCTACAATGACAATTTTACCACGCATCGCTCCAAATTGCCCTAAAAACTAGTCTTCATAAATATAGCACAATTTACCATTTTTCAGCTCAACCATGACCTGAAACTATCATTTACATCTAGAAAAACTTAGGGGATAAAATAAATGTCAATTTATTCTTTACCTTATTTGGATAACTTTACCACAAACCGAACTTCTTCAAAAAAATAATTTTTAGGTGGGGCCCACATATTTCACATGCACTAATATACCTTTCTGGAAATCTGGAAGAGTCCTATACAACATCCAATCATAAATTTTGAAAAACCAATCAAAATAGGCTCATCATACCTCTTCTTCTCTATGTTACTCTTAGTTAGGGTTTATCTAGGGTTTCAAACCAACTTACCTTCTTAACGATCATTCATAAAAATGTGATAATAAAACCACCTCATTATTTTTTTTAAACCTTCATAACTGACTTAAAAATATATCCCAAAGATCCTGGGTGCCCATGCAAATCATACAAGTTCTAACGAGCATCGAATGTCTCGCATTTACTTCAAAATCACACTATAACTTACCCAGATTTGCTAAATATAACAACCCATTTTTTCATAACCAAATTAAAGTGGAAATAGAAGTTAAGAAAATACGTCGTATTATTTTTTTCCTTTTTAGAAATATAACAAAAGTATATGTGCTACTTACATCATCATACATATATGAAATTTCTTACTTAACTTGTCAAATCATTTAACATTCATTATCAATAAAGGACAAGGTAAGATTCTTTCTTTTCATTTTCCATTTGCAAAATAAAATTTGATGTATCCAAATGCCATACATTAATCATAATAATGCTTTCTAACATTTACATTTTGTACAAATTCCATTCTTTACAAATTGATATTGATCATATCATATAAACTCAATATAATACTTATAATGAGCTTTTCTTTTAGTGTAAAATCTAGCAGTTCCTCCTACTTTCTATTTTTGTCTTCATGTTGGTTATGGACTGGTTTTTTCTTTGTTCTATTCTTGGTTTCATGCTAGTTATGGGCTGGTTTTTCTTTTTCTATTCTTTCTCCAGTTCATAAATCTTTATGGCTATATATATTTGGATTGTATATCCGATGCAACCATGCTTAGGAGAGGGAGAGTATCATTGGAACATTTTTCCACCAACCACAAACCTGGCAGTCTCCCATACACCTCCTTTACGGAGTGGCCCTACCCTTCAACAAAGCACATAGATCATGGATTATGTGGCAAGAGGATGTATCATGTAAATTGAGGTTGTCATCTACCTTCAGGCACCTACCTTGGGCATCTCACAATACCTAGTGAGCTAGGACTAGAATAATTTATATTCCTATGTCTAATTAAGTATACCATAATTTGACATGCTTGTGGCCACAAGACTATAGGGAAGATGGGCACCCACCAAGTCTCCCGAATCCTCTACTAGATTTATCTAGACCTTGAATATTAAACAAAAATATTTCTTGAGGAGTTAAAGTGTGATTAACTAAAAATAGACTAATTAAGTAGTGTGGGGATAGTTAATCTAAGCTATGAAAAGTTGTACTTATGTAAATAAGAATGTAAATAAGCTAAACCAATATGTAAAAGGAAACGTTAACCCTAATGTGTAAGAAGGAAAAGGAAAGAAATCAGCTTAATAACGAGATGCCTATCGAAGGGTGTCATGGAGGTGACTAGAAACATCGGGAGCAGAATGACTATGCAGGAGTCCCAAAAAGGATGTATTTGGAGGATCCAGGCTAGACCGGGGTGCTGGAGGAGAACTAGGGTGCCCATAGGTTCTTTGGTATGAAATCTGAGCACCTGGTATGTGTAAAACCTCATAAATTGGTTTTTACAGGGTCAAAAGGTGGTCTGAAACCCTCGATGTGTGTCACATCAACTTCATTGTCCTACATTGAATGTCACAAATACTCCAAGCTGAATAAAAGACCTACAAGACCCCAAAACAAGCATCAAACCCTAAAAATAATAATGCATATGAAGGGGTCAAACTGTCCTCAACTGCCACAATGGTGGACTTATTAATTGAGCACTACACTACATCTCAGACTTGATGTAGTTTTATGTGCAAGTGTGTGTGAACATGCCCTACGTTGCTCTTGTTCCAGTTGCACTTTATGATGTAGCAAGAAATAACTATGTGTAGAAAATGTAATAGAATGTGTGCATGAAATAGAATAGAATCCCACCCCCTATGAAGTGTGATGTAGATGTATTATCTATGTGCCTTGATGATGGAGATATGTGGATGCAAGTGATCTCCAATGTAACATATGGATGCAACTCTAGATGGAGTGATAGTAGTAAGTGATGTTAGGTCTCTCATTATGGTCTCATAACTTTATATTTATAGGTTTCTCTTGTGCTTATTTCTTAATTAACCTCAAAAATGTTGACCACAAGAAAGATAAAGATGTCAAATGACTAGAAAGATCCCAAAAAGTGGTGGAAAAGTTTGAGAAGGATCGAGGTGCCCTAGGTGGAACTAGGGCGCCCTATGGGCACCGTGTGCCCCCAGTCGAGGCTAAAATAGTGGGAAATGGCCGAAACAAACTGTAAATGTGGAAAAAAATGGGTGATAATGACGAAATAAAATAAAATAATATGGCCAAAAGATGGGGTTAATTAGTACTTTCTTCACTCAAGAACCTTCTAAATAGTAGTATGAAACCAAGATAAATAAATGTCTAAAGTGCATGATTTTGTTACTACATTTTTCCCCCACTTTATGTTGGTGAGCTGAAAGCTTGGTAACATAAATTAGATAGAGATGTGTACCTAATGTCCATGAAGAGTGTAGTAGAAATGCACTGAAGGACTAGACAAAAGTGTGGAATGACAAAAATATGGAGGAGCGTGGAAACTAAAGATGAAAAATGCGCAAATAAAAAGTGATGAGAGTTAACCTAGGGCAGATTTCTTGTGTATCTATTTTGCACGGTGTAAATGTACCTACATGGTTAGTAAAGTGTGTGTTGTTGTGGAGTGTTGTTGTTGATGTTGTTGTTGTTGTTGTTGCACCCAATTTGACTACCTATTTCTCATATGGCCGGACCTGCAAGGAGAAAATGATCAAGTAGTCAAATATATATATATATATATATATATATATATATATATATATATAGTATAAAATGCTATGTAAAATACGCATGTATGTGAAAGTATGTAAATGTACAATACATAACATGAAAAGAGTAAATGAAACATGTGCACTTGATTTATGTCAAGAGAAAGGGTGTAAAAGGATATCTTGTACTCACGGGATTTTTTGGGCGATCCGACGCCATAGGCCAAAGAAGTGTAGGGAGTAAATGTTGTGTCCTCCAAGCTCTAACTACTTCCCTAAACTGTGAAGAGATCTTTGTATCATCCTAGTTTTTTGGGTGATCCGACGCCACTGGTTGAAGTAGTGTAGAGAGGTACACCCACTTTAACCTTCAAGCATGAATCGCTTCTCATAATGTTAAGGACACTATGTCTTATAAAATTCATTATGTATAGAAATCATATATTGATCGAACTCACTCATTATATGTAAACCCACAATGATAAGGGCGGAAATTGCAGGCTGAATCGAATCGGTCTAAATGCATTGTGTTAGTTTGTAAAACCCCAAATATTTCCCCCTCTTTTGGGGTGCATGCATCATCACCGATAGGAGAATGCAGCCCCAATAGAGGACCAACTACATGAAATCTATAACTTTTTCTTGCAGGGGAAGGCAATGCGCTTGGTAGAAACTAAGGCACACAAAAACAAGGATGGCTAGCCAAATACAAGTTTTAGTAAGAAAAAATAATGTGTAATCTACGCAAACAATGTAAAAACTACTAAGAAAAGTAGTGCAAACACGTAAGAAGACAAGTAAGCCACACAAATTAGGTCACAAACATAGTACATCACTCACGATGTCACAAGACATGCAAGGCCATCATGGCCACAAACAACAAGCAAGTGTGCACACCAAACATAGGGAAAATCCCGCATACAAGAAACAAACAAGTACATATAAGTAAGGATAAACACACAAAGAAGCATTCATGGAAGCATGTAATCCTGCAAAACAAGTGTTGCACATGGAACACCCATTAGCGTGTTAGAAAAAAAATCAATATGTCAAAGCGTGAATAACCAAGTAATGTAAAGTGCTAAGTACAAAATAAAACAATAGCACATGAAAGAGATGAATGTGGATGCTCCTAACGACCAATATAGGAAGGGTAAAAGGTGAGCATCCATGCTACGTGCAAGAGACTTGTATTTGCGATCATAACTAAACAAATACGTGAATGTGCATGTGTGTATGGTATAGATAATGACATATAAGAAATCAATCTAACATGTGTAGTAAAGTGATCATGTAAAACACTAGTAAACAAGATTAAATGCCCCCAAGATAATGTAATATGTTATGGATGGATGGAATGGAATGTAAGATGGAATGATAGGAGCCACATGCCCCCAAGTGAATGGAAATGTATGCAATGAGGTTCATTTTGTTTCCCCCTTAGCAGTTAAGAATGAATTGTAAATGAGAGTGTGTCATCGGGAAGTGGTCGAGTAGGGTGTTGTGTCTAACGCATTGTGATGAATGTGTAGGTGTAGTTGTGTGAGATGTGACCTAGAAATGATGTGTGCATGAACCCTATAGCCAAATCATATATCATGACTAGATGAATGTATAAGTGATGATTTATCCTAAGCGTATATCACTATAAGATGAATGGATGAGTGATGATTTATCCCTAAGCATATATCACTATAAGATGGAAGGAAGAGTGATGATTTAGCCCTAAGTGTATATCACTAGAAGATGGAAGGAAGAGTGATGATTTATCCCTAAGTGTATATCACTACAAGATAAAAGGAGGGAGTGGTGGTGTAATCTAAGGTGTATACCACTACAAAATGATAGAATAGGTGACAATTTAGCATAAAGCATATGTCACTAGCCTAGGATTGTTGCATGATGAAAGGGTGAATGATAAATGTGTGATGAGTGTAAGGTCCATTTGATTTGTAAACCCTCGATATTCGAGTATGGACCGAGGAACTAAAGTGCGTCATAGGGTGGTGAGTGCAAAGGTATAGAAAGACAATGTAGTATAGGTGATGACCATGTGATGAGTAGAATATATAAATACATGGTGTGTAAGATGCGATGGTAGATATGTAGAATGTATAAAATGTAATGTAGAACATGTATTATGTAGGGATGAATGTAATGCTAGACTCATATGCGATGAATACTAGTGTAGTATATAGAAAATGTATGACATGAAGACGTGCAGTGTATGATGTATGGTATATGACTATGTATAGGATGTGAGGCAATATGCATAAATAGCCTAATAGTGTATGATGTAAAACATGTAAGGTGAGGACTAATATAATGTATGATGTATGAATATGGAAATGGCACAATTTCATAGACAAATATGGAGAATGTATGGTATATGGTGTATGATGTGCAATGTGTGATGAAACACAATATATAATACCTATAGTGTAGTGTGTGGGGTTCAATGTAGTTGTAATCCTTCAATGACAAGTATGAATCAAACACAAGGGTTCATCATCGCATAATGATGATGTTAGAATGCATGATGTAAATTCCTATATGAAAATGCAAAGATGATAAATTCACAAATGTTATGATGAGTGAGGGGGTGTGAAGTGTTATGCCCCCAAGTGCGAACACAAAGAAATCATGTAAAATCATCAAGAAGATCATCATCCTCTGGGTCATAATCAAATGGATAAGCATTAGTAACTTGATAAGAAATAGTGTCTAGTTAATCACGCAAGAACCATTGAGGCACGGGTTATACATAGCCATGGCATATTCCTCATCAGTGAATGGAGGATGTGGGCAACCATGTGCATACCAATAAGTGAGATTTTATGAATAGCCAAGAAAATAATTATTGCAAATAAAAGCACAACCTGAAAGGCATAGGAAATGAAATGTTGGTATTACTAGGATCTAATGTGCCTCCAATATAAGTAAGTTAGGATTCCCCCAATGTGAGTGGAGAAGAACAAGGGGTATGTGGTAAATAGACTAGAAGATGAAAGACACACAAACTATATGTGGCAGTTATATTGACAAAAGCATATTATAGATGAGGGGCATGTGTAGAAGGACGGAGATCCTCAAAGGTGAAACTAAGATGAGCTAGACTATCATGGGAACATGTAGTGACATCGGATGTAGGATCGAATGGAATATTTTCCCAATATCAGTTATGGATGAAAAGTGTGCAAGTGAACAAATGGTGTGCTAAGGTAGGTAATGTATGTGGACATGGATGTGATAAAGTGACATCCATAAAGCCGGATAGACCCTTGAAAAGGGATCATAGCAGTCACAGTAGTAGGTGGCATCTAAGAAACGATATCTATCACACAAATGGTGTCATCAAGTGGTGGTAAATGAGGTGGTTCTTCCATAGGTTGGGGATCATTTGTAGTATTTATGTGTGGGATAGGAAGACTATTATTAGAAGCTCGGTCACAATATTGAAATGGATCGTGGTCACAAAAAATGGTATACTCCATGCCCTCGTGTAGAAATTTAAAACAATTATGAACAGTATAAGTGACATCTTGAATGGCATGAAGCCATGGCCTACCAAGTAGACAGTTATAGGAAACTAGGAAATCAACAATGAAAAAGACAGTGTGGATAGTCTTAGGACCAACAGTGATGGGAAATGTGATGTGATCGAAACATGGACAAATGGAACCATCATAGGCATGCAATGAAACACTAGAGGGACTAATGTCACAAGCAGTAAGACCTAAAACTTTGAGAAATGACATGGGACACAAATTAAGCTCATATCCATTGTCAATAAAAGTACGCTTAACAACAACATTATAAATGTGAGAGATAATATGCAAAGGTGGATCATTGTCAAAAGTAGCGAGGTCATCATGAGGAGTAGATGGGAAAGTAATATGTTGAGAGAATACGTTTGTAAAGGTATTATAGACTATATCTGGATGAGTGTTGTCAGGAATATGAGTAGTGAGTAAAATATTAATGATTTTAGCTCGTAATTTAGGATGAAGAAGTAAAAAGTCATGAATGGAGATAGCCATGATGAAGGAAACCTAAGAAGAATGAGGATCCTAGGAGTATGTAGGTCAAGTTGGGTTCACCAAAATGATTAACTAAAAATAAACTAAGTAGTGTGGGGATAGTTAATCTAAACTATGAATAGTTGTACTAAAGTAAATAAATGCATTAAATAAGAATGTCAATAAGCTAAACCACTATGCAAAAGGAAATGCTAACCCTAATGTGAAAGAAGGATGAGGAAAGAGCTCAACTGAATAACATATGCCACGTCGAGGGTGTCGCAAAGGTGACTAGAAACATCATGAGCTAGAGCGACTCTACAAGAATCTCAAAAAGGATGGATCTGGAGGATATAGCTAGACTGAGGCAACCGGAGGAGGATTGGGGTGTCCACGAGCACTATTGTATGAAATCTAGGTGCCCTAGTCTATGTAAAAGCTCAAAAACTAATTTTTATAGGGTCGAAAGGTGGTTTGAAACCCTCGTTGTGCATCGCACCAACTTTGTTGTCCTTTTTTTTCAATGTTGCAAATACTCCAAGTGAATAAAAGACCTGTAAGACCCCAAAACAAGCATCAAACCCTAAAAATAATAATGCATATGAAGGGGTTGAACTATCCTTAGCGGCCACAATGGTGGACTTACTAATTGAGTGTTGCACTACATCTCAAACCCGATGTAGTTTTATGTGCAAGTGTGTGTGAACATGCCCTAGGTTTCTCTTGTGCTAGTTACACTTTGTGAAGTAGTGAGCAATAACTATGTGTAGAAAATGTAATAGAATGTGTGTATGAAATAGAATAGAATCCCTCCCCTATGAAGTGTGATGTAGATGTCCTATCCTTGTTCCTTGATGATGGAGCTATGTGGATGCAAGTGATATCCAATGCAATAGATGGATGCAACTCTAGATGGAGTGATAGTAGTAAGTGATGTTAGGTCCCTCATTATGGTCTCATAACTTTATATTTATAGGGTTATCTTGATCTAATTTTGTAATTAACCCCGAAAAGGCCGACCACAAGAAAGATAAAGATGCCAAACAGATAGAAAGAGACCAAAAATTGGTGGGAAAGTTCGAGAAGGATCAGGGCGCCCCATGTGGGACCAGGGTGACCATGGGCGTCCCACTATTGGCCTAGGTGCCTCAGTCGAGGCTAAAATAGAAATAAATAACCAAAATAGATTGGGCATGTGGAATAAAATGGTCGGTAATGATGAAATAAAATAAAACAAGATGTCCAAAAGACAGGGGTTAATTAGTACTTTCTTCACTCAAGGACCTTCTAAATAGTAGTATGGAACCGAGATAAATAAATATCTAAAGTGAATGATTTTTTTACTACAATGTGAATGACACCACCTAGTGCGTCACATCCTAGTCTCACAATTCCAAAGGGTCTACAACCTTTCCAAAGGTTAAAAATATGTTATATGCTCATTCTAGAAGCGTAACAATTAAGTGAGGGAATGGCAACATCATGCTTAATAAATGTAACATTCCCATTTTAAGACTTTAGAAACAAGGGGAAAAAAATCATACATAATGTTCTCTATTCTAAATTAACATAATTTAGAACACACATTCCAATGCCAATCCATCTCATAACAGAAAACCATATGCAATTGTAAATGACTCGGTGAAACACCGATCTCTCATTTCATGACTCAGTATTAAACCAATCTCTCATGTTAACTTAGTAATGTGTATACAACGTATACTTGGTTCTTTACCCTTTTAGGGGTACCCAAGTGTTTTGTCTAAGAGGCCTATTTGAATATATGTTACCGATATTCATATGAAATCCTACTTCTTAAACTAGGTGACATAGGACAACGCAACCAACAGACTTGCAATACTTTGGCCAAAGTTTTTAAACATGTTTATCATGTTTACATTCCTTGACGAAATACTCATCAAATGGAATATGTCCCTCACCACACTTGTTCTATTATCTAGAGTGGTCTTTCTTGACTTCTGTCAATCCAATCTAATTCAAGGTTTCATACTAGACAAGGGCAGCAACATGCACTAGTGTGGAAGACTACTCATGGTGACTAAGGGTACATAGACATACTCAATCAACTTACGTCAATTAGGTGTGTCTAGTTATCCTAAGTCAACATGATTTGACCTCGACACTAGATCATGTTTCTATCCTTGTATAGGATAGAACTATGATCTAGTCTTACATTTATGTCAATCAAGTTAAACAAACTAAGTGGGGTGTTGAGACATATCAATTGCATCATAGTATCCTCGTAATGACCCCTGTCATTATGAAGGTACTACACTGTAATTGATGTGTACCAACATCCAACTGATTTTCCTCAACTGGACTAGCATACCTTAGATTATAAGTTATTAACCCATTTAATCATTGTCTTAAATATTAATTATAACAACGCTTAAAGATTCAACTAGCATCATTTAACCTATAAGGTTACAAGTTGAAACTACATGTGAGGTAGGTATGCAGGTAAAATCTTCTTCCTAACCATTTAATTACATGCTTAAGTTTGTCTTTAAATGAAACAACTTGCATTATCTCACGACAAGATTGATCTTGAAGTTATGAAAGTGTGTTAATTAGTTCCTTACTTATTTCAGCCCTAGCTTAAATAAGTTCATTATAAACCCTTTATTTTAGACTTCATGAAGATGAAGTCTAAATTCCATTTAATTCCTTTCTTAGCATTCCAAATTTTGATTAAGGAAATCTTCCTAAGGAAGTACACATTCAACCATTCACTTATTATATTCATAACACTTTAACAAGATCTTAAGTTATGTCTCTATGATTGATTTCAAGGAAAATATCCTTTTTCCTACATCATGGACTAATGTCCAATTATGAAAAAAATTACTTATGTTTCAAATACATCAAGAATTCATTCATATATATATATATATATATATATATATATATATATATATATAATTCAATCATAATTCCTTTCCATTGTTTTAAGGATCTATATGAGAGTGTCAACTTGTTAGTTGCATCTCCTTTATGTGAAAATAAACCAACTAATTTCAGATCCTCAAACCAAATCCTATAACACTTATGTATGCAAACTTCCCCCTTTCATTTAGGGTATTACTTAATAATGCATCTCAATTTATGCCAAGAAGGTATTACAAGAAAGTAATATTCAACAATCACAAGTCATTTATTCATCAAAGGAGTGATACATTCACTGATTACAAAAGTATCTCAGAGATTACAAAGTGTCATAACAGTAGTATAAACTAGTTTTATTACAACTTTCTTTTCTGAAAAATACATCTCAAGTAATGACGCCACATAATCATCATAATAAAGAGACAATTTCTTTCAGTAAAACAGATGTAACTTTCTATGTCTTTCTCCTTTCATCTTTTACGAAATCCATCTACACAATTGTTATAGCACAAAGTCGGTTCATTTGAAGAACTAGTTGCATCCAAAGAAACAAAACAAACACCATTGAAGCAAGAACAAACATCATACATACATAAGGTTTCAAAAATATTATATTTTTTTATGAAGCATTTAAATAAAATCAGAAGACTTAATGGATAGGGCTTATCATGCCTAATAGAGCTCATGTCTTCACTTTCTCACAGAAAATATTCAAGCCAAGCTTCGATAGCTAATCCTTTCCACGAAAATACCAACAAACTCCTCAAAACCTTCTTCACTTCCTTCTTATAACTTTCACAGTGATATTTTCTTCACTATCACCGCCATGCAAGGAAAAATAAACATGCAGGGATTTCAAATTGAGGGTTCGAAGAGAAAATCCACATACAGAGCTTAAGCTCACAAAAACCAAATGATCAAAACAAAACCGAAACCATTCTTCTTTCCAACTTTCCTTCTTCCTAGGTGGTTTCTTCGCCATTACCAAAAATATTAAATTTTAAACATAACTCGATACCCTTCCCCTTCTCCTATCACCACCAACTTGCTTTTGGCTAGATCTAAATTTAAATTTCCATGCAACAATCACTTTTGTGGAGGTGCCAACTCAACCCCCTATCTTCTTTCATGCATTCACCAATTTTGGCCAAACAGAATTTTTAATGCCCACAAATGCCTCATAAATACCTTGAGGATGGTGCCACCAACTTTCCCTTGCATGTCATCCCATCCATCCCCTTTAGGTTATCCAAACTTTAGGTTAGGTTCAACATTATTTTAGGAACTAACATAGGTCCTTAGGTAATGTTTAAGGTTTAGTCTTAGGCTTTCCTTTAATTATTAACATCACTCATTAATAAAAGAACATAGTAACTTAGGATAGGTTACAACTTAGGATAGGATTACAATCTAAGGAACATAGTTTAATTAGGTCCCTTTAGCAATAGCAAGAATTGCATCATACAACTTACCAAAAGAAGGATTAAAAAACCATCCAAGATCACTTACGAAGCAGGGAACAACAGAGATCACTCGTGACTTCAAGACAATCAGGTTTCGAGATCCTAAAACATGTCCATCTCAGTCAATATGACCACAAAGTCATGAAATTGCAAGAATGCCTTGGATCAATGAAATTTATCTAAGGTATAGCTATCCTACAATAGAGGTTAAGAAGACTGCAGCCACAAATTCGAGTGCAACAAAGACTTATGAACTAGTTTATCATAACCAATTTCTTATTTTCCCAAGCAATGAATTATTCAACATAAGAAGAAATGAAATACTTCATTTCAATTCAACATAATCATGGCAGAATTATACCTATTTCAGCAAATAACATATTATCTACAACAAACATGATTTCTTAATTCACAAGAGTACACCGTCTTCAACAAGAATCACATGTCAACATTTGTAACTTCAAAAACAAAATCATCATAGATATCAACCATGTTAGGGCGTTAATAAAGGAATTAAAATTTAAGTTAGAAAACCCATTCATTTATCACGTAAAGTCTAAACTAATACAAGGGTGTAGAAACTAGATTATTGTTCTATATCGTTTTATCAAGAGATCACACAAAGTGAAATAATTTAATATTTATTATTATCTCATTAATTTGTATTGGATCATTTTTCCTAGAGTTTGCATCTGATTTGATGGATTCTTGTTTATTTATTTATTTATTTTGATTAGCTAGGAGCAGGATAACGAGATAACACATAAAATATAGTTAATGGAAAAGACAACAACATTCAACTAAGACCGATTGGATTCAATGGGAAAGAGAATCTCCAAATTTACTATGAGGTGTGTAAATCTAATTAGCTTCTAATCTCTAGACATACCAACTCGTATTAGGAGGTTGACAAACACATTTGGTAAAAATAAAAACTGATAATTTTAATTTACAACAAACATCTCCAAATTTTAAGATAGGGAAAAAACAACAAACCATAAAAACAAATAGCGGAAATCAACTACATAATTTATTTTATTTGCCGATGATGACATAAGGATTTCTTGGAAACTCAAGTCTACAATAGATGGTTGTGCATCACTTCTACAACCAACCTTCTCTACCTAAAGCTATGAGATTGCAATTGAGATTGGCGATGGATTAGATTGGCATTGGTTCAGCATGGTTTTAAAGGAAAAATCATATAAAAACGTATGGTTATGAAAACTACTCATTCCAAAATGCTAAGGAATCCTCCTTTTTGTCATAGGTGCTGCTAGAATCCTTCCTTAATGACATAAAATTAAAAGACTGCATAAAAGCTAAATTTGATTGAAAATCTAATGGAGGGGGTTAGAATATGGTTTAGATTATCAGCTGGAAGTTTCTACTTATCCCAAACCCAATCTAAGAGCAGATAAAACTAATTCATGGTATTTTTCAACAGGATAAACATGTAGATTATCTACTGGGAGCTTTTATTTATTCCAAAACTCCATCTAAAAACAATATAGAATTAATCCATGACATTTCCAACAGGATAATCCCCATACCTTTCACTGATGCTAACACTTCCAAGCTCCTTATGCGTTTTCTCCTCTTCCATATTTGTTTTGTTTTGCTCCCGTGAATGAATGTTTTTATTTTTCCTCTTTTCTTTCGTTTATATCCTTTTTAACTACTTCCATTTCTCCCCTTTATTAATTAAATTCCTCTCCTTTATTAATTAAATTCCTCTCCTCCACGTGAATGTGGAGAATCTGAAGTTAATGGAGTGACTCCTTAAAAGGTGGGTAATCTTCCTAAAATAGGAAATTTTAATAAATTTAAAAACTACTTCTTCCAACTGGTGCGCTTGGAGTTGAAAAGTTCTCCTTGGATTCTTTGAATGCAATTAAAACATAACCATCCTTCCTCAAAGTTTGGGCACCCCTTTTTGGTATTTCACTTGTACATTATTTATTTTATTTAAAACCATTAATTTATTTTATTATTAACTTCTATATATTAATACTTGTCTCTTAGCATTATTTATTTATTTATTTATTTATTTTATAAAAAAACTTAATTACTATCCCTCACATGATTTATTTATTTAATAATTTTATTAAAAGGTGCCTTTAATAACAATTTGGTGTTATTAATATTTACGCATGAACCAAAACCATATATATATGCTACCTATATAGACCGATAACTGCACTAGAGATCTATTTTTCCGTTAAGACTTAAAAGGGTTCTTACCTACTCTTGCAACATGCAAGTTCGGGAAAAAGGATTTATACTTCCCTAAAGTGGACACAACCTAGTCACATGGTTTACATCCCTTTGCCACATTATTTTCCATCATCTATCTGCCTCTTCTCAATGATACTCTCCCTCCTTCTGAGGGTAATTTTTCCTACACACACCACCACTCAACATAGCACTCACACATTTGTTAGCGTTAGGAAATAAACATTAAGAAAGAAATTATCTTATAAACTCATAATAATTAATACTTTTGCGAGGAATTAATAAGGAAACTTGATCATTTCATGTCTAACCATGGTCATATAATTTATTTACTTGATCAACATGCATAACTCATCTCAAAACATATAACATCTACATTCATCCATAATTAAATAAAATACCATAATATTCAGGTTGTGACACCAAAACTTGCATATCTTACAATTCCCATTTCAAATGACTTGAAAATTATCATGAAGCATCATGACAACATCCTCTAACTATCCATACTCACCATATAGACCAAATATCTCTAAAATTCTCCATCCATTAAGACTTACCTATGTAAAATAATTTTTTCTCACCTATTTGTTCCCAAGGACCTCAAATATGCATTGTACCTCTGAGTTATGACCTAAAACTCATCATACACTTTCTACATCATGTCACCATGTTGTTACCATTCTTGGATAATACTTATTAGCTCCAAATCTCACACCTCCATCTCATTTTGCAGTATTCAAGGCTAGAAATAGGTCTAAAATGACTTGACTCAACCATGAAAACTCATGAAATGACCTTGTTGACCTCATACAGACCCTTAAACACCCATAACACATCATACCAACCATTTTTACCTCATGAAAACACACAACCAACTCAAGATATCTCATACCACGACTATGCTCACTCAACCATGCTCCAGGACCTCTTAGATCTCACCAAACATGGACGCTACCAATCAACCTTCATCTTTGACCTCAGACTAACAACTCATAGAGACTCATACCATGCCATGACACCCTTTTCCATAAATTTAATTGACATCAATGACAACACTAACACACAATGGCCAACATATGGGTCTAAGAAAAGTGTGAACTAGGAGGGATAAGTTTTAATATTGATTTAATGTCTTAGTTGTTTAATTTTTAGTTAATACATTTTAGAAACATGAGGATTTAATCATTACAGGATATGCATTGAAGTTTCTTGGATTTTATTTAACACTTAAATACCATAATAAATAAGGTAAGTTAATAGATATTGTAACTAAGTTCCTATCACCGGTATAAGTTTGTTTGATTCATTCCAAATGAACTTCAATAAAATAGTTTTCTCTCGTGTGGTTACAAATCTAAACCCTAACCTATGTTTTCCAGTGATCAAGAAAGGGTTGTTACTCAAAATTCTCCAACCAAAAATCATTAAAATTTGAGAGCAATTTTTATAGGGTATTTAGGATGTCTTATAGTTGGTTTCATACTTTTTGACGTTTGTAAGGCTAAGTTTTCACGCAAACTCGCCGAAAAATCTAGATACAAGCCTAAAACCTATATTTTAGTATAATTGAGCACATAGTGGCTAAGAGACCTCATTTCGGTGTGGATAAATTAGGATAGGCTTGAATAGGATTATAAAATCTAGTGATATGGATATAAGAATTCTAAACACCTCCAAGATCCTTATAGTCTAGTCAGAATCCTAAGAACCAGGTCTTAGTATACTTTGTAATTCGTTGAGATCAAGGGAGATTTATAATTGACACAAGGTAACAAAATTTATTAGGATATTATTCAGATATGTTTGTAGGTTCCTATGGGATTTAGGACTTGGAGATAAGGTTAAAGAGTCTCAAATTGAATTTTCCCAATCATACACAGTTCACTAGTCAAAGGCAATTTGGCCTTAAGAAACATTGAAAAGGAGATCAAACCCTAAGGTGATTCATTTATCATCAATTAGAAATGTTATGAATTTGATTAAATTATGGATAAGTTGTTCAAGGAAAAGGATAATAAAGGTTTTAGGGGTCCTTATTTCTTACTAGTCCTTATGACTGTATGGTGACCAGTTGGGAGTCATTTGAGATAAGGATTGTGTGGAATCAGTTAGGAAGTTGGGTATAACTTTAAAAAGATATGATCAAGTCCTATGAGGTGTTGTGAGTCCTTTCTTTGAAGGACTATAGTAATATAGGTTTGATAAGTGTTGAGAAAAATTTATATTCTTGTACTCTTATAAGCTTTGAACATTGGAGAATTTATTGGGTTAAGAAAGGACCATGTAGGAAAGAACATCAGGAGGTTAAACATATGGCATTCAATGGTGAAGTCTTGACCCCAAAATAGTAATTAACCAGGTATAAAAAAATTCCCAATATAATACGAGTATGGTGGGGTTTAAGTAAGAGTGAGATATCGTTTGTAACATTTGTAAGGTGTGGAATGTGGTGTAACAATGAACCAGTTTGTGTGGAGATCTACATGATAAGAGTTGGTCATAAATAAGTGGTTAATGTGTCAAGGTGTCATATTGAGAACATCGTATGATGTTTCTAGTTAGTCTTAATTTTATGATTGTGAAGTCTTTATTTTTTTAAATAATATGTTAAGAAGGTTGGTAGATGTTATTTAAAGAGTATAAGTACCTAACCAAGCTTGTAGATCAATGAGAAAATATTGAGAAACTGTTGGAGATCAGGTAAAGCATAATACCTAGAGAGTTTGAAGAACCCTATAAGGTAGAAAAAGGGTTGCAAATCAAGTTTAAGAAATGGTTGGCATAAAAACATGTTGAGCTTGGTTGGAAACATCAACCAAAGAAGTTACAATTGACACTTTTCTCGAGAATAAGCATTATGAAGCTAATATTGGCTTGTTTTGATCATGTTTGAATTTGTTGTTAATTGGTTTTGAAATTATTCTAAATATTTATTATGACTTATGGGATACCATAATGATTCATAACTCACTTTAGCACCATATGTAAACTATTGTCACTTTATATAGTAACCTTCGACTTGAGAATGCATCCATACAATGATGGTTAATCTATATCAAAATATTAAAATTTCTCAATTGGAGCCACACATTTAATTTATATGGTCCTTAGACATCCAAAATTCCATTCCATAAGGGAATGAAAGAATTTTTTACCTTTCATATAGAGTTCTTATCTAAAATACTCAACTTTGTCATCTTCTCCTAGTGGCCCTTCTTGGAAGGAAAATGAGTTTATATTCTCATACAAAGGGTATCAAACTTAGATCTAAACATTTTCAAACACCCATTTGGAATTTATATTGGTTATATAATCTTGTAGGTAATTTCTTTGGAGGGTTTTCCAAATTCCCCCTTGATCTAATCTTAATTAGGCCTATTTAGGATTCTTAAATGCAAAAATCATTCTCATTAGCAATAAATTCTCCAAACTTGATGAAATCAAACCAAACCACTTTTATCTCCTTTTCATCTCTTTCAGTCCCTTCATACCAAATTTGAGCTCCAAACACCAAGTTATATGCAAGATATGAGAAATCTAGTTTTTAAACCCTAATTGAGGGTTTCCATGTGCCCTGTATGTTAGAAGCACAAATACTAAGGGGGTGAATCAGCCTTATAGATATTTTACTTCATTTACAATAGCTTAATACATCATCCAAAATAACCATTGAATATACACAATCAATATGAGCCTATTATGTATGCAACATATAGTCATAAGTACATGAAACATGAGAGAGAATACATGAACACCATATATAAGTGGGAAAACCTCAAGGGGAATAAAAACCCACTGAAACCTCTACTAATATTACTCATAACAAAGGACTCATGTGAATATTACACATCACACAATATTTCTTTAGTGAGACACCAACCCCACAAGGAGCACCAACCCCTAGTTTAGTAGGGCACCAACCCTAAAAGGAGGCTACAACACCTTCATATGACTAAACACCCACCTAGCCACCTAAATGGATGATAACTTAAGATATGTTACTCCCACAACTGATTATAATCACAAATTCAGCTCCATACACATCAAATCCTCTCAAACTTCTCTCTCTCCTTACTCACTCAAATATGCTCCATCATTTGTTGATTAGGTCTAATGACCTTGCACATATTCTTCTCTATATTTATCTTCCCTTTATTCCACTTATTATCTCTATCCTTGACCCTTCTATTTTCTTCCTCTTCCTTATCTATCTCACTCACATCCCCATAGTCTCAACACACACAAATGAGCACACACACTAGCCTTTATATACATGACACTAGCTCATAACAACCTTAGGTCAGCCAAGACCATATAGTTTGGTCTTCTCAACTTGAAAAAACACCTACAACATCATATAAAATCACTTAAAGGGACCTCAAGGGTTAGCAATATCTCAAACAACACAAACTAGCACAAGGCACCTCAATTAGGCCTAAGACATAAGCCTACTCCTCTAATTAATGAACTATAAACTTCAAAGGCATAAATAAGCTACACCAATATTCCTATATCTCCAAAAATTCAAGGACAACCTATAAACACCATCACTAAGCACAAGAATCTCTGCATCAACTATCAACATCATGAAACACACCAAGAAGCAAGCAACTCCATCTAGGTCTTAAGCACATGAAAATTACCCTCCAAAAGAAAATGACTTGGAGTACCAACACTCATCACCATGACATAAATGACACATCAATAGGAAGGTATTGATGTCACCCAAACCATGCAACACATTGTAACCTTTAGCTCATGGCACAAGACCCCAAAATGACTCATTCTCTAACACTGCTCAAACTAGCTTCAAGATCTCAAAACTAGGTCTTCAAAACTGAGCTGGTTCACACCTCTAAACTCTTCATCAAGGCACAAGTAGCATATCACTAGAAATCACGTGAAGTATACTATCTTATCCAACTTACTTTATCCTCCAAATCAAGGTTTAAGGCACTCAACCACTTAGATTTTGGAACTTCTCAAGCCTTCTCTAAGGACTAAAGAACCAGTCTTGAGCTCAACATGCTCAAACAAAATGCAAGTAGATATGCAAGTTCATTTTCAAGTTCCAAGAGGAAATTTTGATTTTTATGGAGACAGATAAAACAAAATGCAATGCTTGAAAGAAAATGAAGGAAAATAAATGTACTCGTGTTCAATTTTCCTTTTGATTTTCTTTGTTATTTTTACATGTTTTTGAAGAAGTGAGAGTGAAGCACTCCAAGCTGAAAGGTTAGATGATTTGACAAGAAATTGAAAGATATGAAATCTAAATGAAAAAGGGACTTAGGGTCCTGCCAAGCATGCTAGAATTTTTATGGTGAATCTCGGTTGTCAATTATGTGATGAACAAAGCAGAAACTCGAAACACGGCAGGGGATTAATGATGCATACACCATAGTGCAATATCGAGATGAATGAATGCCAAAGATGTAAAAATATCCTCCTTCCAGCGGATAAGAGAACTTGCATACACGAGATAGCTAAACAAGATATATATTAGATAGATATTTGATGATTTTTTCAGCAAAGGTTGATCCCAAGAACCAATGGGCTTCCTCAAGGGTTTCAACCCGTTTTCACAATTAAGTGATATGATATGAAAATATTTGAAAATACAAGGAATGATTATAATTCTAGAGGGATAGAGAGATCTTGTTCCACATGATAGGTGGCCCAATAAAGGGCTAAAGTGATCTCAAGACTAGGATGTAGTCAAACCAAAACTATTCAAAGAAAGATCTCATTCATCTTGTATGATTTCAATTTGGTCTTCTATGTCTTTGATTTCAAGTGTTAAGGTGATGGCACAAACACTGAGTTCATTCGTAATGTCGAATTATTCCCAGACATTTAAGGGTTGTTGAATGATCGAAAGATCGTAAATGGTGGTAATTAGGTGTGACTTGCCTAAAACTCGTAATCTACATAGAGGCACATCTTAAAAATAGATAAATTAAATAGAGAACATAATGATAAAATGATAGAGAGTATACAAATGTGTTTAAAATGATAAAATTACAAGGATCGTTGGTGATTTAGGTAAAATGGCTGGATATTTAGATAAATCATTGGCGATTCTTGAGAAAAAGTTCAATTCTTTGATAATATGCAAATTGGATGCATAACACTTGATTAAAATGTTGGTTTAGCTTTGTAAGTGATGTTTAAAAGCTTGGAAAGTAGTTAGATGGAAATACTTGACTTTTCTATCCGTAAAAATGACTGATCGAAATGAAGAATCCTTATAAGAGTTTTTGAGTGCTCCAAGGGTCTAACAGGTTACTAGAGATATCAAAATGTTAGTGTTGATGTCATCTAGATTCGAGTGAAACAAAGCTTCGCTACAAAACATCTTGGGATCTATTCCAAAGAGGTTTAGTGTTGCTTTATGATCATCCCAGCGATTCTGTTAGAATCTCTTGAAACCCAGAAAATTGGGGGAAACCCACTTGGAAGTGGTTTTAACCACTTCCAAATGAGTTTTTGGGATTAGATACGAATGAAAATGGTTGAGGAGGTTTTGGGGGGAGTTAAGAGGTTGAGTGTTTAGGATAAAATGGGTTTATATGGGTTATGGGTGGTTAGGGAGGTTTTAGGATAGGTAAATGGGTTTTACGGGGGGTAGAATGTGCTTTTATGGGGGTGGAGTCATGTTTTAGGATAGTGAAATAGGTTTTAGGATTTTGAAAGAGGGTGTGAGGGGTATAACAAGGAAACAGTGTCCACACCACATAAATATTGAAGAGAATCCACTTACATCTGAACAATGTTCCTTCCTTGGGAAGGAAAAAAAGGAGCACTAAAAGTCATCCCACTCCACAAAGGAATAAAAATCCTACATTACTCTGATCTCTACATCTAGTCTATAACCGAAAGGTCACATAGTTTTGGAAAAAGTGTTCAAAAATACAATGAGAATGCCACCGCAGATATGTGTCAAAGAAATAAAATGGTGGGGGCCCAATAACCCTTATAAAGGGATCCACAAGAAGAGGTGGATCATGAAACATCTTTGAAATAGTGGAAGTGACAAATGTCCTAAGGAAGTCACTCCCAATGAGATAGATGAATGGGTCCTCCAGAATGTGTGATGGCTCAATCGGAGCATATTCCTATAATGAAACATAAGTGGAATATGCAAATAAAAACTCTAGTCAGGAAGATACTCATCCCAATGGGTTTGCTTAATGAGAGAAATGTTTGACAAGAATGTATTAACATCACAACATGAAGTAGGAGGAGAAGATTGTTGCTTAAAGTTCAAGATGAAGCAACATTGCACTCAAAAGTAGTAACCGAGTGTATGTGGAGTGTTGTCAACTAAGAAATCAAGATGTAATGGAGCACAAGAGGAAATGCTCACATATATCTCAGATGAATTTTCTCTAATAAAACAGTTTTGTGGAGAGTGAATGGAAGCATGAACATGGACGATAATGAGCTCTATGGAGGCAACATTAGGGAGAGTATGCTTAATAGCAAGCTATTGTGGTAAATGGTCAACATGGGACTTATAATTAGCAATAGGTGAAGAAAACACTTGGAAATGAAAGGGATGTGAGAAGGCATAGAATCTATGGTGGCACGAGAGCGGTTTAGGGAATCGTCACTCTCAGATGGTGAAACAAGGTCACCATGCAGGTTGTCAAATAATGGTCTAGGTAGTAAAGGGAACTCAATATGCTCAAAAAAATGCAATATATCCCTAGAAATAGTAAGAATGATAAAGCCATAGACCTCATCATTGTGGTTAAACCACTCGTCAATCTATAGAGTCTCATCAGGATCAGGAACAAGACCCTAGAGGTAGGGCAGCAAACTATGCATAGTCTATGATTGATAATGTATGCCTTCCAAGACAGGAAGTTCCCAGATTCAAGCATAATAACAAAATGGTGAAAATCCATGATACAGATAAACCCCAAAATTATCCCAGATGGCACTTTATAACTTAGTGTGAAAAGTACAAGTCCCCATAGAGTTTTACAAGAACCCCCCGAATATGGCACTTTATAAAGTAGTGTGTTTACAAAAATAAATGGAACCATCATGAAGAGTGTGAGAAAACATGCACTTTTAACTAAGACAACGCTCAAATCCAAGCTACTGGTCAAAAGTTATAACAAAAAACGTTTCCCAACTAATGGCTTATTTAATTAAAATTTTGCAAATTAATTAAAAAGCACCTGAAATGAGAGGAAAGGGTGTCATGCATATACTCGTTGGAACCAGAAAATAATAAATAATACAATGGTTTAGCTTGTGAGGGGGAATTGGCCTCCTTCCAACCCGAGGCCTCACCCTTCGTCTTCGTCACACGATGATACAAGTTTTAAAAACCACTTAATTCCTTTTAAATGTAATTTCTTCTCAAATTGAATAATTTTCAAAAGCATGAAATGTTAATATTATGAAATAATATAGTCAAATTTTGATATTTAAAATAAGCATTCCACCTTTACCTTGAGTGGTGGGGGCCACAAAGAGAAACCATTGGATTTGAGGAGCAAATTTAGGTTTAAGAAAACCTAAAAAAACGTTATCTTTTGTTGCTATTTTTTTAATTGTTTGTTGTTGTTGCTTGCGCCGCCATAAGGAGAAACCTATTGTTTTGGAGTGTGTTTTTTGAAGGAGCAAAACCACACTTGGATAAAGCATCCCAACTACAAAAACACCAATATGGGCACCCATTACAATCAAAAAATGCGTAAGGCGGGTAAAAATGCCCAAGGCAAGTAGAAAAATGCCCAATATAGGTTTGCAAATGCATTTCCAGCCATGTTATAGGTCTGAAATGCCCCACACATAGATGAAAACGCCCCTCAAAGGTGAAAACACCCTCACAATTGTGTATCTACATGAAAGGCGTTGCACCGGTCTAAAACGCCCTTATATGGGTTGTATATGCATTCACAAGCCTATGGTTCGCTTCAATCTTTTTGCATGTCAAAAATAGTTGTAAGCCACCAAAAACCACAAAAACAAACATGAAATACCACAAACCAACAGATATTATATCCAAACCAACAAACACTATTGAAAATAATAATCTCATGTAAAACTAGAAAAATAGAACCAAGCAAACTCAATACCAATATGGCTCCGATACCATATCGGGATGTCGAGGATCCGTTGAATCGAAGACTGCACTGGTGAGAAATGTGAGACGTGAATTACACAAAGTAAATTCTAAGCGCACACATACATATCTGCAAGTTATGAAGAACAATGAGACAAAATGCAAAAAGGCAAGAATGGCTCCAAATCAACTCAATGTTACATCTAATAGAATAATGAAAGAGATGTACATATAGGAGTTGAATTTGTAACGTCCTCCTAGAAGTAAGCAACCTCCGTCTAGAACAGTCACAACCTCCATAGCCGAAATAGCTAGCCAACAGAGAAATGGTCAAGGGTAATAAGTACCACTAGCTAAAATAGTGTGATCAAGTGTACACCTAAGAAAGCATATGACATGAGTGTAGGAAATCTTCAAGTAAATAAAAAATACAAGGAAAATGAATATCCTACAGTAGTATAATGCATCTCTCACAAAGATAGAGTAAAAGGAGAAAACCAAACAAGACTGTTAAGGTACCCACGAAACCCCCCGCCCTCTCACAAGATAGAGTAAAAGGCGAAAAACCACAGAAACCCCCCTCCCCAAAGAGACAAGAAACTCACTCAAGAAAACTAGAGAAGAAGAATAATAAGTGGGTCTTGGTAACTTGGTTTGATGAGGTACCCACATACAATGATTATCCCCCATAGTAGAGAGAGAAAGAAGTGAGGACAAGAAGGTCCCCTAAGAAGAGTGTCGATGATGTGGTCCTCCATGTAAAGACCAAGAGAATTCACCTAGATCGAACAATGTTCCCCCTTGAGAAGGAAAAAAGGAACATTGAAATTATGCCCACTCCACAAAGGAAGAAGAAGCCTGCAGAACTCTGATCTCCACATCTATTCTACAACTGAAGGGTGGCATAGGTCTCTAAAAAATGTGCACAAAATACAATGGGAATGCCACTGTAGTATATGTGTTAGAGAAATAAAATGGTAGGGGGCCAATAACCCTCACAAAGGGATCCAAAAGAAGAAGTGGATCATGAAACATCTCTGAAATAGTGGCAGTGATAAATGTCCCAAGGCGGCACTCCCAATGAGAGAGATGAATGGGTCCTCTAAAATATGTGATGGCTCAATCGGAGAATATTCATGTAATGAAACACAAGTGGAATCTACAAATAGACAACTCAAGTCCGGGCATATACTCATCCTAATGGGGTTTCTCAATGAGAGCAATGTTTGAAAAGAATGTATTAGCATCACAACATGAAGTAGGAGGAGAAGACTACTGCAAAGAGTTGTTGGAAGTCCAAGATGAAGCAACATTACACTCAAAGGTAGAAATTGATGTATGTAACGTGTCATCAATTGAGAAATCAAGATGCAATGGAGGACGAGAGGAAATGGTCACATTTTTCTCAAAGGAAGGTTCTCCGATTGAACATTGTTGTGGAGAGTGAATGGAAACATGAACATGGACGACAATGAGCTTTGTGGAGGTAATAGTAGGAAGAGTGCTTGATAGAAAGATCATGTAGTAAATGGTAAACATGGGACTACTTACCAACATGGGAATCATAAGTAGCAATAGGTGCGAAAAAAAACTTAGCAATGAAAGGGATGTGAGAAGGGGAGAATATATGGTGGCACTAGAGTGGTCCAGGGAAGCGTCACTCTCAGATGGTGAAATAAGGTCACCATGCAAATATCAGATAATGGTCTAGGAAGTGAAATGAAACTTAGTGTGCTCAAACAAATGTAATATATCCATAGAAACAATAATCTTGAAGGCCATAGACCTCATCATTGTGGTTAAACCACTCATCCTTCTGTAGAGGCTCATCGGGCTCGGAAAAATGACCATGGAGGTAGGTAGGGCAAAAACCGTGTACACAAAGGTCAATGATGATTGATAATGTCTTCCTTACAAGATAGAAATTCCTAGATCCAAGCATAACAACAATGCAGTTAAACTACATAATAAATATAAACCCCAAAATTATCTCAGATGGCACTTTATAACTTAGTGCGAAAAGTACAAGTCCCCATAGAGTTTTGCAAGAACCCCCCAAAATGCGGCACTTTATAAAGTAATGTGTTTACAAAAATAAATGGAACCATCATGAAGAGTGCGAGAAAACATGCACTTTTGACCAAGATGGCACTCAAATCCAAGCTACTGGTCAAAAGTTATAGCAAAAAACATTTCCCACAACTAATGGCTTATTTAATTAAAATTTTGCAAATTGATTAAAAAAGCACCTAAAATGAGAGGAAAGGATGTCATGTATATACTCATTAGAACAAGAAAATAATGAAGAACGTAATGGTTTAGATTTTGAGGGGGAATTGGCCTCCTTCCAAGACAGGCCTCATCCTTTATCTTTTTCACACGACGATACAAGTTTTTAAAAACCACTTAATTCCTTTTAAATGCAATTTCTTCTCAAATTGACTAATTTTCAAAAGCATGAAATGCTAATATTATGAAATAATATGGTCAAATTTTGAGATTTAAAATAAGCATTCCACCTTTACCTTAAGTGGTGGGGGTCACAAAGAGAAACCATTGAATTTGAGGAGCAGATTTAGGTTTAAAAAAACCTTTAAAAATGTTAGATTTTGTTGATGTTTTCTTTTAATTGTTTAGTGTTGTTGCTTGCTGCTGCCATGAGGATAAACTTGTTGATTTTGAGTGTACAGGTTTGAAGGAGCAAAACCACGCTTGGAGAGGACGTCCCAACTGCAAAAACACCAATTGGGGCGCCCAATACATCAAAAACATGTTCAAGACAAGCAAAAAACGCCCAAGGCAAGCGGAAAAATGCCCAATGCAAGAAAAAATGCACATTACATGTCTACAAATGCATTTCCAACCATGTTATAGGTCTAAAATGCCCCTCACATAGGTGCAAATGCCCTTTAAAGGTGAAAACGCCCTCACAACTTTGTATTTGCATGCAAGGTGTTGCCACAAGTCTAAAACGTCCTTGTATGGGTTGTTTATACATGCACAAGTCTGCTACATGTATGTGGTCCATTCAATCATTTTACAGGTCGGAAACTAGTTGTAGGCCACTACAAACCACAAAAACAAACTAGAAATACCACAAACCAAAGCAAATACTAGATCCAAACCAACAACAAACACTATTACAAATAATAATCTCATGTAAAACTAACATAATAAAACTAGAAAAACTCAATACCAATGTGGCTTTGATACCATATCGGGAACACTAGGGATATGTTGAATCGAAGAGTGTGCTTGGTGAGAAATGTGAGACATGAATTACACAAAGCAATACTAAGCACACACATACAAATTTGCAAGTTATGAAGAACAATGAGATAAAATGCAAAAAGGAAAGAATGGATCCAAATCAAATAAATGCTACATCTAATAGAATAATGCAAGAGATGTACATATAGGAGGTGAATGTGTAACCTCCTCCTAGAATTAGGCAACCTCCACCTAGAATAGTGATAACCTCCATACCCAAAGTAGTCATTCAAAAAAGAACCGGTCAAGGGTAGTAACTACCATAAGCTAAAATAGTGCGGTCAAGTGTACATCTAAGCAAGCATATCCCATGAGTGTAGGAAAGCTCCAAGTAAATAAACAAATATAAGGAAAATGAATATCCTACACTAACATTCTCAAGTCCTCGGTACTGGCTAATGTTCTATCACCTCCACTTCTTCTAGCACATATCTTAATGTCTCCATCTCTGCAATCATATACTCCACTCATTGCCTTTAACTTGGCATTGTTACTTCAATCATTACCAACTTCCTAATACACAATCCAAGTATCTACCTCATTTGTGGACTTCTTCTCTACATCACATCTCTCCTTCATTTCGTCCTGTAAGGAAGGGGGCTTGGCTTCTCTTTCATGTTTTGCCTACTCCATAAATCCCTCTCCATTTCATTCGAAACGGATTCAAGACAAGTTCGATTCTCCACACATCTCACTCTATCATCCTTGAAACCACCACAAACACAATACCCAAAATTGCTAAACATCTTTCAAAATCCAAAAGAATTGTATCTCAAAAAATTATAATAAAACAACAATTACACGCGGATGTTCTTCCTTCACTTCTACATTCATTCATATTTCATTCCACTTATCCATACACTACTGCATACTTCATTTACAATTCATTTACATTCCACATGATGGTTTGATTTACATCTTTTGGTGAACTCTTGATGAGATTGATGTCACATATTGTGAGCCAAAAGTGTGTATTGCAGTTGTTTACACATAGTCTTTCGTTCCCTAATGAAATTAACCATGTTTTCCTCCTAGATATCAGGCCCTCTTACACACTTAACAACTTGTCGTGAAGGCCCTCGAGAATTATATGGTGA
Source organism: Taxus wallichiana var. yunnanensis (assembly GCA_018340775.1). NCBI lineage: Eukaryota > Viridiplantae > Streptophyta > Pinopsida > Cupressales > Taxaceae > Taxus > Taxus wallichiana. Next base: position 829,363,526 of record CM031238.1, read on the forward strand.
AGTTATCTAGTGTCATCTCCATAACCACTTCCACTCCCTCCATGAAGCCACTAATGGTTCCAAACCCCTTTAAAACAAAAGAGAGTTAAATATCTTGTCAAAATGATAAAAAAATCAATCAAAAGCAATATCAAGAATCTCTCAAGGGTCTTTCTAGCATCTCTACTTAATTTATGAACACCTAACGGTAATAAAGTAATATTGTAACTAGAACCAAATGTATCTTCGGCATAGCTATAGATGCATGGTTGGTAGCAAAGCAATGCACACCTTCCAATTTTTATTCTATCCCATGTTCTATCAATCACCTATCGCAATCACTCCTACACATTGGTTAGTGTCATCACTTATTGTCTTACAAGTATCCACTTCAAGAAGATATTAACTCTCATGTACACACACTAAATCTCAATGAAAAATAAGACTAGTATATTGTCAAATGGTCTTTAGACCTAGTTCAAACTCTTATATTAGTCCAATTATTGTCTCATGTTACGTGCCTTCTAGCTAATCACGTGTTCATTGTCAATTTATTTTCAAACTATGTCTCATCCATTATTGCTTTGTATCTATCATTGCATCCACATCCCTTGCACACTTCACTCAGACATAGAATCCATCAGCGTTCACTACCTTTTGCACAATTTTGCATAACCACCACTTCTCAACCCAAATAACTTGCAATCATTACCACGCATCACTTTTGGGTTGGGGCAAAATTGTCCTCACTTCCAATCATAACTCCTCTCCCAAGGTTCATTTTCTCTTAATTATCAACCACCACTTTTTGTCCCACATTATGTTAGGGCAACTTGTAACTCAAAATTGCCACTTGAATGGAATACTACACCAAACACTTCTCTTCAATCTTATGGAATTTAATCGTTTCCTATCTTATTCAATCCACCAAATAGTCTTTACCTTATGAAATCAACATATCAATCCCTTCATAGATTCCAACTAAAATGTCCCATCAATCATATTTTTGAGTTCTTATTTATCCAATTAACCATGTAAGCCACATGCACACAATTGTTGTAATAAAGTTGGATGAACTCCATCTCATCTTTAATTTTTGTGATACATCATGCCTACTTCAACACGCAACTCAAAAGGGAGTAAAACAAAAACATCAAAAATGCACTTTTTACACATAAGATCTCTTAAGCTTAAAATACAAAAACAATATAAAATACAATAATTTCTAAAAATCAAATATTCCCCTAAATAATTAAAAAAAAAAAGATTGATTATAGACATTGCACCCATTTAATTTTCCTTGGCCACTCATATTAAATTAGTCACATCACTCCATTGCCCACACCACAAATATTCAATCAAAATCATTTACCATTTGCATCTCTAATGCACATTGGACCATTATCATCTCAACTCTCTAACTCTCTATGGATTTTATATTCATATTCATCTCAATCTTATATACTCCTCAAACCTATAAAATAAGACTTGCCCCTCCTTTCATCCCTTTTGGTTGTTTACACATTTTTTCCCCTTGTTTGCATGTGCTTTGCTTACAAATTTTTAAAAGCATTGACAAATTTCAAAAGATAAATCTAAGCTTGCATAGTCAACTTATGTTTGTTATATCTTCTTTGATACTACTTATAATCCTTATTGTGACTAATTTTGATAAAGCTCTTAAAATCCTTTCTTTGACCATATAAAAATCTAAATTAGATGCCTACAAGAGAAAAATGAACTTCAACCTTATGTCTATGCTTTACCCCCTTTTGAGTTGCCTACAAGAGAAAAAACGAACTTCAACCTTGATGTTTATGATTTACATAGCCTTATCAACCTTGAAAAGGCTAGGGATATAATTGAGACAAATCCCAACCACAAAAAACAATATTTTTCCTTAGTATTGTGATTACATATTAAGATTTAAAGATTTAATGCACTTTACTCATAAAAATAATCCTATAGTGTCCTTCTCATATTCAATGATAACGACATGGACCCATTATATTTACGTCGAAGGCGTTTCTTACAATGGGAATTACAATGGGAATAGCCCCACCTCTCCGATAAGATCTAAGGGTTCATAAAGTTCTGCATTGACGACCATCTTAATGGTCATAAATCAATACGTATAGATGACAAAAATATTTAGTTTGCTTTAAAAATTGAATCTGTAGTGCAGCAAAACGTACTCTGAAGTGCAAAGCGGACACAAGCCTAACTCTAAAAGCACAAATAGGTCTAGAAGTCCTGCGCATCACCCTCATGAGGCGTTGGAATGGCA